>JASXTE010000005.1:10880000-11440000 GCA_030280995.1 Hemileia vastatrix | reverse complement strand
ATGTATTCACACCCAGTTTTATACAGCTATTCAGGAATCTCAATGAATGATTCCTAAAATTGGTTAAGCATATTCAGGATCACCCCATGTTTTACAATAATTCTCAAAAACTGCAACATGATTCCTCATTTCAATTGGCCATGACACTATGTTGTTTTGGCTCCAATAGTAATGGAGCTTCCTTTAAACATTCGGAAAATGTCTTTTATTTAGGGTAAGGTTCTGTTAACATTTATGCAAAAGATGCATCACTTCTATCAACTCCTTGAACTCTCAGCTTCTTACCTGGAAAACAAGAGAAAAGCAAATTGAATCATCTCAGGTTGTGCAAGCAGAGGGTTTCCCAGCATGTATTGGTTTCATTGATGGTAAAACTATTACTTTGAGTCAGAAACCTTCTCAAGATAGAAACAATTACTGTGACTGAAAAAAGAGGCAGCTTATTTTTTAATTCCATTCTTCCTTTTTGATAGTAACACAAACTACTATATCTTCTCTATACATATTCAATTGCTTTTCAGCTTATATGTGAAATCAACAAAAATTTCATATCTTTACTTGCTGGCTATCCTGAATCATGTCATGATTCCTACATCTTACAAAGAAAGAAAATTTCAAAAGAAACTGATAAATTCTTTGATGAAGATCAGTATTTTATAAAAGATTCTATTTATGTGAATGGAAAGTATGTACTTACAGATTTTTGGGGAACAGCTCCAGAAGACAGCCAAAATTACAAGTTCAACAATCATTTGCAAAAGCCAAGAGTCTGTATTGAACATTTTATTGGAATTTTGAAAGGTTGTTTTTCTAGTCTAAGGGAATTAAGAATTCCTCTCAGAAAAAAAATCTGAAATGGAGGCTGTGATCAACTGGATTCTGTGTTACACTATACTTCATAACCTAATTTCTGACCTCAAATATCAATGGTTGGAGCTGTATGAAAATGAAGAATTTGAACTACCTCCCACTATATCCAATAATTCTATTTCTAAAACTGCTGACACTGTGGTGATCCAAACCTGGGTAGGCCTTTGGAGTGCATATTTGGGGGTATTTGGTATGTAGGGTGTTATTGGGGTTATGGTGTTATTAGTGTTTTTTTCATCTTTAGGTGATAGTTAGTAGTGTTTATGGAGGCTTAAGCTAGGGTCACTTATTATGTCTCAGCTTAATGTCCTTTCTTTTCTCTTCATTTTGGTATCTCTTATGGGTGGTTACCTTGTTTTATAGGGTAGTTATGGTGTTATTATTGGTATTTATCAGATGTTTATTGCTTAGTGGTGCTTATGTAGGTTAAGCTAGGGTCACTTATTATGTCTCAGCTTATTTTCATTTATTTTCTTTTCATTTTGGTATGTCTTATGTGTGTTTATCTTGTTTATTAGTGAAGTTATGGGTTTTTAGGGTTTTTAGGGTTTTTATTGGTTGTATGGGTGTTTTAGGGCCTAGAAGCGGCCCGCCCGCTCCTAAGAGGAGCCGCCTGGGTTCTGGGGAAGCGCTAAAATGCATTTTTATGCATGAAAAAGGCTGGGAAAGCTGGATTTTGGGCAGGGAATTGGTCAGGGTGGTCTGTGCACTGGCTGTATGATGCGTGTGTGGGAAGATTTTTAGGGGATCATCTTATCTCTTTGCTCATCGCCTCTCTGTTCCTCACTGTCTCATTGTCTTGTGTTTTGTTGGAATATATTACTGTTCATTTCAACTCTTTCTGGTAGTCTGTCTGGGACTATTATCTTCACTTTTAAAGGGGTTAAGTGTGTTTAATTAGAGGGTCTAGCAAAGGGATCTCCAATTTTCTGCAACAGGTAAATCTCACTTTTTTTTCTAAAGGGACAGGGGATTTTCTCTCTGGTTTTTCTCCAACTCACTTGGTCAAGGCCTATAGCTAGTACTATAGGATTTTCTACAATGCAAGGATAAAAATTCTTCTAATCACACTAGCACATTGGGATATTTAGTTTTAATTTATTCTTTAAGTATTTAGAAATTCATTTGGTTTTTATCTAATATTACTAGAAGTATGAATCATTCCTTCTGAATTTCTTATTTGACATATTTTTTAAATTTTTTCAAAATTTACCTTATCTCTTAACTTAAACATACTCATTTCTCACTAATTCACAAATATCTAACAAATTATTTCTTAATCCTGATATCATATCCTCAACTGTTTCATTAACTACCTTTAAAATTTCTTTTGCACATTTTGATTTCTTACACTCTTTTTTCTGTTCCAAATATATTCTTCATATTTTTCATATGTTGATTTTTTTTGTTTTTCTTCTTTCTCTAACTGATCCTGTACTAAAAATTTGACTGAGTTGTCTAATTTGTGATAATTTTCTAGTTAATTAATTAGACTCAAATATTTGTCTCTATATAACAAATCTACTCTACATCCTTGAAATTACAACAACTTTCTGTACTTCAATCACATATAAGTGGTGATTGTTTCCTAGGTAGTAAATTACATTTGGTGATCTGTCTTACTCTTATATTTAATCATAAATATCTAAACTCACAAGGCTCTATAAATGGAGTATCATAATCACTTGATTCTTCATCATAAATATCAATAGTTTGTGAATTTTCTGATTAAGTTATTCTTGATGTCATGGGAGATTTCATATTTAGTGCCTCTATAAAATCCATAAAGAACATATTGACCTTTCTCTTAACTTATCTTCTTTATTTCTTTATATATCTAAAATTTTCAAAATGTAAACTGCTTTGAAAGTTCTGTATTAAATTCAAGGACATCAAATCCTATATGGCACCATTTACAGATTCTGAACCTTACAGTCTTTCTGTCAAGGGGTCTTTTAAGTCTAGAAGGTTTTTGACGGAGGTCCAACGGCGGTGATAGAGGGATTTTGGGATTTCAAAGTTAAAGTATGTATGTTTATCTTTTATTTGCTTTACTCAAATTAAAGAGGTAAAAAATTTATAAATATTATTATAAATAATTATTTAGAATTACTTGTTTGTAAATACTAAAACAATAAGAAATAGTAATAAATATTTTTAAATGTAATAAATGTTTTAATAAAATAAGCAAGTAATGAATGATCAAAAACAACTAAAAAGGGAGGCCTTATATAGGCAAAGGAGAGACAAAGAATGGTGTTAAAATCCTAAATAAAGTAGTATGAGAAAAGAAAAGAATATTTCAGAAAAATATTTTAAAATAATAAGCACCACAGAAAAATTGGGGGGGTGGGGGGGTATTGCTAGCAATACCCTTTGCTTGAACTCCGTTGAGCCAAAAATCTATGCCTGAATTATGCACACATCATCACCATGGAGGAAATTGTTTGGCCTTACATTTAGTCAGAGATTTTTCACAAATTGAGCTCAAGATGAACCTACATTGATTACCGTTTGATCTTGAAAAATCCTAATTTGATCATGAGTTGAACTCCCTTTGAGCTTACTTTGATCTAACATAAGCTTTTGCATATCCAATATGTCAACTATTCACTTTCAAAAAGATTTGTATTGAATTTCACATGGAATATCAGAACCAAAACCAGTAATTTTGAGTAAATGGCTCCTTAACATGATTAATCTACAATAAAATACCATCAAAATTCAATCTGATTACTGAAAACTTTTGGTAAAATGAATAATAGATACTTAAATTGGAAAATAATATTCAATTTCTCAATTTAAAATTCAAAATATAAAGCCTCGTTTCAAATGTGAATTTTGTAGATTCCTCGCCTTGCTATATTATGAGTAATATTTGAGGTATTTTAAACCTTTGTAAATATGGTGTTGTACTGCTAGAAATTATCTCTGTTTGAAGTCAACTTTATTTAAGCTTGATTCCAGAATGATACATATTTTATAACTATTTTGAGAAAAAAGTCACCAGTAATGAATTTAGCCTTTTATCTGTCCTTTATTAAACCTCACTTAATCCTACTTAAATCCAAATTTACCCACAAAAACCTTATTCAAGTTATTTTTTAGCCCAGGATGATTCAAGATTGGAGTAAAATATTATTTTACATATTGAATATGCCTATTGATTAAATTTCTTCAGGCTTACTTAAAATTCACATTAACATTAACTTTCACTGCAAATATTAAACACAAATCTTGAAAATATTGTATGTAAAATCAAAATAAATCTAATAAAAAATGCTTACAACAAAATTTTTTTTCTGGATTTATTGAAACAAAAAATTGTTCATTTGTGAAAATAGAAAAAATAATATTCATCCTGAATTTAGAATTCATTTTTAAAAATTTAATGCCCCCTCACTTTCAAGTTTATCATGTATTTCAAAAATTATATTTTTAATAATTTTGTGAATAGTACACCTGAGATACAAACCTTGGGGATATCAAAAACTAAAACATCAGCAAATTGAAATGTTTTTTTATATGAATGGAAATAATTATTGAAAAACACCATTAGAGCAAGTTTGATTTTGAATAATAGGCATACTTTCTCATGTAAATTTCAATAAAAATAATTATTATTCTTACATAAGTTGAAGTGGATACATTTGAGCTCAAAAAGAATTAAAATTGACAAAATAAGACTTCTATAATTCATATTCAAAAATGAAATCACCCTTCATTATCTACCTGTAAACTAGTTTAAATTAAATAATTTCAAATTCAGTATATACTGATGTTATTTTTTCTTCTAAAAAAATTTATTATATAGATTAATAGTCATAAACAGTTGACATAGATGTTAATTTTATATAAGCAATTTTTAATGCATAAAATAATAAAACTATCTTTTATGTAAAAAGTGATGTAGGAAAAAAATATTATTATATTTTTGATGCACTATCAATAAAATTGAACATAGAGCATATCAAAATTTCAAACTTAATTTCAATTTTGATATCATCATTTTATTTAATTTTACTTGAGTGGAAAACAGATTTTAAATCTCAATATATAATTTTAAGTCCCATTAGTTTTTAGATTTCAACATTTGAAACTATGAAATAAATATTTATGAAAGAATTTTACAATATTTTCCCTTCTAAAAACTCATAAATCCAACTTCAAATATTCTAACCTTTACAAGTAACCACAATGCATTCTGAAAATACTCTATATTCAAATAACTAAAGGTAAATAAAATTATGTTTTTATTTTTTATTTCAATTTTTGATAAATAATATATATATATATATATATAATTGCTTAAAAAGTCTAAGAGGGGACTTAATAGTGGTTTTGGAATTAGATATATAGATTCAACTTTCAAAAAATTGGTTTGGAATAAATTACAAAGACAAAAAGGATATATATTGATGAAAGAATACTGATTTAGGTTCTCTTAAAATTTTATTAACCACTTTTATGGAATATCAATCCATGGTTATTATTCTTTATGATATTATCATAGAATTTTTTCTTTTTTAATATAATGATTTTCTATTGTGTGGTATGTAGATTAAGATAAGTTTAAAAGATTTATTGAAGATATATATACCAGACACAGTATAATTTGTAGATTTATAACTATGACCTACTTTTCTGATGTTTTACATCATTGATAAGTAGCTAATGAATTACACAAGTAAATAATTATAGTCCCTGGAAATAAGTCCTTGTGAATTTCAAATTTTTTGTTATACTTAAAATCATTACTCAAATAAACTGAAATTTTTTCAATCATTGATTGAAAGAAGGAGTTTCAAAATCTTATTTTGTAGTTATAAAAGTTTGAGTTATTTTTCATTTATCAAATATAATGAACATTTGTAAATTTTCACTTCAAAACTAGTGATCATAGCAAAGTAATACTGGAACAATCAGATAAAAAGGGTGGAATAAAGTCATAGCACAACAGGAAATGATACAAAATTGTTGATTTTTGACTCACAAAATTCAACATATTTTTGACATATTTTTCCACCTTTAGATAATGTTTAGTGGATTTTAACATTATTATACTAAACAAGCTTAACAATGTTTTTGATTTTTTTAACAAAAATAAATATTTTTAGATAATTTTTTTTTTTAAAATATTACTTATTTTTATGCTTTATCTGCAATAGTTAGTAGTTTTTTTAGCAGAAATCACTTGTTTTGATATTCGATTTTTGAATTTTTTAAGATAGTTCATTTCATTAAAGTTTTGTTTCAATTTTTCATTAAAACATCATATTTTGAATCTAAAGATTTGGTTTGGAAAAAATATATATTTTTATGTTAATTGACTCATTAATTTTTGATTGATAAATTATGTTAAAATTGTGATTGCTTATTTCTAGTGAGTGTACATCATAGTTGATTTTCAAATCAAAGATTAATTAATGTTGAAATTTTGTAAAATTCTAAATATCTTTTAAACCTTTTTGATTTAAATAATGTTTAATGTTATTTAATCATTCTATAAGTAGAACACAATTAAAATCAGATAATGGTACATTGCTTTCAATTTATAATACTAAAATTCTATTCTACTTGAAACAATGTAAACTAAAGCTTGGTATCTCATTAAAGAAACTCAAAATTTTCAAAATTCATATTTCCAACTTTTTAAACATGATACACATTAAAATATATTTTTAGAATAATTTCCTAATTAGTTTCAAATACAAGAAAACAATGACCTAAATTTATTTTAATACTTAAACCATTCTGATGAGTGAATTTCACAATCCTCTAAGTAACATATGGTTACCATTTATACACATATGCATGATTGCTCCTTTTGTTTAATTTTAGCTGAATCTAAAAAGAAAAATCTCATGTTGAATATCAGCTATAGATAAACTGCTTATATTAAAAGCTAACATTTTATATGAGAAATCGGTTATTGAGTTTGGGAAACATTAATAAGTGTTGGGAATTATAATTGAGCCATTTATTCAAGTAAATAAAAAAGAATGAACTTCTAAATATTTCATATATATATATATATATATATATATAATAGAAATTAATTATATAGTAGCATTTAACCATAGTTTTAAACTAATGTCATATAAAAAAAGGGATTGAACAAAAATTTCAGTAAAGAAAATAAAAATAAGATAAGTTTATATTCTTGTTTATATTTTCATATTTTTGAAAAGGCTTACTTAAGGAAGAGAATTATTTGGTTTAAGAGTACAAGAATTTCTAGATGAAAATCTTCACAATATAGTTTGACCCTCTCAAACAGAAAATTCAAAAATTTTTGCTATCACAATTTATATATTTGTTAAGTAATAGAAAATGGAGTAGTGTCTTTGAAAATAAAGCTTTAGAAAATTAAATAAATTATTTAACTTTATAATATGATTTTTAAACAATAAATCATGTATTAAAAAAATTATATATCTTAAAATCAAGATAGCAGTATTAATTAAGCAACTCTAACAACTTTGGAAAGAAAACAAGAAAAAAATAAGAAGTAAATAGCTTAAGTTATTTTTTGAATTAAAGGAAACTTTATAGCTCTTCCTGTAAACTAGCCTTAAAGCAGGTTTAGATTTAACATGTGGAAACTCATACATAGTATCCTTGAATCATGAGAACAGAATAAAATTTATGTAGTTTTATTTTATTAATTTATAATAGTATTTTTTTTTTTTTTTTGGCTTTTTCATTAGTATAACTATATATTTTTTAACTTTTTTATTTTTCAGAACATAAGTTCAAAGCTGCCCATCACTACTTCAAGTTGAAGCTCCATATGATGTAATAAATGAATGATATATTATAATGATTTTTTCCAGAGACTTTTCAAAAATGGTGATTAAGAATACTTATTATACTTTTTTTAAATTTTTATAATTATTCTATCTCTTGAAAGGAGATGGCCATATCTCAATTTAAATAGTTTTTCCTCAGAAAAATTTATTCTTGATCTAAATAAAATTGCATCACTATTAACTAGATGTTATTATAAAATTTTACCAATTTTTTTATCTGAACATAGTTGAAAGTATGTATAAATTAAAGTGTTTTTACATAATCTTACTATTATCCCACCATTAATTTCACATTTATATTTCATTATAATTGTAAAATAAGTTTTTCAATATTTTTAATAATACTTTAATATTTAATAATTTAGTTACATAGTAGATTTTTTATCCTTTTTTTATATGAGTCTTATTATATAAACACCACTTTTAGAATTTATCCATTTTGAAGTCTGATAATTTTAATTTTCATTTAAATACCCAAATTATATCAAAAAAAAAACAAAAGTATATTTTTTTAATGTACTCTTTTTGATAAAATTATTATTTCTTATATGTTATTTTTCAACTATTTATTGTAAATAATTACCCACTCATTTATAGTCTTTTATTGTTGTTAATTACATCCAGACAAAATAAGGATACTCTTATATTATATTGGAGTTCTAAATTAAAAACTAAATACCAGTGGCTGGTATTAAATATGAAGTTGTTATAACTAAGTTGACCAATAATTAATGATTAAATGGCATTATATATTAAAAATTTTATTGAGTGTATATAAAAATAACACTCAACAAATATATATAAGATATACATATAACCATTGAATATCAAAAATGAAGTACTTATCAACATGGTCTTTTTTTATGATTTTCAAATTTACTTAAAGAGACATTAATATTACCAATTCAAATTTTATATCATATATAACAATATTATTATTTCAATTTTAATTATTTTACAAAAAATTTGAGTTACAAAGTAATTTAATTCAGTATTTAATGAATGTTTTTGAAAAATATTTACAAAAATAGTAATAACCCCTCATAAAAAATAATTTTTTTACTTACAATTCGCACAGTATTTCTAGCCTTAAAATATTGGTATTCCTCTAAAAAAAATATTTTTTAAACAAGTTTAAAATTTTATCATTATTTAATTACAAAATGTCAAATTTATAATTTATTTTACCTTACTAAAAAATTTAGTTGAAAATTTAATTTTGGATTTCCAAAAAATTAACTTAAAAGTCAAAATTTTAAAAACAAAATTATAAATATAATTATGAGAAAGGGGTAAATAAAATTTATAATATTCATATAAAAAAACTTCTTATATTTTATGGTGTTTGAATTTTAAATTTAATGTATTAATAATATTATTATTAAATAACTAAGCCAAGTGAAATTGGCTTTGGTTTTTGGTATCACTAACACTTATTTTTTTTCATATACTCATGTTTTAATTTTTTTTTGTTTCGTTTTCTACCTTTCTCATTTTTTTTTATGATTTTTAATGTTTTTAAGACCGAAGTTGCTTTCAAACAACTTCAGTCTAACTTGTCTCTCACTTCCCCACCAGATTGCACCTGGTGGGGGAAATTGCTTTCATTTTAGAAACCAAAGTCCCTTGCAGGGACTTTGGTTTCTCTGTGTGCATTGCACAGCCAGAAAAAAACTGACTGTGCAATGCACTGCATGCAGCACATGCAATTCGCATTGCTGCTGAAAGCAATGCGTGTTGCTGCTGCATGCAATGTGCATTGCATGTGCTGCGCATATCTCATGCAGCTGATTTCAACTCAGCTGCATGAAATATGGAAGCGAGTGTGCTACACACGTTTCTTGCAGAAAAAACGCGCATCGCATACAGTTTTGGCCACCTCCCAGCCTAGTAAATTGGCTGGGAGGGTGGCAAATCTAAAAACAAGCAAACAAAGTCGCTTTTAGAGACTTTGGTTGCCTGAAAGCGACCCTTCCAGCCAGGGGAAACCTGGCTGGAAGTACTAAATTGAAATTTAAGGGACCCAAGCCAATTTCAAAGGCTTGGGTCATAAATTAAGGCTTCCAAATAGCAGCCAGTAGAAATCTGGCTGCAATAAATGTATTTTTTTAATTAAAATACATTAATAAATAAACATGTGCACAAATAGGATATACAATGCTCTGCATACGGTTAGAAATGGCCTTCCATTGTTACACATTGAAAAAAAATCAAATGTTTCTGAAAGCAACATTGGTCATGTCTTTATATTTTGAGCCAAGTAAGATCAGGAAAAAGGTCAAGGAAAAAAATGCACAATTAAAAATCTATCAATTTAATATGGTGGGGAGGTTCATATTTTAGAAATAGGTGGTGCACATTATAATTCCCTTTAAAAAAGTTCTAAAATGAAATAATTTTGACGCAATGTAAATCTAAATGTGATGAGTGTATGTTTTTGAGCTACATGAAACATGGTAGCTAGAATTATGTGGCGTCAATTTTTTTTAAGATGTGAATTTCAGCGTTCCACAAATCTTCATCTGTACAACATGAATCCAAGTAAATTCTAGCTGGAATTAGTATATGCATAGGAAAAAATGATCATGCTGCGTACAGTGCCTTGGCAACATTATTCTTGGAATTTAGATGAAGTTTATCATATGACTGGGAGAGCTGCATTTTTTTGAAAAAGAGATCAGTGAAAATTAATGATATCCACATCTGTTTTCCACAGAATTTATTGTTCCTTTCTCTGTCTCACTTACCTTTTTCAAAAATTATCAATCATATTTTTGCTTTATCATTTTGATTTATTGGTACTATTTTCTTGACCTTATCTGATTACCAGTAAGCAAATTTTTCTTGCTAATGCATTTCATATCATTGTGGTTTGTTACTCTTTATTACATATTTGACAAGTTAATCTAAAGATTCTAATTTGGAATTTATTTTTAAGTTATCTATTACTGTACCCTTTCAAATCATTATCAAAAAATTCTTTTTCAGTTAACTTAAAGTTTTTTTATTTGTTTGTCAATTTACCTTTCTTTATTCCTTATCAAAAATGTTCGATTTATTTATCTAACTATTTATTTTTCAAAAAAGTTATTATAAAATAAAATTTATAATTAATTTTGATCAATCAGCTACAAAGGGAAGAAGATTTTATAGACACATAAGTTCATGTTTTGCTTATCATTTTTCTAAATTTCTTAAATACTATCTCAACCATTATATTATTAATATGAAAAGTAAAACATCATCTTGTACTTGATGAAAGCATACAGGATAATGTTTTGCATTTCATAATAATAATTATAATGATTGTACTTTACCTTTAATTTATTGATTTTTAAGTTGTTTCAAAGTCTCATACTTGCTGTAAGCATACAGGACAATGCTACAAATTAAAAATTAATAATTTATTGAAGTATAACTTTCCAAGTCAATATATTGGTCAGAGCAAGTTTTTTCATTTTATATATGTGGATATGATAAATCTGTAAATTTTTTAATATTACTGGTGTATTGGAGTTATACTTTCATTATATTATTAATATTAAGTGTAGAGCCAAATCTTGTACTTTCTGAATGCATACAGGATAAAGCTATACTCTCTATATGTATAATTTAATAAAGTATACCTTTGAAACACTTTCTTAATATTTTAAATAAAGAAAAAGTATATGAATTTACAAATATGTAGACATACTAATTTTATATTTCTAATATTGAAGATATGATAAAGTTAAAGGTATTGTTGACTGATAATTGAAATTCTGTAACTATTTTCTTATTTTTAATTTTTTTATTTTAAATCAAAATTGAATTCTCTTAGGGTTGAACCATCAATGAGTAAAAAGTTGAAAAAAAAACAGACAGGGAAGAACTCTAACAATAGGTGGGCGAAAGACATTGCTACCAGAATGAAACTTGTAAACGCTCTTGGAATGGATACAAACAGGAAGAAGCCACATTTCTATGCACAATATTATGCAAATAAGATGACAGATTGCAATAATTATTACAATTTTTTTCCTGGTGATAGTATTTATAAACCAAAAGGTGTCTTGATACCTAATGTTCTTGTGCAGACTTTTGAAATTCATGAGCTCTAAGAACTAGATATGTTAGAAGCTATGATGCAATGCATTAAGGATCTTTCTTACTGTGAACATGAATTTACAAATAATGGTTATCATCAAAGAGCTTGTCAGGCTAAGTCCAAGTCCAGAGATGTGAATAGCTTTCTGGTCTAGTGTCTAGAAGATTTACAAAAGGTCCCAAATTAATACAATGGTATAAAACAAGCAAGTAGTAGAATAAAATCAATTATAAGGCTCAGTAATTTACTCTCACTTATTATAGTTGGTATTACAAGGCTTATTGTTGTGCAGAAAAATAGATGTAATATATTTAAAATACTATTCAAAGACTCTCTAAAGTACTAATGAAATGTAAGATAAATTGTATTGGTTATATATTCACCACACAATATTTGGGGGGGACTTGCTAGCAAGTCCTCAACTTGAATTCAGATGGAATTCAGACTGAACTCAGACTGAACTCAGACTGAACTTTACTTTGAACTCATCTTGGGCTCTTAACCAAACATGGATGAGTCTGTGCTTGAGTAATAGTGAAAGTTTAATAAATAATTTATAGAAATAATAACAAGGGAAGATTAATAATCTGATCCATTCACAGAATTTTTTTCACAAAACTCATTTTCATTTTCATTTTGAATTTCACCTGATCACTTAAAAGACTGAAAATTATACTATTTATTTCAAAAACATCACTTTTAACCTCTCTAATTATTTTATTCTATTTTTTTTGAAAAAATATAAAATAATATCAGTGGTTCTCTTTAATGATAACTCCTTTTAACCAAGAATTTGAAGCTTTTATTTTTTAATTTAAACCATATTACCTGATATTTTTTTTTTGTATTTTTATTATTTCTTATTATGCAATATAATTATTTTAAACTCAATGGAATTATTTAATAAAAATATTGAACCATAAAAATTCTCAAGTTTCTATTCTAGAATACTGTGAAAAGACTCATAATTAAGAAAAATAAAAGATAGAAATATGTTTTCATAATTTCTGTTTCAATGAAGTTCTCTAATATCTTCTTTACACTTAGCACTAATAATTGATAAATTGTTTAATTATATGTCTAGAAAGAAGTATAATTCTTATACAAGTGAATTTTAATCCAGTTTTTTCCATTTTTGTATGCAAGAAGATGATTAAAATTAAAAGGAAATATCTTTTTGCTCTTTTTTTTTCTATCGAATATTCAACTACTAAGAATTTTCACAATATTAATTTATTCAATGTAATACACATATGATTTTCTGGAAGTCTTCATGATGTATTTCATCAAAATTCAATGTAAATATGGTTATTTGGTAGAGTAATCTCATGAGTTGAAATAATTAATCACTACTTAGTGAATTTTTCATATGAAAGACTGAAATTCAAGCTAGATGTAAAAATTTAAAGATAATTAAAACAAAGTAGTATAAATTTATTTAAACTTTAATTTTAGTACTTGATTTTGCTTCAATGCTGTATTGTGGGATAATTTCAGTGTCAACCTGGGAATAAGCACCATATAATTTGAAAAGTGATCTCATGTTAAAAAATGTGCTTCAGGTAGATATTTTGATTGTATTATTGTTCAAGAACTGAATTAAATAGGTAAAAGTGGTAATTTTTCATAATTCTATCAGTTTCAAATTAAAAAACTATTATATGATATTCATTTTGTAAAAAAGACACAATAGGGGGTGTCAGTTCTGGCAAATCCGCACTTACAAATCCGCACTTAAATTTGACCAAATCCGCACTTAAATAAGTGCGGATTTCCAAAACACACTAGCCCCAATACTGGTGGATTTCAAAATGAAATAAGTCACTTATTTCACTCAAATCCGCACTTTCTCAACCAAAAGTGCTGATTTCACCATCAAGTCCCATTTCACTGATTTGTCAGCATCATCCCATTCATACGCAGCACTCCGCAGAATAACACTTCATAACTCAAAACATCGTACATCACTTACATCTTCATATCATATCATATAAGAGTTATGCCTTCCTCACTTTCAAATCGTGATAAATTACATAAAGCAATGACTTTCATGGCTCTTGAACTGCTCTTGGACTCTGATTGCGATTCTGATTCTGATCTAGAAGAAGATTTTGTCTTTTTATCAAAAATGGCCACGAAACGTTACCTTCTTCCCAGAAAGCCTCAAGTACTTCATACCCCCAAGTACACCATCCAAACACTTCTTAACCTATCTACACCCAGTTTTAGACAGCTGTTCAGGACTTCTCAGGAATGTTTCCTTAAATTGCTTGAGCTTATTCAGGATCATCCCATATTTCACAATAATTCTCAAAAAGAACAACGACATCCTTCAATTCAATTGGCCATCACACTATGTCGTTTGGGTTCAAATGGTAATGGAGCCGCTTTGAAACGTTTAGAAAATGTCTTTGATTTAGGGTATGGTTCAGTTAACACTTATACCAAACGATGTATCACTGCCATCAACTCCTTGGAATCTCAACTTCTCACCTGGCCAACAAAAATGAAATCGCATATTTTCAGCAAACGCATATTTTTTCAGTCACTCTCTTTTTTTTCTTCACTCATATCCGTTTTCTCCTCTCTTCCTACATCACTCAATCAATTTCACTTATATTTCTTTTTTCTCAACTCATCTCTCCAGGTAAGTCATTTTATTCTTTTTAAACAGAGTGTGAAAATAGGAGGATGAACTCTGTTCTTCGGGCGAAGAACAGAGTTCACTTCCATTCACTTATATTTCTTTTTTCTCAACTCATCTCTCCAGGTAAGTCATTTTATTCTTTTTAAACAGAGTGTGAAAATAGGAGGATGAACTCTGTTCTTCGGGCGAAGAGCAGAGTTCACTTCCATTCACTTATATTTCTTTTTTCTCAACTCATCTCTCCAGGTAAGTCATTTTATTCTTTTTAAACAGAGTGTGAAAATAGGAGGATGAACTCTGTTCTTCGGGCGAAGAACAGAGTTCACTTCCATAAAATATTAGCTGAAAATGTAAAATTATTGTTTTTCCATCAAAGAAAATTCTTTAAAATTTTTTGTATTATTACATGATTGAGTTCTAATGCAGCGAGCATGTTGTTAGAGCATTATTGCCCCTCTTAGTAACTCAATCAAGTAATATATACAAAAAAATAACCAAATATTTAATATTCTTCCATAAATTTTTAATAAATAAATATGATATTTCAATTTATGAAATTAAAGTAATGGGCCCACGACCTTGTGTTGTATAAATGGTAATCATGATAACATTAATTTGTTTCATGGGGTTCCTCTAGCCTATACCTGTGGAAAGTCCCAAACCTAGTTTCTAGACTTGATCTGCATTTTGGCTTAAGGAATTGTCATTACTTTAAAAGTAGTATACTTGACATATCTTATTTATATATTAATTAATTTATGTAATTATATTAAATTTTGATGACTTTCACCCTTTACTTCAATAAAATGCAGGGGAGGGTATTGCCAATTTTTTAAATCTGACATGTGAAATTGATGACTTAGAAAAATTTGGTGGTACCCACCCCTTGTTTCAATAAAATGCAGGGGAGGGTATTGCCAATGTTTTAAATCTGACATGTGAAATTGATGACTTAGAAAAATTTGGTGGTACCCACCCCTTGTTTCAATAAAATGCAGGGGAGGGCATTGCCAATTTTTTAAATCTGACATGTGAAATTGATGACTTAGAAAAATTTAGATAAGCAAACTTATTGACTAGCAAGTAAAGATAGAAAATTTTTATTATACATTCAAATTTTTGTCAAAAATAACGTACTATATTCTTTTCCTTTTATAAGTCAGCATATAAGAAAATATTACCAAAATTAAATTAACTAGAAAAACAATTTATCAATTGAAAAGGTCAAGTAATTTTTTAATGTCCTCATAAGATTGGCCATTTTTAACACATTCCATAATGAAATCTTTTTTTTTAAAACTCTCTTGTTTTTCCAATTCACAAGTAGCCATTTCTCTTTGAAATTGACGGTCATTTACTCTTTCCATCTGCTCTACCTCAAATTTTTTTTCTTCCAAATCTAAGGCTTGCTGATCTTTCCTTAGCATATGATCAAACTTCATCTTCTCAAAGTCAAGGGCATTATTTGCAATAGTTGATTTCGCTGAGAAAATTAAATTGAAATAAATAAATAAATGAGTTAATGATTAAGATATATAGTAAACAAAACTTACTTATATCTTGATCTTCTTCAAGTAAAGGTGTGTTGGGAGGATTATAGGAAGGTTTGGATCCAGAGGGTATATGCTTAGTAGTATCGTGTAGAAACCAAGGGTTTACATCAACTCGGGTGCCAAAAAGATTATCCATTTCCTCATAGAAAGGACACATGACATTGAGCTTTTTGGAAACAGTAGTAGTTCCAATCTCCAAATCATCATCGTCAATACCAAATCCAGTTTCATTTGCAGCATGATGAGCCTTTTTATATTTTGATTGGTAACTCTTAAATCTCTCCTTCATTTGTTTAGGATTGATATCGATTCTCTCCCTTGTTTTCTTCCTTACTTCATTGGCCATCAATAAGTAGCCATTAACCTTTGAAGAAGGTGGACATCCAATACGAGTGGACTTTTCACATCCAAAACATGCTTCAAAATTTTATTTTATTTTAAGGAAGTTGATTATGATGAGATAATCATCCTTTTTAAGCTGACCTGAACCTGACTTTGATTTTTCAGGTGTAGGGCTTGCTTTACGAGGGGACTTTTGTGACGAAGCAGATTTTTGAGTTACCTTTTGAGATTTGGAATGTCTGGGAGGCATTATGAAACTGGCACATAACAAGAAAAAAGATTAAAAAGTAGAAGAAATAAGTAAAAAAGAATGTAAACATGCCTGGTCAAAATATTGAAAATGTCAGGAAGGGGTGTGTGCCGAGGATTGATGGGTAGGTAGCGAGGAAGGTCAGTGTGTCACATGTGACAGGGATGGGGTAAGAAAGGAAGGGATGTTTTGTGGCCAAAATGTGGTTGTGAAAAAAAACGGGAAAAAAGTGCTGATTTGAGGTCATAACTGACACCCTTTTTTGAAATAAGTGACTTTTTTGCAAAATTTAAGTGCTGATTTGTAAGTGCTGATTTGGTTTGAAATCCGCACTTAATTTAAGTGCGGATTTGCCAGAACTGACACCCCCTAATAGGTAATTTAGATTATACCCATGTAGAAAAGCAGCTGTAAAGGCAATCATCTTTTTATTAAAAATAATATTATTCCATGTTTTAAATGAAAAGAAAAAATATTTCAATTCTATGGTTTTGAAAAATAAATTAAATGAAACATTTCAGGTACGCTTTTTTAGTCATTAGAATCAAAGTTTTGATAGGAGTAATTCACAACTGAACACTTACACGCAATTGTAAAATTATATATATGGGTTCAAGATTTATCAATGATTTATTGGAATTATTATATTTATGCTGATTGGTAGATCTTATATGATGTTTCTATTCAGTTTCTAAGTGTATGAAAAACAATCCCTTTGATATTTTATTTAAACAGAAGAATTTAAAAATTTTCTTGAAATTGGCCTTATCACAAAGCAATACTGGAATGGTTATATTGTTATAAAAATTAATTTAAATAGCAATATTTCAAATCTTCATAACAGATTTTAAACTAAACATAAATATTAAAATTTGACTTTTTATAAAAATATATATTGATTTAAAAGATATTTACTTATTTTTTTTTTACAAAATGACCAATTTTATCCTGTGAGGCTTCCATTCAACTTAAATGTGTAAGTCTAAAAAATTAATATGATGCTCTGAATACTCTATATAATGTGTACCTAAGGCAAAAATAATGTTTTTTTGAAGTACTTTAAATCTAAGCAGAAGAGCTGATATCTTTTTTATGTAATATAGTTGTATAAAATTGATTTTTAGGTAGTTTCGTAATACGTAATATGGAAAGAAATCATATCATAATAATATATAATCAACTTAAAACTTTTTTTAATATAATATTATCTAAAAATAATTCTTAATATGTACTTATTTTTAGAACTTCAAAGTGTTTAATAAAAATATTTTGATATAAAAATATAATTATTTTTATATTTAAAAGTAATTAATAAAACTTCTAAAAAAGTATAAATTTTTTCATGGCTTAAATTATTATGAACCACACTTGGAAACAAGATTGCATTGAGAGTTCAATCTAAGTTCCACCAAAAACATGATAAATAATTTTTTTGAAAATGTATATAGTCATTGAAATGAAAAAAAATTAGTAAAAGAAAGGACTCAGATATTTTATTCTGTTACTGAATAGATTATCATAAATATATTGAGGTAGATAACTTATTGAAGTTTTTTAAATTTGCAGTTATTACAGTCAATTATCCAGTTATATATAGCAATCACAAAACAAGAAATAAGCCTAAATGGTTATATATGTGGATAAATCTTTTCCTCAACCTTTACCCTAATTATTTAATTTAATTCAAAGCTATTTTTAATCTAACCAACATATTTTACTATTACATTTAAAAATAAATACAATAAACTCAAAAAATACATAAGTTCAATAGTTTAAAATTTCTTTAAATGTTTTATTCTAGTTTTTAACTTTTTGCTACAATTTTCCTATTATATTATTTATTTATATCATGTATAGTTATCAAAAGAATTCTGTGAATTATTGTGTAAAAAAGCAAAATAGTATTTCATTATCAATTATTTTACTATATTACTTTCTTAGTCTTAAAGTGCATTGTAAATCAAAAATATAAAATAAAGACGTATAAACTATAGGTTTAAGTTAAAAAATATCAATAAAAAATAATTATCAATCATTTTCCATATCGGCAGAATAGAGCTGTAGATTGAGGGGGTGGACTCTGATGTTCGCCCGAAGAACAAAGTTCACACTCCATTTTTCACTACCTCAATGGACAACCTCTCAATCTCTCCACACAAATTTTTCTGCCTTTTCATTTCTGTTAATTCTATTACCACTCACCACCCTTTTATTGCCCTCCTGATACATTTGCTACACCCTTTAAGCTTCAAAATCTATGTTTAAGCCCTCCTCACTACTCCCCTCCACTCTATTTTCACTTTTAACACAACTACACCCCTTTTGCAACCTCTCGCTCACCTCCCATTCCCCTCACTCACCCCACTCACCTCCATTAGCCCTCACCAGCCTTTCTCTCACATTCTAAAACTATTACTCACCTCCCCAGTTTATTGTCCACATCCCCCAGCTCTCGCTTACCTCCCCTAGCCCTTTCTCACCTTCCCATCTTTCCAGCCCTTCACTCACCTCTTCCAGCCTCCCCCAGTCCCTTACTTTGGCTGGAGATGTGAGCAAGGTGCTGTAAAGACTAAGGAAGGCTGGGAGAAGTGAGTGAGAGGCTTTTATTACCTCCCACAGACTTTCAAAGCCCCTCGCTCACCTCCCCCAGCTTCCCAAGTCCCTTAATTTGGCTGGAGATGTGAACGAGGTGCTGTAAAGACTAAGTAGGGCTGTGAGTAGTAGGTGAGAGGCTTTTATCAACTCTCCTAGCCCTTTAAGGACCCTTGCTCACCTTTTCCAGCCTTCCCGAAGTGGGTTAGGGGATTTTATAACCTCTCCCAGCCCTGTAAAGCCCCTCTCTCACCTTCCCCAGCCTTCCCCAGTTCCTTTATTTTTCTGGGGGAGGTGAGCGATGAGATTGAAGAGGTGAAAAAAGTGTTGGGGAGGCATGCAAGGGCTTGGGAAGTAGCCAACTTTTTATAAACTTGAGAATAATTAATATGTATAAATTAGAAATAACAAGGAATAAAATTTTGAGGAATTATAACCCATTCCAAGTGGTAAATAATGTAACTAAATACATATTTCAGAATTTGAGTTGCTTGTGTTTACTAAAAAAATGTGGCCAATCGTTGAAAAAGGAAGATTTTTGTAGGGAAGAAACATGAAAAATGAAAAAAATACAAAGTAAAATAAAACTAAATAATGACAGTGGGCTGGGAAAGGTGAGTGAGGGTCTTGGGGAGGTGTGAGAAATGAAGAGAAGAGAAGGGAGAGGGGGGGAAGGAGACGAGAGTTGTTTTCTCACTGTGAAGGAAAGGAATAGGGAAAATGGGTAAGTAGATGGCAAGTTTAGAAATGAGATAAGGGGGTAGGATAGGAAGTCAGATTGAAGATAAGGGAGAATTAGGGGAGGGAGGCATCAGATGGAAGTCCCACTTGTAATTCTACCAGGAATCAATTCAGGAAGCAAAAAAAAGCACTAGACATCTAGTGCACACTTTTTTCCTGCTGTGAATATTTTTTGAACTATTAATCAACTGTGGTTCAATGAAGGTTCAAATCAGTTTCAAGGTGTTTTCAAAGTAAATTCAATATTTCTTCATGATTGTTTCATCACCACCTCAATGTGTGCTGAAAAAGATATGAATTAGGGTTCAAGGTTGCGGACTTGCTAGCAAGTCCGCCCCCCATATTGCGTGGTGATTGTAATTGTAAAGATGATAAATTGAATGTAGAAAATATGACCAAAAACCCCCTCCTTTTATACCCAATAATTCCCCAATGATGCCCCTTGATGATTCCAATCCTATACACGGCCAAATGCGCCTCAAAATAACTTATAGACCTGTCCAACAACATAAGGAATGACCAATGACAACCAAAGAATAATATCACATGCCAAAATCCTGAAATAATAGGGATAATCCATCACAAATAAAGAATAACCCAAAAAAGAGTGTGTATGCATGTAATATCTATTTTTAATAGACTAAAAATAAAGAAAAGGTACTAAATATAACACAGTATTAAGGGCGATTAACATTAGAAATGTTAGAGTTAATTATTACAAATTTATACTTGAAATCCCTGTCCAAAAATAAGCATTATTGACTGAGAAACCCCTGAAAAACCTAATTTGATGCGTGTAAGGGCTGATCCCTGTATGCAGACTCTTGGCAGGCCTAACCATGGGTAAATCCTTGACTAAATAGGCGATTTTTAAGCGTGGTAGCATAATTGGGCGCCAAGACTGATGTAAATAATGTAATTAGTGCATTTAATAAGGTTAATTCACATTGAAACTAAATTAAGACACTAAATAAGCGTCCCTCGCCTATTTTAGTGTGTTTCCACATATAGTGCATGTATTTGGGGTAATTTTAGCGTGAAAAATACTAACTTTGCTAAAAATGAAGCTATTCACACGGGAAAAATGCAGGCAGTATGTAGCCACTGCACAGAGGCCATTTCTGACATAAAAAACACCAAATTTGAAAAGTGTTATTTTTACACTTTTAAATAGCCAGATCAATTGTTCCAAATAAGGCAAATTGATCTGTCAAGGCGCATTTTTATTATCTTAACATTTATAGCGCATATATCCAGCTTTTAGTGATAATAAGCGCATTTATCAATTATTTCAATAAAATAATAGAAAAATTAGCTTTATGTGTACTTAAAAATTATGCAGGCTTATGGCTAAGGTTATTAAGGTTACCCTAACATATTCTAACTTAATATTAAGTACATAAGACTTAAATAAGGTGGATATATGTGTGTATATAATGCTTTATAATGGCATATATTTGTATTAAATCAATTTTTTATACAATTATTTATTGTTCCCATGTATGCTACATGTCAAGGTTCACTTTTGGTCTAGAAGCTTTGGTACTGTGTTATATGAAGATTTTAAGGATTTATTGGACTCTCAATAATTAGGTATGTATTTCTCAATCAAAGATGATTCTTTTACTCAATAATAAGAGGTAGATTTAAATATTTATATAAGTTATATATTAGAATTACGTCCTTGTAAATACTAAAGATATAAAATATAAGAAATAAGTGTTTAACTGTTGTAGTTGTAGTAATAAGTGAGTTGGTAAAAAAAGAATGATTAAAAGACAACAAAAGGAGAGGCCTTTTATAGGCAAAGGAGAGACAAAGCATGGAAATAAAATTCTAAAAATAGTAGTAAGAGAGAGAGAAAAGAACATTCCAGAAAGAGGATTTCAAATAATAAAGTTATTCTAAAAAGAAGGCGTCAAAAAGATGTATTTACAGAGTATGTCAGAAATACATCAATATATTTAATATTTACTGTAGAAGTCAATCCTAAATAAGAAATTTGAATTTTTTGTATATATTTAATATTATTTGAATATTTAAATCTTATTTTATTTTAATATCTATTTTTTAATATAAAATTTTATTTTTTCCAACCTGTCAAATGAGCACGGTGTTAGAGAAAAATATAAGGGACAAAAATTATATTTTTAATTTTAATTTTAACATTCTGTAATTAGTTAGTTTATTATAACTAATTTTAATGTAACTAAATTATAATTAAATAATAATTAAAATGATAAGGTGCGGCTTCATCCAGTAAATAATTAATTATTTCACTGGGTAAGTCTAGTAGCCTGGCTGACACTACATATGTTTAACATAATTTGTTAGTAATTTTACTCAGTCCTGAGAATATTCAGGCTGACACTCACCCACCCAAAAAAAACAATAAAAAAAATGATAAGTTATACATTTTTATTTATTTATTTGTAATTTTCAGGTATTTTAGATTAATTCTGTAGCATTAAAGATTATACTTTAAAGAAATAAAACATAATAAAATATTATGAGTACTGGTTTTTTAACCCCTCAGCTGGTTGGACAGAAATTTATTTCTGTTTAAATTTTTAAGAAGGGTGGATAAATTAGAAATTTCTTTTTCAGGTATCCATTTATCAAATTCATTTTATTTCCCTTTAAATCTCAGTAAATACTCAGTTCCTTTTTCTTTAGTAAGGATTCTTTTATTGAGTATTTTTTCAATCTCTGCTTTTTCCACAATTTCTTCAGGTTGCTTTTTAGGCCTTCCCCTTCTTTTTGGAAATAAGTCAGGATCATTTGCATGGTAAGGTTTCAATAATGAGATAGGGAAAACTGGATGTTTCCTACCATATGGAGCATATAATATGACTTCCACTGCATTATTACCAACCATTTTATTTACTACAAAAGTTCCTACAAAGGGATCGTTTAATTTAATATTAACTTGTAAGTTAAAATGTAGTGTTGATATGAGGACTTCATCTCCCTTTTTGAATTCAAATTCTTTATGAGATTTGTCCCACCTTTTCTTTTCATATTCAAATGCTTTTTGTATACATTCTTCTGCATGCTTTCTACACATTTGTTGCATATGAATAAAGGATTTGGTACCAGGGTGTATGTCCAACCTTGGCAATTTATTTAAAAGATTCACTGGTGTATTTTGAACATACCCCAGCCAAAGCTCAAAAGGTTTTCTCTCTGTTACAGAATGAGTTGTGCTATTATAAGCAAATTCTAAGCCAGGAATTAAAGTTACCCAGTCATGTGTGAATTTCTCATTGTCTTTGTATTCTAAACCAAAGGAAAAATATCTTCTGATCATGTCCTCCAGAGTCTGTATCATTCTCTCAGCCAGTCCATCAGTTTGTGGATGGTGTGCTGTAGACAATTTCAACTGACACCCTGAAACCTCCATTAAAGATGTTTAGAATTCTGAAGTAAATTTAGGGTCTCTGTCAGATATAATGGCTTTGGGAAACACAGCAGTGTTCATCATTTGAGTCCACCAAATTAAGGCCAAGTCTTTTGCAGATACCTCTTTATGGGTTGGAATAAATCTACACATTTTTGTAAGTCTATCCACTATTACCCAGCAAGAATTGAAACTTTCTTTTCCTGCTAATTGCAAACCAGTAACAAAGTCCATGTTTATAATTTCCCATGGAGCTTTTGGTTGCTCTATTTGTTGTAACAACCCAGCTCTCTTACCTGTCAATCTTTTAGATTTTTGGCAAGAGTCACATGTGTCAATGTATTTTTGTACATCATCCTTCATGTTTATCCACCAGGCTGTGTTTTTAACTCTAGTTAATGTTTTATTGTAATCAAAATGACCAGCTAAGATATCATCATGACAAGTACTTAACATTAACTCTTTCATAGATGGAGGTATAACTATTACATTACTTAGCTTTTTCCTGTAATATATGTATCCATCTTCAATTGAAAATTTACCTTTTTCCAACGCATTCTTATACTTTGGAGGTAAAGTTTTTATTAATGCACTCATTGAGGCATTTGTTGGATCATTTAAGATGGTTGAAAGTTTAGACAAGTCTTTATCAGATGAATAATTATCTAATATTGTTTGCATAAACTCATCTTCTAAATCCACTATAAAATCCCATATATATGTATTACCTCATTCTCAGGCACATAAGCTGGGTTGTCAGTATCATTTGGAAAAGGGCTTCTAGATAACAAATCCACATTAGAATGCAGTGTACCTGCTCTATGAGTGATTGTCATTCTTACTCTGTACTCTGGTACAGCTAGTTGCCATCTAAACATGTGTCTATTAGGTGTTTTCATGTTTAATAATGATTTCACTGCACTGCAATCTGTTATTAACTCAAACTTCTGGTCTTCCAGATAGTAATGAAGGTTTTCCAAGACCCACACAACGGCTAAACATTCCAGTTGTGAAGCACCATACCTTAATTCAGTTTTCCTTAAGGTTCTGGATATATAACAGATAACTACTTCAGATAATTTACCACTAATTATCTGCTTCTGCTGTAAAGCAGCACCTAACCCTGTAAAGCTTGCATCAGTATACAAGATAAAAGGGAGGCTAAAATCTGGCAGTCCCAAGATTGGAGCTGACATTAAACATTCCTTTAATTTATCAAAGGCCTGTTGTCTTTCATTATTCCAAATGAAAGCTTCATTCTTCCTGATTAATGTTGTTAAAGGGGCTGCAATTATTTGGTATTTCTTGATATACTGCCTATAATATCTGCACATACCCAGAAAGCTTTGTATATCTTTCACATTTTTAGGTATATCAATATTTTTTATTGCTGCCACCTTGTTCTGATTCACACAAATTTGTAAGCCAGATACAACATGTCCAAGTACTTTCAAGGATTGAAATCCAAACTTACATTTTTTCAATGCTATTGTCATGTTAATTTCATCCATTTTTTGAAATACTCTTTTCAGGTGATTTAAATGCTCATCATATGTCTTTTAAAACACTATGATGTCATCAATATATACTAAGAGCCATCCTTCAACCATTTCCTGATGAAAAACACTATCCATCAATTTTTGGAAGACTGAAGGGGCATTTTTAGGTCCAAAAGGCATTCTCACATACTTATATATCCCCATATGTGTGGTGATCAGTAAGTAATTCTGAGAACTCGTTTCTACTGGAATCTGGTGGTAACCTTTGTTTCCATCCAGACATGAAATATATTTAGCTCCTTGTAAGGTAGCATGGATAGAAGCTATCCTGGGAAGAGGGTAAATATCATCCACTGTGAATGTATTTAGAGCTCTATAATCACCACATAACCTTGCCTTATCTTTTTCATAAGAGATTAAAACTGGTGATATTACACAATATTTAGGAGTTGTGTCTACTTTCTCAACAATACCCATTTCCAACAACATTTTAATGTTGTCTTCAATGTCTTTCCTTTTTGCAGGAGAAGCTGGGTAAGGTTTCTTTTTTAAGCTGCCAGGAATATTATCCAGGTCACAACTTAAAGATATTTTCATCTCATGGTCTTTGACCAATCCTAGCTCATTTGAACCGTGTGCAAATGCCCTAGGATAAGATTTTATCAATCTCAATATATTGTCTACTTCAATATTTGAGAGTTGAGGACTAAATGAGGCTTTTTGGATTTCATTTTCCAACTCAAGCATCTCAGAAGTGGGTCTTCCACTTTGTTGTTCTTCCTTTGGAGCAATGGTATAAACAGAATTTTCAGAGCAAATCTTGAATTTTCTCTTCCCATTTACTCCAATGGTGAAGCAACTATTTTCAGGATCTAGTTTAATACCAAATTTGGTCAATAAGTCATTACCAATGATAAACCAATCACTACAATTAATATTATCGATGACTACAAAATCACATACTGCTCTTACAAATCCATTATGATATTTGAAGAAAACAGCAGTTTTGTATTTGCCAATTGGAGTTAATACTGAACCAAAAACTCTCCAGTTCTTTGTCTGTACAGGTTCTAGTTTTTCTTTGTACTTACTATCCAGTTTCATTAATGTATTAACAGAAACTACACTACCAGCAGCCCCAGTGTCAAGAATGACATTCATTTCTTTTCCACATATTATAACAGGTGCTCTAATAGGCTTGTTTTTGTAAGTATCATGATCTACATCTTTAATTATTTCAGCTTCCTCAATGGAAGTTAAAGATGTATCATTGGAAGATATTGTATCATTCAGGAACATAATATCCTGTTCTAATACCAATACTTCATTCTCTTCATCACTGTAAGAAATGTTACTTTTACAATCCTCACTAGACTCATCCTTTTCATCTTCATGATTACTGGGTTCAGAATCTTGTGAGTTTTCAATAACATTTATTCTTTTCTTACAGGAATGACCTTTAACCCAAGGTTCATTACATTTATAGAAAGTGTTACTTTCTTGTTTCTTTGGAACAAGAGGAGCAATAGGTCTTTTCCTTTCTATTGGTAACTTACTTGTAGTAGGTTTTACTACCTCAACATTTTGCTTATAAGTGTTGTACCTTGTCTCATATCTGTGGTTTAATAATATTTCATTGCATATATTGATAAAACCAGAAGTATCTCTAATGGTTTCAGTTCTAGCTATAATAATGTCTCTGACTGATATAGGCAATTTATATATTATTTTTTCTTTCCACACATCAAAATCCATTTTTGGATCCATGGCTTTCATGATTTTTATTAAACTCATTAAAAAGACCATTGGTTTTTCTCCACTACTTGGAGTATATCTTGATTTTTCATACAATCTTTGTTGAGTGATTCTGAATTTTGGACCACCAAATTGTCTTTCAATTCGTGCCTTCCATTCATTCCAAGAGTAATTAATCCCCTCACTTAATACAGATTCAAACCATAATAAGGCCACATCTGTAAATAAAGATATAAGTTTTGATGTAATTTCTTCATCAGGTAACTTGTTTGAAAATTTTAAGTTATCAATTCTTTGTATGAATTGTTGCCAATCAGATTTTGAATCCCCATCAAAGGTAGGGTACTGATCTAACTTAGGCCAGTTTTTCTGGTTAGTTTTTACTTCCTTAACCTGAGGAAGATTAAGTAATTCACTTACTTTTGACAGATGATCATTTATCTCATCCTTTACTGATTTGTGACTCTCAGAACTTATACCACTATGTTCTTTCTCAATCAATGATTTATCAAATGATTCTCTCTTATTTACTGGTGTATGGTTTTTATAAGAGGTGTTTACGTGCTTACTGTCATTATTTTTCAATATGTTAGCTACTTCTATTTCTATTATCTGCAATCTATTTTGCAAAGCAGGTACATGTGAAAGAGTATCATTTAAATTGGAAAAAGACAATTTTACCCGTCCCTCAATAATAGCCATAGTATTCTGAGATTGATCCAGCTTACTGTGTAACTGCTCAATATCAGATTTTAATTTGATATTTTCATTTAACAATTCATCATTTGACTTTTCAATGAACTTAACTTTATTGGCTGTGTGAGTCAAAGATTTAGTGATGTTTAGTATTACCTCCTCCATGTCAGTTGAAGACTCCTTGGAATATTCTTCTAACTTTTCAATTCTCAATAACAATTTATTTATTATAGAAGATATCATAGGGTTTTCTTTCATAAAACCATTAATTTCTAACTCAGAAGTGCTCTCAAGATTATATGGGTCAAGATTTGATTCATTTGTTTCAATTTTTATATTTTTATTATCACCATTATCAATAAAGCTATGTACAATGTCATCCTTTAAAGATAAATTCAAATCACTATTATCAAATGAATAATCCTGAATATCATTATCAATCAACCTTAATACCTAATTATCACCTATAAGTAATTCATTGTCAGTATTATATTGTTGAACATTAAAAGGTGGATGACTTACCAAGGTCTTATTCCACTTCCTCTTCCCCTTTTTCCCTTTCCCCTGTAAGGGTGATTGCTGGACTCTTGATGAGGGTTGCTGTTGTAGTTCTGGGCATACCAGTCCCATTTCCATTTGCTTACAGTTATCATCTGCTCTTCTCCTGGAGCTTGAGAAGGAGCTGGTTGATTGTTTGAGGGAATTGTTACTGGTTTCACCTGTGCCCTTAGGTCTGTTATTTGTTGGTTGACCTCCATGAAAGTTTGGCCTGCCCTTTTCTCTAAATTTATAAGCTCCTCTTCCATTTTGTTGACCTTTACTTTCAAGCTGTTGTGTAATTGAGATAGGGAGTGAATTTGTTCTTAAAGGGTATTTTTTGATTTTTTGATCTTTACAAGGTTGAGAAGCCTTTCTTTCTCCTCCAGACTCATATGAGGAGTGTGGCTGGGGGAGGTTTCCTCCATGGTGATGTCCTGCAACAAATTTTTTAGTTCTTGGTCTCAAGTCATAAGGTTTTGCCTTATTACTTAAAATTTCAACATTTTCACTCATTTTTATCAGTGAAAGTTAGACCAAAGTATTGAGAAATGTGATTCAAACTACAAAAGAGTTTTATCAGTATTTTATAACTCTACTTAAGGCAATTAAATTGCTTACTAGTAGGTTTTAAGTGGATAAAATAAGTGCCAAAAGTCAAATATGCTTTTATGTGGTCACTTAATTGGAGTGGTCTACAATCTGTAGCCGTGTTTTTTAAAAAGAAAATTTGTCAGTAATAGTCTTTTCAAAAAAAAATTTTAATGAACAAACCAGAAAAAGGGATTAAAATCCCTGTAAACAGAGAATCAATTAATCAGTTTTTATTAATTGGTTTATTATTATCTGCAAAGAACACAATTTTAATTGGTCTATTGACAGACTCCCACTATGAACACTTTTATGTTCAATTAGTGGTAAAATTGTTGATTCAATATCACAATTTTATTATATATATAACTGGGCTTCTTTTTCTGAAATCACCAAATTTTTAGTGACCTAACCCTTTGTAATTTTAATCCAGATATTATATATAAGGATTTCAAATCACTCAAGCCTCAATTAATTTTTATTTTTAATTACTTGAATAACCACTTGAATTCTTGAGGAAAGGCTCCCAGTTGTCAGGCTAAGTCCAAGTCCAGAGACGTGAATAGCTTTCTGGTCTAGTGTCTAGAAGATTTACAAAAGGTCCCAAATGAATACAATGGTATAAAACAAGCAAGTAGTAGAATAAAATCAATTATAAGGCTCAGTAATTTACTCTCACTTATTATAATTGGTATTACAAGGCTTATTGTTGTGCAGAAAAATAGATTTAATATATTTAAAATACTATTCAAAGACTCTCTAAAGTACTAATGAAATTTAAGATAAATTTTATTGGTTATATATTGTAATTGTAAAGATGATAAATTGAATGTAGAAAATATGACCAAAACCCCCCTCCTTTTATACCCAATAATTCCCCAATGATGCCCCTTGATGATTCCAATCCTATAAACGGCCAAATGCGCCTCAAAATAACTTATAGACCTGTCCAACAACATAAGGAATGACCAATGACAACCAAAGAATAATATCACATGCCAAAATCCTGAAATAATAGGGATAATCCATCACAAATAAAGAATAACCCAAAAAAGAGTGTGTATGCGTGTAATATCTATTTTTAATAGACTAAAAATAAAGAAAAGGTACTAAATATAACACAGTATTAAGGGGGATTAACAGTAGAAATGTTAGAGTTAATTATTACAAATTTATACTTGAAATCCCTGTCCAAAAATAAGCATTATTGACTGAGAAACCCCTGAAAAACCTAATTTGATGCGTGTAAGGGCTGATCCCTGTATGCAGACTCTTGGCAGGCCTAACCACGGGTAAATCCTTGACTAAATAGGCGATTTTTAAGCGTGGTAGCATAATTGGGCGCCAAGACTGATGTAAATAATGTAATTAGTGCATTTAATAAGGTTAATTCACATTGAAACTAAATTAAGACACTAAATAAGCGTCCCTCGCCTATTTTAGTGTGTTTCCACATATAGTGCATGTATGTGGGGTAATTTTAGCGTGAAAAATACTAACTTTGCTAAAAATGAAGCTATTCACACGGGAAAAATGCAGGCAGTATGTAGCCACTGCACAGAGGCCATTTCTGACATAAAAAACACCAAATTTGAAAAGTGTTGATTTTACACTTTTAAATAGCCAGATCAATTGTTCCAAATAAGGAAAATTGATCTGTCAAGGCGCATTTTTATTATCTTAACATTTATAGCGCATATATCCAGCTTTTAGTGATAATAAGCGCATTTATCAATTATTTCAATAAAATAATAGAAAAATTAGCTTTATGTGTACTTAAAAATTATGTAGACTTATGGATAAGGTTCTTAAGGCTACCCTAACATATTCTAACTTAATATTAAGTACATAAGACTTAAATAAGGTGGATATATGCGTGTATATAATGCTTTATAATGGCATATATTTGTATTAAATCAATTTTTTATACAATTATTTATTGTTCCCATGTATGCTACATGTTTTTAACATAATTTGTTAGTAATTTTACTCAGTCCTGAGAATATTCAGGCTGATAGAGCCGGTGTTTTTGGAAAAATGTTTGGTGGTGGCTTTATTTTATATAGGAAGAAATCTTTATATATTTGTAAGTATCACTTTTTTCAATTTAAATACTGAATTTTTTAATGCTTTTACTTGCAGATGAATACACTGATAATATTGTATGCACAGATGAATATAAAAACGAATGAAGAGGATTGAAATGTACTTTGAATATTTTTTTTAAAAAATATCATATTTAAAGTACAACAAGGCAACTAATCTTTGTGCAAAACTTGGTATTCCTGGATTTTCAAAAGTTTATAGTGAAGAAGAGGGTGTACCTTTTACTAGTAATTTAATATGGACATCTGGAGCGAAATGGTAATGTGTTCTCCAATGAGGTTCATTGTGATAAGGATGCAAGTGAGTATACTTCCATAAGATACAGAAAAAAATACCATTCATATGAAGTACAATAAGGCCCAACCACAACAAACAGGTGGAGAACTTATGTTTCCCGAAATTTGAAGTAAAATCAACTTTGAAGCAACTAATGGAATAACAGTGACGTTATAGCCTGCCAAACAACTGAGGCATTTTACCTCAAGATATCACGAAATTCCTGGCCTTGCGAGGATATGTTCTTTTATTAAAATCAGCACTAGAATTTTTCATGCTATAGAAAAGTTTAATGTTTTTGATATTGTTTTTTCAGAGTACTTGGAAATGAATGAAGAAAAAGATAGGTATAAATATTTGATTAGTGCTTTGAGAGTTTTTTGAAAAGAGATGACTTAATAGAGGAAGAAATAGAATCAGCAAAGTATTATTTATCTAATGTTAAGACAAATCTAAAAAATTTAGATATTTAAATATTAAAAATTTTCATCATATATACACAACTTAATGCAAAATTAAACATGATAAATACTGGGAGTAGCTGTAAAATTTTCAGTTGTGATAATTATAGTATTATCTATTTTTTTTATTTGTGAAATAGAATAATTTTTTTTCATAATATTATAAGAAAATTTGATTTACCTTTGAGGAAATATATAAGTTGTGAAATCTTTAAATGTCATTTTTATTAAATTGGAAGCAAAGATTCTAAAATAAAAAAACTATGATAAAGAATTTGAAATATATTAGCCATAAAAATGTGCTTTTAATGCAGCCAAATTAACTGTATAGTATTTTAGGTCAAACAGGCTTATTAATAAAAAAGTTAATAATAAAGAGTTGGTGAAAAAATTTTGAATCAAAAATAGATTAAATTGTATTTTTTAAGAATACACACATGTAATTATTTAAGTTGTTCTACTTCTGATTAAAAATGTTACAATCAATGAAAAAATTTGTAAAAATTAATAGATTATTCAATATTAAAGGTAAAGTAACAAAACTAGAGCAGTTATCATATTTTTATACAAACAATAAAATATTTAAGAATTTAATGCAAGTTTTGAAATCATATAAGTAGATTTTAAATTCTTTGTTATTTCTGGACTTAAAATAATTTTTTTTAATACTTAATTTAGAAAATCATGTCAAAGGTCTCTTATTAAATTTTAAAGATGGTCACATGTTTGACATATTTGAAGGAAAATAACTTGAATCATACAAGATAAATCATATACACAGAACTTTATCTATTCACATGTTGGAATATTAATTTATTGAAAGGCTATGTTTAGCAAAAAAAGGTGATACTGGCTGAATGGAGCTCCAGTGATTAATAAAATCTGCAGAAATAGCCCTAGCGATTCCTGGAGGACTTGGGGTATCAAATTTTAAAGAAAATGGATCACACTTTCCTATAAAAGGTTTTATTAATGTTAAAATATAGTTATTTAAATTTTTCCAAATTATTTCTTCCTTCAAATAATTTTTTTTCATGTAAATTAAGAAACTTAATTTCTAATATCACCTCCAAGCAATCAGCTGCTGAAGCCAATCTATGATCTTGAGTGCTCAGAAATAAACCACGGACACCATCAATTATATAGAATGTGAAAGATTGATAATGGTGGTGGGAGTATTCAGAATTTATCTTGTTTAGCGCAGCCTTTTGTCTCTGTTCCATTATAGTAAGTTAAGTATTTTTGTTTTTCTGACTCGATTGTTGAGCTTTGCTAGTCTTGTCACTTGATATTGTCGCAGCACAATATTTTGATTCAAGAATGATAATTGACATAATTATATCAATGATAATGTTGCTGATTTGAAGAAGAGTTGACATTGATATATCACCGGTTTGAAGTGCAGTGGGACCAACTTCTAAGCCATCAGGAATCAGCCTCTTCAGATTTTAAAGGTGAGCTAGAAGCTGAAGACCACGTTCAATTAGACAATCTGAGTTATTATTTTGATGTGATGGAAGCTGGCTGAATTCATGTGCGGTCAGATAAAGTGAAGATGATACAAGAGATACCCATGAAGAATGGCAGTGATAACTTGGGATCATGAATCTCATGAGCATTTGGATAAGATTGGATTCAGGGTGATCCGTTTTCTTTGTTGAGGAAAGAATTTCAGTATTTAAACCATCAGGATCACATAAATCTTTTATTTTTTTGAAATCAATATTATCGAGTACCCATAGCTGTGAGCTATCAATCTCTAAAAAAATATTTGCTACAAAAGGAAAAAAAAATAAGTAAAAGAAAAAATTTAAGACTAAAAATTATGGTAACTTACATAACTCAGTAAGTTTTGAAAGCCAATCTTCTCCACAAGATTTTTCCCAATGAAAAGTAAACATTGGAATATTTAACATGGGTTCTTGGGAAGAAGTAGAAGAGCGTAATTCAAGAAGAGTAACAATTTCCAACCACAACCTAAGGACCTTTGCTGTGCTGATTCTACCTTTATAAAATTTATGAATTTTACAGAATTCCTCCTGCAAATCAGAGTCTTTTAGAGCTGAGGGTGAATAAGTTAGAGGTTTGTTTGATATCTTGATTGGAGTTGATTTCATTGGTAGAGAAGTTTCAAAGAGGACAAAGTAGGTAATTTAGGAGGTGATGGGTATTGCTTCTTAGAAATGAAGGAATTTGGTGATGAGCTGTTTGAATCATCATCTTTATCAAACATATTTTCATGTCTTGAAGAAGATTTTAAAGTTTGCTTGTTTTGATGAGCAAGCATAGCTTCATATTCTGACAGTTCATCATTGCTTTTTTCATTGCTCTTTTCATCATCTTCATCAGGGAGAGGGTGTTTATTAATGGAACAATCTACAGTAGGTGAGTTTCTGGTACAAAATATCAAAAGAAAGATAAGAAGTACAATATGTAAGCAATAAAAGAGATATGTGATAGAATTTTAAAGATAAAAGAATAACAATAAAAAAAAGGAAACAAGAATATACTCATTACTAAAGCCTTTGCTTTTTTTTGAGATTTATTATTTGATACATCAGAAAAATCTTTAGCAGAAGCCAGTTTAATACGTCAAAGAAAAGAGGAGCCTTGTGATAATTTCTTTATCTTGGAGCAAATAACAGGTGTTTCAATATTTTCCTTAGAAGTTGAAGAATGAGTTGAAACTGATGGTTCATCTGTCTCATCATCATCCCTAATGACAATGACTTCATCAGGAGGAATAACACCCTCCTTGTAAGCTACAAATATATATGAAGAAAAAAAATATTAATAATCTTATCTACTAATTTAAAAGGAGACCCAAAAAGTGAAGAACATACATTTTTCAAGGCTTTTCACATATTGGAGTAAGTTGTTACAAGGGTTAGATAAATATGAAGGAGAAGGATTATTGTTAAGGATCTTGACAAGTTCTTCTATTTTATCTCTAGCCAATTCAAGTAAATTGTGATACTGAACTCTTGTTATTTCCTGCCTCTCATTGCTAAGTACAGGAGGGTTAGGTGCCATGCCATGTGGCAGACATGGTGCAAGCTCAAAAAACTTCAAAGCGAGTATCAATCTGAGAGTGGGATGGAAAACATTTGGGTGCTGGAAAATAAAATTTTTTGAAAAAAAAAGATATAGAACATAAGTGAAAGTTATAAATTAAGAGAGAGGAACATGATACACATACAAAGTGGAGGTGTAGGATTTTGAATACTAGACATATTGATTAATGAATATTAAAAAAAAGTATTTGATATCAAAAAATTATGATGTAATATGATGAATAATTATAAGAAACTCTATTCTAGAAAATTGAAGTTGATAATTTAATAGGATAAAAAATTGAATAAGATTAAAATTAAAGTGAGGATGAAAGAAACAGAAGACATAAAAAGGGGGATTATATATTATTTGAGATTTTTTTAACATGTATTATTCATAGTGGGGTGAAAAAAGTAACATGCTATATCATAATCTGTTTATATTGAAGCTAAATTTGATGTAGCCAACAGAAAATACTAGGAATTCTTTGGGGACTTTTAGTGTGAAAAACAAATAATAACAAATGTACATCCCATATGCAAATTGCCACGGGTAAGTACAAAATTTTTTAAATTAGAATTTACTCCTAAACAATGGAGATGCACTTAATTAGTATATTATATGAGAAAACGGATAATGCTTTATAACTATTTGTTAAATTTACTTTCAGATGAAAATGAGAGATTCAAAAATATACTGATATGCCTCACCAAACAAGAAATGAATTATAAATATAAAATTGGTAACATTAAAATTTAAGATAAGAATTTGTTTTTTAAGTGACAGGAGTAGTGTCGGGCTAGGGTGTGGGCCCAGTGACCAAACCATTGATAAACTTGGATACAACTAAGGGAAAAAAAATTGAATAGTTTTATTTTACAATATATCTTAGTCTGCACAAGATATTGTATTGTTGTCCCTAACTATACAAATAATTTTACTTTTCAAAAGTTATAGAACTACTAAGTTGATATAATATTATTATGAATCACCCAATGAAATACCTTAAACAACATTCAAAATTATTAAAACATTAATATTCAATTTGAGATTTGGATTAGCTAATTTTTCACAACTCACCACAGCTTTGTTTAATATATAAAAACTTGAAAAAAATTGTTGAGATAGCCTAGAAATGGGTGCAAGAAAATGATGAAACATATGACTTGAAACTTAACTCATACACTATTATTAAACTTCATGGATCCTGATTAATTTCTATTGAAATTAATTTTGAGACTGGCATATTGAATTTGAGCTATGACCAAGTACTGTAAGTGCCATGGTTTTTATTCAATATATTGGTGTTGAATTTAATTTTGATAGGAATTAACAAGTATCATATGGCACCATGCATGGAACCCTGACAGAAACCACAAAATTTATGAGGCAATAAACCTCATAATTTCAATTGAGATTAATGTAGACCCCTGCATATTGAATACAAGCCATGTCACATGGACTACACAGACATAGATAAGATTCAACATGAATGGCTTAAAATTAATTTCAATCAAAATTAACCAAGGCATTAAAACATAAATTTTTATATGGTGTACTTGATCAAACCAGTTAATCCAACTACTTAGCTTACCTATACATATTGGAATTTTATGCATAGTCCATGTCCAGATTGATTTCGATCAAAATTAATGTTGACTAATACATAGTGAATACATGCTATGCCACTTACACTTGCCAGGCATAGCTACCATTAAATATGTTAGTATCCAAAATTAATTTCAATCAAAATTAATGAGAATGATAATCATGAATTTCTGGAGTCAACTGCTTATTTTTATGCATGGTGCCTTTCCAACATTAATTTCGATCAAAATTACTTTTGATACTTTCATATTGCATGTAGCTATGCCTGGAAAGTGTAAGTGGCAAAGTGTGTATTCATTATGTATTGGTCAACATTAATTTCAATCAAAATTAATATTGACATTTGCATATTGAATCCAAACCGGCAAACGTCCCAAAAGATTATTCATAAAACTGCCCATTAATTTTGATCAAAATTAAGGCTGACCATATACATATTGAATGGTAGTTATATCTGTTCTGAGTAAATGGAGACGGCTTATATTCAATATGTATTGGTCAACATTAATTTTGATCAAAATCAATGAGCATTTTGATAATGAAATTTTTTAGTCAGTTAGCTGTTTCAATGCATAATGGCATGCCAACATTAATTTTGATCAAAATTAATGATGAAATGATATAATGCTTTTTTGCATGACATGTAAAGGACAGAAAGTATTCTTAAGTATTGAAATTTACAATAAATGTTGAGGGTAAATATAATATTTACATATCCATATTAATTTCTATAAAAATTAATGTTGACAAATACATAATAAATAGTAAATATGCCTGGCTAGTGTAAGTGGCATAGCTTTTATTCAATCTGAATTTTGCAACATTAATTTTGATTGAAATTAAGGTTAATGATTACCATCAATTTATGAAGTCAGTTGCTTACTGTTATGCATGGTAACATGTCAACATTAATTTTAATTAAAGTTGAATTTGACATTCCACCAAGCATTTTTCTGTAAGATGAAAATTAGGGCCCTCTATTCTTAAGTAAACATGTTACAATGCATATTGAGCATGTATATATCATTTACAAATTAATATTAATTTCAATCAAAATTAATGTTGGCCAATACACATTGAACACAAGATTTACAACTTACACACACCAGATATAACTACCCTTAAATATGTATATGGTCAAGCCTAATTTTGATTGAAATTAATGAGCAGTTTTATGAAGAATTTTTTAGGTTGTTTGCTGGTTTGAATTCAATATTCTAATGTCAATATTAAATTCATTCAAAATTAATGTTGACCAATACATAATGAATAAAAACTATGCCACTTACGCTTTCCAGGAATAGCCACCATTCAATATGCCAGTATCAAAATTAATTTCGATGTGGTCTTCCAACATTGGCAGGGGCCTTTGTTGTGTGATTTGGCACTGTTTGTGCATATCTTAATTGACATCTGTTAAGGAATTTGGTATTTTTCTGGTTTTATTCCGTGGATATTGGGTCTGCGGGTATGTGGGTACTATCATTGGATAGCCCTGGTTTTTCTCTATATTTTATGTCTTGAAGACATTTTTCATATTCTGAGTTTTAAGGGGTCATTTCCTCATTTTTCATTTATAAAAGATTTCTGTTTAATTTTGTTTTTTGTGTTTTACGGGCTAACCTTAAGGCTTAGGGTTAAGTGCTTAGTACCATTTGATAGAGCTAATTTTTCTCTATATTTCATGTCTCAATGTTGTTATAGTGAAATTCCGTGTTTTAAAGGTTTTAGTAGTTGTAGCTAATTTTTCTAAGTAGATTAGTGGTTTTTATTGGTTTTCTGGCTTCAGGGAGGCCGGGCCGCTTCAGGCGGCATCTCCAACGTCGGGCGGCCCGCCTGCCTCTGTTTTAGGAGGTTGGGGAGCGCTCCAGGAGGGTTTTTTTATGCAATTTGGCAGGTGCAGGCGCCAGATTGGTGGGTGCGCATGGGCTCTTAGTTAGTGGTCTGTGTGTAAATAGTGAATAAGACATTTTGGGGCAACCTTAATCATCATACAACCATCCGGAGGTGATCTCATTGTTCCTCACTCAGTTTTCACTGTTTTCTGGCCACAATTGGCTGTGTTTGTTGCAAGTGAGTTCTTCATTTAACTTAACTTTGGCAACTGTTTTCTCTGTTATAGTCTTGCAAGCTATAGCAAGTATTATTGCTGTCTCTGGTGTGGATTTGCAGCCTACATCAAGTATCTTTGCTGTCTCTGGTGTGGACTTTGTTCTACATTTCAGTTCTTTGGTCAGGTAGTCTATCTGGGGACTACTTTCTTGGCTCATCAAGCAGTCAAGTGTGTTAAATAGGAGCTTTAGCAAAACAGGAACCAACTTACTTTAGCAAGTAAATCTCACTCTATTTTTCTAAAGGGACAGGGGATTTTCTCTCTGGTTTTTCTCCAACTCCCTTGGTCAAGGCCTATAGCTAGTACTATAGGATTGTCTACATTTCTGGCGCCCAACGTGGGGGACAAACTTGCTAGTTCTTTGGAATCTCTGTTTTCTTTGGTTGGCTCTTTTTGGTGTTTTGGTCAGGAGGAATGGCTTCTGGTTCTGCTATTCCTGTGGTGACTGTCAGTGGGGGGAATGGTCCTCCTTCTGTGATGTTTAGGGAGTGTGTGAGGATTAAAACATGGGATGGTACCAAGTTTAATGGGGAGGATGTCAAGTGGTTTCTAGAGAAGTATGAAACTGCTGCTGGAGTGGATGGTGCTTCCTACCTGGACATGGTGAAGCAGATTATCTTCTTCATTGGTGATAGGTCAGTGGAGAAGGAGATTGTGGCCATGTCTGGCTACAAGAAGAGGGATTGGAAATTGTTGTGTAGGGAAATGGTGGATAGATGGGGTGTCAGGTTCACTATGGTGGACTTGAACAAGGTTGTCAGTGAATGGCAATCTTATGGTGGTGTTGGTAACTTACATAGTTACAGGAAGTTTCTCCTACAGTTTGATCCTGTGGTGGAATACTTGGTGGAAGTGGAGGAGCTGGCACATGAAAATGCTGCCAAAGATGTTTTTTGGTCTGCCCTGGCTAGAGATGTCAGGATGGATGTGTTGAAGGAGTTGTCAAGAAAGGAATTGATGAAAACTCTTTCTAATGGGGATCAGAAGTTGCCTGCCTTGGATAAGGTGAAGGAGGCTGTTGAGGCCCATTTGAAGTTATTGGCTGTGGACACCTATCAGGAGGGGTGTGCCAAGTATGTCAGCAAAGTCAGTGAGGCTTTGGCTGAAGAGGAAGTTAGGGAGAAAAAGGAGGAGAAGAATATGGTGAAGGTTCCAAAACAGGAGAGGGACCCAATGGTGGAGCAGCTGGCTGATCTGACAAAACAGCTGCACATTTTTGTCCAAGAGGCCAAGAAGCTTAATAAGGCACCTTCTCAGCCAAGAGACTTTGAAAGAAGGGCTGGTAGGAGTGATCCTTGGGTTTGCTCTTATTGCAGTAGGAGGGGGCACAGGTCCAATGATTGTTGGGCATTGAACAGGGATGTGTCTGAAGGAAAAGTGGAGTTTGATGGCAGGGTTTTTAAGTTCCCTGATGGTTCTTTTGTGAAGCCCAGTGAGGGGCAGGCTCCTGTTGATTTGGTCAGGAGAAGAGGTGGTCTCAATCAAAGGAGGCCAAGGTTTGAGGAGATTCCTGATCAGGGGAAATCTTCTGTTAAGGTAGATGAGGACGTCAAGGGAAAGGGGAAGGAGGTCAATAAGGTCTCTTCTTCTACTTCTTTTGGTGGTTTGGAGTTGTATTCTTGTGGTGGACAGTCAAGTGGTGAATGCTTGGCTGGTGTTTATGATGTGGAAGCAGGAAAGGTGGGTAGGCCTAAGAACAGTTCTCAGGCCCAACCAAAGCCAAATGCTTCAAAGGGTGATCCTAAGCTGAGTGCAGATAGGAAAAGGTACAGCAAAGAGGAGCTGTACAAGATGCAGAAAGGTATGGCTGACATGGGCCCCCCTAGTTTTGGTGCATTGGACCTGAATGGTGAGCCAATGCCAATGGAGGTGGATTCTGATTCTGAGGAAGATGTCCCTTTGGCTTCATTGCCAAAGCCTGTTGGAGTCAGAGGTTCTGGTGAAGGATCTGGTTTGGTTCCTGTTAATGGTAAATCTGTTGGTGGTGCTGGTCCTCAAGAAGCTTCTAGGACTAAGGTGGTGAAGCAAAGAGCTCACTTTGAGAGGCCAGTAGTGTCTGGTCAAGTTAATGTTATGGACTCTGTCCTGGAAAGGATGAACCAGGGTCAGGTTTCCCTATCTTATGGGGAATTGTATGCTATCAGTCCAGGGTTGGCTGATAGGCAGAAGAAGTTGTTGACCAGGAGAAGGGTTTCTTCTGGTGAGGTAGAATACATTTGTGATTCTGCTGAAAAGTTTGGTGAGGGGTTGGAAACTCATTTTTCTGCTCCTCTGGGATATTTCAATGTCACTCTGAATGGCAGGGAGGCAAGGGCATTGGTGGATTCAGGTTCTCAGATAAACCTGATTTCTTTGTTTGAGGCAACTAATATGGGCCTCCCCATCAAAACTGGTATTGGTGGGAATTTGAGAGGGATCGGTGGCCATGTCACTGAATTGGTCAGAACTTCAGAGTTTGTGAAGTTAGATGTTGGAGGAGCCTCAGGGAAGGTTCATTTTTACATTGCTAAAGGTAATGTAAAAGCAGTTTTGGGCGGGCCATTCTTGATGGATTTTCAGGCAAGAATTGGTTATCAATTTGATTTGGCAATCAGTTTGGAGTTGACTGGTGAAGACGAAAGGAGGCTTCACATGAGGTTATCATCCCCTGGAGAGGATGGTTGGGAGACTAGGCCTGGTTTATCTTCAATGTGCCAGTGCTTGGACTGCTACAGGAGAAGGAAGGAAGTGGGTGCTGCCTCTGGTTTTTTGGAGTGCGGCTCAGGCTCTATTGAGAGTCTGTCTTTTTTAGAGTAATGAGGGCTGATCACCCTAGTGCTACAACCTCTCCCCAAGATGAGGAAATCCCAGGTTGTAGTAGGTCAGCTCCCTTGGAGATATACCAAGTGGATTTTCAACTTTCTCTTTTTAATGTTTCTCTTCTCTGAAAGTATTCATCAAGTTTTTTATCAAGTCTCTGTTCTCTCTCAAGATTCTTAATTATTTTTAATTCAAGTTTAAAGAAGAAGATTGGTTATATATCTTTATTGAAAGATATGCAGAAAAGTTTTGGGGCGGTGAGATTGGGGTCTAAAAGTAAGTCCTCCCAATTGTGCACCGCTAGGGTTTCTTCTACACCTTTCAAAAACATTACCTGGGCCACACCTGTGAGCATTGGGGAAACCCCTGGTTATTTTTGTAGGACAGAAGAAAACTCAAGAAAAGAAGATAAAAATTTCAAGATAATTCAAGAAAATCAAGAAAAAAATCTGAAGATAATGAAGAAAGAAGATGCAAAATATTTTTGTGAAGATCATCAAGATCTATTTTTGGGCCTCCAGCATGAGGTTAAACTGCAGAAAATTTTGAAGCATGATGATCGTCAAGATAAATTTTTGGGCCTCCAGCATGAGGTTAAACTGCAGAAAATTTTGAAGCATGATGATTGTCAAGATCAATTTTTAGACCTCCAGCATGAGGATAAACTGCACAATTTTAGAAGATGTGATTCAGAAGACAAATCAAGATTTGAAGATTTGGAAGTTGGAAGTGAGGATGAAGATGTGGAATTGCGGAAAAGTTTTGGAGTGGTGAGATTGGGGTCTAAAAGTAAGTCCTCCCAATTGTGCACCGCTAGGGTTTCTTCTACACCTTTCAAAAACATTACCTGGGCCACACCTGTGAGCATTGGGGAAACCCCTGGTTATTTTTGTAGGACAGAAGAAAACTCAAGAAAAGAAGATAAAAATTTCAAGATAATTCAAGAAAATCAAGAAAAAAATCTGAAGATAATGAAGAAAGAAGATGCAAAATATTTTTGTGAAGATCATCAAGATCTATTTTTGGGCCTCCAGCATGAGGTTAAACTGCAGAAAATTTTGAAGCATGATGATCGTCAAGATAAATTTTTGGGCCTCCAGCATGAGGTTAAACTGCAGAAAATTTTGAAGCATGATGATCGTCAAGATCAATTTTTAGACCTCCAGCATGAGGATAAACTGCACAATTTTAGAAGATGTGATTCAGAAGACGAATCAAGATTTGAAGATTTGGAAGTTGGAAGTGAGGATGAAGATGTGGAATTGCGGAAAAGTTTTGGAGTGGTGAGATTGGGGTCTAAAAGTAAGTCCTCCCAATTGTGCACCGCTAGGGTTTCTTCTACACCTGTCAAAAACATTACCTTGGCCACACATGTGAGCAATGGGGAAACCCTTGGTTATTGTTCCAGGTCTGGTAGTAAAGAATTCCTGAAGATCCCTCAAGTTGAAGGTGGAGCGGCAAAGTATAAGAAGGTAGCGCAGAAGATTAGGCCTTTCAATGAGCCTATGCCTGTGGGTTTGAATCCGCCTTTGAAGAGACCTCCTTTGTCAAGAGATCCGTACTGTACTCCTTTGGTGAAGAATCCTCCAGAATTTGTAGAGACGGCTAGGGTGACTGTGGAAAGATTGAAAGTTGTTAATTTTGGTCCTGATGGGTGGTTGTCTGAGGAAGAAAAGAAGTTGTTGTTGCACGTTATTGTGCTAAGGGAAAAAGCGGTGGCATTTGTTGAGGAGGAAAGGGGTGTTCTGAAGCACTCTTATGGGGAACCTTATTTGATTCCTGTTGTTTGTCATGAACCTTGGCAAATCAAACCTATTCCGATTCCAGCAGCTATCAGAGAGGATTTTGTGGAGATTATTAGGGAAAGAGTCAGGACTGGGTTATATGAACAATCAACATCCAGTTACTCAAGTCCGGTGTTCTGTGTAAAGAAGCAGAATGGAAAGTTGAGGGTGGTTCATGATCTTAGAGCCTTGAATAGAGTCACTATCAAGGACGCTGGTATGCCGCCAAGTGCAGAGGATTTTGTTGAAGCTTTTTCTGGAAGGGTGTGTTATGGTTTGGGTGATATTATTGGTGGTTATGATGAGAGGGAACTCCATACGGATTCAAGGCCTCTCACAACTTTTGAGACTCCTTTGGGAAGATTTCAGCTCACTAGGTTGCCTCAAGGAGCAACTAATTCAGTGGCAGTTTATCAAGCACAGATGGCTTGGATTTTTCAGGATGAGGTTCCTACTCATGCTGGTATTTTTATTGATGATGGTGGAATTAAAGGAATATCCACTGATTATGGTAATGAGGTGTTAGCGGAGAACCCTGGCATAAGGAGGTTTGTGTGGGAATATGCAATAACTCTAGAGAGAGTGTTGTTCCGGATTGAAGAGGCTGGCTTGACCATTTCAGGGTCAAAATTCTGTTGTTGTGTTCCTGCTTTGGAAATTCTGGGCCATGTGGTGTGTAAAGAGGGAAGGATTATGGCGAAGAAGAAGATTAATAAAATTCAGGCATGGACAAAGCCTAAAAATACTACTAAAGTCAGAGGATTTTTGGGTGTATGTGTATATGTCAGGATTTTTATTAAGGATTTTTCTTTGTTGGCTTCACCTTTAAGGAGGTTGACCAGAAAAGATGCAGATTGGGAATGGACGGAAGAGTGTGAAGAGGCTTTTCAGAAGCTGAAAAAGGTTGTTGGTGAAGATATAATTCTTCACAAGTTGGATTATGGTGTTGGTGCTGGAAAGATTTATCTGGCAGTGGACTCAAGTTATATTGCTGCTGCTGCTGTGTTGTCTCAGGAGGATAAGACTGGGAGGGTCAGGCCAGTAAGGTATGATTCTGTGGTGTTTAATGAGGTGGAATCTAGGTATTCTCAACCTAAGTTGGAATTGTGTGGCGTAGCTAAAATTTTAAAGAAGCTACAGACGGTTTTGTGGGGGCAGCATTTTGAGCTGCAGGTGGATGTTAAATCTTTGGTTCAGATGATCAATACACCTAGTCTTCCAAGTGCTCCAATGACTAGGTGGGTGGCATTTATTCAACATTTTTCTTTTGACCTGGTACACAAACCAGGTAAAACTTTTACTATGCCTGATGGGTTATCAAGGAGGCCACCTACAGATGAGGATTCTGATTCTGAAGAGTTTGACAAAGATGTTCCAGTGATTAGGGCCAGCACAAAGGGTGCTGAGGATTTTTCTTTCCTCCCCCATGAGGCTAAACTGGATGATTGTTCTGACCTCCCCCAAGAGGTTAAACTGGCTGTATCTGATCTTGATTCTGGTGATCAGGATGTTTTTGTTGATGAAGATGGAGTTGTTGTTTGGGACAGCTCAAAATTGGAAAAGGGTGTTTTTGTTAGTGAACTGTATTCTCACAAGGTTCAGTGGAAAGAGAAGGACATGCCAAAATTTAAGGATTGGTGTCCTGGTTGGGCTGCTCAATTGGCTCATGTTCACACTGGTGATTTTGATGACAGAATGTACCCTTGGATGTTGTTTTGTTGGATTTTGAAGATGATACCTGGGGTCAATCTGGGTTTTATTTTATTTTGGTGGAATATCTGTTGACCTTGGACAGGCCAGATAGTTGTGATGATGATACTTGGTTGGCAATCAAGAAGAAGAGTCCTGGATTTTATGTGTCAGGAAGGCGCTTGATGAGAAGGAGACATCATAATCCTCAAGTGGTGGTGACTCAGAAGAAGGGCCAAGAATTGGTTTTGAGGTCTTTGCATGAAGACCTTAGTCATAGAGACTTTGGGGAGACTTATAGAAGAGTAGCAGACAGATTTTGGTGGCTGGGTATGAAGTTGGCTGTGCAGGGTTGGGTTCAATCTTGTGAAGAATGTCAAAGAAGAAGTCACTTGAAACCTAAAGAGATGGGCCGTGCTACTGGTGAATCAACTGTTTTTGGAAGGGTCAGTCTGGATGCTGTCCATATTAAAGAGGGCAGGTATAAATACTTGATTGTTGCTAGGGATGATTTGTCTGGTTGGGTTGAGGCGGTGCCTCTGGTTAATTTGAATGCCAAGAATGTGGCAGAGTTTTTGAAGAAGGAGTGGATTTATAGGTATGGGTTGATGAAGTTGGTGACTGTTGATGGCGGGCCAGAGTTTGGTGCCGAATTTAAAGAAGCTGTGGCTAGTGTGGGTTCTAGGGTTAGAGTGGCTACACCGTATTATCCTGAAGCTAAAGGAATGGTTGAAAGAGGCCATCAAGTTATCAAGAATGCTTTGGTGAAGATGTGCGGAGATAGTGCTGAAAAGTGGAGGCATTATTTACCCTTGGTTTTATTTGCTGATAGGGTCACTGTGAAGAGGACAACTGGCTATTCTCCTTATGAGTTAATGTTTGGTCAGAAAGCCGTTCTACCAGTGGACTTGGAAGCTGTCTCTTATCTTGGAATTGATTGGGATGACGTGCAAACAACAGAAGATTTGCTCTGTGCCAGGATGCAACAGTTGGAATGTAAAGAGGAATGTCAAGAGAAGGCATACTCTAGAATGATGAAGATTAGGAATCAATCAGTCAGATACTGGGACAAGAAGTTAGCTCATAGACTCAGGAATCCCTTAAAACCTGGTTGTTTGGTTTTGGTGTATAATGGAAGTTTGGAGAGTCAGTGGCGAAAAATGTTTTCTGACAGATGGAATGGACCTTACAGAGTCAGATCTCAGGTGTCTGGAGGTTCTTATGTTTTGGAAGAGTTGGATGGTGCAGTCTTGAAAAAGAGGGTGGCTTCAGACCAAGTGAAGTGGTTTTATCCCAGAGGCACTAGGCATGAAGAAGATTGACTCCGCAATGAGGATAAACTACGGACCATTCTTTAATTTTGGGTTTTTTTTTGTGGTGATGCTATGCATCTGTTTGTTGGAAACTTTTTTGTTAGAGGGTACCCATGGGTGGGGCTTCTAGATTTGATCTTGGCAAGTGTAGGGGTGACTGATGGGCTGGTTGCTCTATCAACAGTTACCCCAGATTGTCTGTTTCCAACCCTTTCTCTTAATTTGGTTGAACCCTAGTATTGGTTTATTTTCACAGGTTTAGTCCTCTATGACTTTAAACTGGAAATTGCTTTGGTTTTCAAGTGCCGGACTCTTCACTCTTATTGGTTTGGATTTTTTGAGTTGAATGTTGTGATTTGTTAGAAGGTACCCAGGGGGGGCTTCTAGATTTTATTTTGGCAAGTGTGGGGGTAACTGATGAGCTGGCTGCTCTGTAGAACAGTTACCCCAGAATGTCTGTTTCAAGTCTTTTGTTTTTCCTAGTTGAATTCTAGTTCTGTTGTTTATTATTCAGGTTTTAAGTCAGCTATGACTTTAAACTGGTTTGGGACTGGCTTCTTTATCTTTGGTTCTTTCAGATTGGTGGTGGATTACTGGTGGTCTCCCATCATTTTTACTTATTGGAGGGAGCCCACCCAGTGATCATTTCTATGGACCGGACTTTCCCTTATTGGACCATCTATGGAGCTGGAATTTCTTTGATTTTGCAGTTATGTTTTTGCTAGATAGCAGTTTTAGATTATTTTCTTTTTTCTCTTTTTTTCTTTTAATTTTTTTATGGGGGTTGTTTAAAATTATAAAGTCAAAATATAGGGTGTTACCACATCAGGGTCACCTGGATGTGGGCAAGCATTGGTGGGGAAAGGCTCATCAATTGGCCGGGCAATGCTATTTTATTTTTATTTATTATTTATTTCATGTGTTTCTGTGTTTCATTATTTTTTATTATTTTCTGAATTTCCAAATTTTGAATTTTGTTTTCTGATTAATCATTTAAAAGATTTAATTGTGTATCCACATCAAGGTGCACTTGGATGTGGGTAAGGTATCAGGGGTTCAGCTCATCAATTGGCTGGGGGATACCATTTGTATTATTTTTTATATTTTATTTTATTTAATTTATGTTATTTCATTTCATTTTAATTACTAATTTTTTATTTTAGTATATCAGTAGACCGTAAAAAAAAAAAAAAAAAAATTCTGAAATTATTTTTTTGTTACTTGTTTTATATTATTTTTATGTTTCTAATCTTTTTCAGGAGCTCATTGTCTGGATGATGAAGCTTCTGGAGGCTGGTCCGGATTGTGATGACGTTTTTGTTTTTTGTTGGGATTGTGGGAAGCACTGTGTTCTTTGAAGTGCATCCTGCTGGAGAGATTATAGGGATTGGATTAGAGGGAAGTTCAGAGGAGGAAGAAGAAGAGGCAGGAACGGAGTGCTGGAGGATGTGTTTAATGATCCTAGACATTTTCCAGTGGTCGTCCAGTAGGCGCTTTCTCAGGGATTTTTCAAAGTCATTCAAGGGTCCATGAAGGGCAAAGGCTTTTAGCATATTGGAACACATGGTGCTTAGGTGTTTCTTCATGTCTCCATAATCCAGGGTCAAAGAAGTTTCAAGAGTTTGGCCAACTCCAATAATAGATTCAGGAGGAGGGGTGCCAACTAGACAAGAAGAATTGGATCAGTAATTATTTTTGTTGAAGAAATGGAATAATTAATTTGGTACTTACAGATTGGAAGCTCATCAAATGTGTAAGCAGCTGGGATTTGGATCTCTGACGATTTTGTAATGGTCATAGTGGGTGGATCAACTAGGGAAAGATATGGATTCTCATGGTCTTCCTCTGAAGGATCCTGAGAAGGTGAACTGGGATGATGAGGTTCCTGGGGCCTAGTTGGAGCAGTGAGATTGTTGTGGTTGTTGTGGTTGTTATTTCTGTTGGATTCAGCTGGAGGAGGTGCTGGTGATGGAGTACCAGGGTTGTTAAAGGATGGAGCAGGAGAGGGGGATTTGGAAGCAGACTGCTCTTTTCTGGATGGAGAATTTGAAGAGATGGAACTGTCAGAAGAGTAGTTGGCTGAAAGAGGAGAGTTGTAGTTTCTTTGTCTTAGTTGGGGACGAAGTTGTTGTTGTGGAGCAGTGTGTGGTGTTCTGGTTTCTTCTTGGGGTTCTCTGGCAGTTCTCTTAGAAATCTGGGAAACTTTGGTGTTTTTGGATTTTGGAAGGGTGGATTGCATTGCTCTGGGAGCAGTAGGAGGTAGTTGGTTTGAGTTGTTATTGTTATCTGGATGAATTTGGCTATTTTCTGGCCGTTTTTGGAGGTTTTGGCCCTGATTTTTGCTGTTTGGTGAGGCGGGCGGGCCGCCTGGACGCGGTCTAGAAGCCTAGGGGTTGATTTTGAAGCTTTTGGAGCTAATTTACCAGTGATAAAAGCAGTTTCTTGAGAAGCTAAGGCTGGTCTTTTTGGAAGAGTGCGGGAAGCTGAGCTTCTGGATCTTCTGGAAGGAGCTGAAGATAGAGAGGAAGAGGATGGACCAAGTTCTGGAGACCTGGTAGGGGATCTGGAGATGTACTTGTGAGAAGGAGAAGGCGGAGGAATAGGATAGTGGGCATCTCTGTCACATTTCTTTTTTTTGGAATAGCAGGAGTCACAAGCCCTGTTGTAGAATTTGGCTTCTGGATTTGGAAGAGTGAATGTGCAAGGTCTGCACATGTGTATGCACTTTTTGCAGGCATAGTCCCTTGGATCAGTGAAGCAAGGAAGAGTAGAGGAGTCAACAGCAGGGGATCCAGACATGATTTGTGGTGTGAAAGGTGATGAAAAGGATAAGAGAAGATTTTGTCAGTGATGAATAGAAGATGAAGTGAAGGTGGACGCTCCGTGGGTCTGGCTGTGTGTGTGTATTGCATGAAATTGGCTGGGTCAGATTCATGCAAGATTCTGTCAGTCCTCTATGACTCTAAACTGGAAAATTTATAAGTCCTCCAAGACTTTAAACTGGCTGGGCAAGATTTTATCAAGAAGTAGTCCGTCAAGACTTTAAACTGAACACTGTGTTAGTCCCCCAAGACTTTAAACTGAGGGTTGTAAGTCCCCCAAGACTATAAACTGAGGGCAAAGTTTTTGTTGTTGGAGTTGGTTTGAAAGATTGATGGAGGGTATCCACAGGGGGAGCCTCAGAATTTAGCAAAGGCAAGTTTGGGGGTAATTGATGGGCTGGCAGCTCTATTCACAATTACCCCAGAATGTTGGTTTTTTCTCTGTGTCTTAATGTGGTTGATCTCTGGTTCTAGGTTTATGATTTAGGTTTTTGAGTCCCCCAAGACTATAAAATGAGGATGGACCCCCAAGACTTAAAACTGAGGGTTGTTTGTGGTTACATCCTATAGAGGGTGTGGTCAATTTTTCTTTTCTGAATCAAACTCAAGTACTAGTGGAATTACAGAGTGAATCAAGAGATGAAATGAAATGTTCAGAATTATCCTTGAACTGGTGAATGAGGTGTCTTCTGTTCTCAATGTCCTGTGGATCTCTAGCAGGAGTGGATTGGAAATAGTGAAGCAGAAGTTGCTTCTGTTGAGATGTGTGTTGTTGGAACTTGGCCTTGATAGTGGGCAAGTGCGTTGGTGTTGGTGGTGCAATGGATCCTACATTGTTATCATCACTATCAGAAGAGGAAGGAACTGAGAAGTTATCAGTTTTAAAGTTGAAGGAAGAAATGGATGTTCTTTACCATCAGATGGACCAGGGATGGGGGAACTAGTTGCTTTATGGGTTGTGGCACTCTTCTGGGAAGGGTGGAGCTTTTTGATTAATCTGGGTATCAGGATGGATGGCCTAGATCTTTTGGTGCTGGCAGAAGAAGGACCAGGTTGAGGCAGAGGTGAATCTGTTGTAGAAGAAAGTGGACCAGGTCTGTGGCAGGTCTTCTTTCTGGAGTGGCAGACATCGCAGGACGTTCTGTATGGATGAACAGGTGGTGTTATGGCGCAGATTAAATTATTTTTGATGCAGTATTGGCAGGGGCCCATTTCAGAGGCAGATTTGGAAAGGAGGTTAAACATGGTGGTTGGATGAAAAAAAAGAATGCGGAAATTCTCAATTGGAGGGAGGATGTGGTCTTTCAACATTGGCAGGGGCCTTTGTTGTGTGATTTGGCGCTGTTTGTGCATGTCTTAATTGACATCTGTTAAGGAATTTGGTATTTTTCTGGTTTTATTCCGTGGATATTGGGTTTGCGGGTATGTGGGTACTATCATTGGATAGCCCTGGTTTTTCTCTATATTTTATGTCTTGAAGACATTTTTCATCTTCTGAGTTTTAAGGGGTCATTTCCTCATTTTTCATTTATAAAAGATTGCTGTTTAATTTTGTTTTTTGTGTTTTACGGGCTAACCTTAAGGCTTAGGGTTAAGTGCTTAGTACCATTGGATAGAGCTAATTTTTCTCTATATTTCATGTCTCAATGTTGTTATAGTGAAATTCCGTGTTTTAAAGGTTTTAGTAGTTGTAGCTAATTTTTCTAAGTAGATTAGTGGTTTTTATTGGTTTTCTGGCTTCAGGGAGGCCGGGCGGCTTCAGGCGGCATCTCCGACGTTGGGCGGCCCGCCCGCCTCTGTTTTAGGAGGTTGGGGAGCGCTCCAGGTGGGTTTTTTTATGCAATTTGGCAGGTACAGGCGCCAGATTGGTGGGTGCGCATGGGCTCTTAGTTAGTGGTCTGTGTGTAAATAGTGAATAAGACAGTTTGGGGCAACCTTAATCATCATACAACCATCCGGAGGTGATCTCATTGTTCCTCACTCAGTTTTCACTGTTTTCTGGCCACAATTGGCTGTGTTTGTTGCAAGTGAGTTCTTCATTTAACTTAACTTTAGCAACTGTTTTCTCTTTTATAGTCTTGCAAGCTATAGCAAGTATTATTGCTGTCTCTGGTGTGGATTTGCAGCCTACATCAAGTATCTTTGCTGTCTCTGGTGTGGACTTTGTTCTACATTTCAGTTCTTTGGTCAGGTAGTCTATCTGGGGACTACTTTCTTGGCTCATCAAGCAGTCAAGTGTGTTAAATAGGAGCTTTAGCAAAACAGGAACCAACTTACTTTAGCAAGTAAATCTCACTCTATTTTTCTAAAGGGACAGGGGATTTTCTCTCTGGTTTTTCTCCAACTTCCTTGGTCAAGGCCTATAGCTAGTACTATAGGATTGTCTACATCAATTAAAATTAATTTTGGAAAGGCACCATGCATAAAAATATGCAGTTGACTCCAAAAATTCATGATTAACATGCTCATTGATTTTGATCAAAATTAATTTTAATACTGTCATATTTAATGGTAGCTATGCCTGGCAAGTGTAAGTGGCATAGCATGTATTCACTATGTATTGTTCAACATTAATTTCGATCGAAATTAATATGGATACATAAATGTTACATAAAGTGGTATGGACCATCAATTTGTTGAAAAGACATTTTTATATCTCATACATTATTTTTTTTTCTTAAATAAAATTTTACTCTCTCTCAACACCTTATAACATTTACCAAGTTGCTTTGAAAAATAACTGAATACATAAAATTTAATATAAGATAGCTATATTACACAGAAGATCACCGTTCTACCCAAGTTATGATGATGTTGATGCTGTATTAATTGATTCCCAAATCTTTACCAGATCAATATCAGCTCCAACCCCAAGTGACTCACTTTCATTCACAGATAATCCTGCTAAAAATTTTTCTGAATAGCAATTCTTGGGGAGGTATTTGGGAACATTGAATATACCATCTTGTGCAACTGTCCTTTCTGATGACCGTGAATATGTTTTTGATGCCAATTTTCTTTGAGCTGGTGTATGGGCTAAGTCCTTTTTCATCTTATCCATTTTTTTAAACAAATCATTGAGTTCAGGATTTTGCCATCCAGGAATAGCTCGGATGGGTGCAGTTGGGGCTGGTGGTGGGCCTTCCTTGATATCAGAGATGCACCTAGTATCATGAAAAAGCACAACAAAAACCTGGCACATCACTGCAGAGATCTCTTGCTAACTTGTAGCGTTCACTAGCAATCTGAATTCCAACTAAATTAGCTTCATAATAACAAAAACCAAAGTAAAATAAAAAACTTACCTTGGTCCGATAACGTTTTACTTGTGCCCTTGCCCTCTTTTCCATCTTTTCTCTTTCCACCCTTTCCTCTTCTTGCCCAAACAACCTTATCATCTCCTTCCCCTTATTAACTACCCATTTCTCAATAACACATTGAGTTAACTGAAGCTTTGACTGATCAATTTTATTAAAGGTGGTGAGCCACCTGGTACAGTGGTTGCATACTATGATTCCCATGACTTGATTACAAGTTGATTCCAAAAAATCACGGCAAGTCCAATCAAAGGCAAATTTCCAAAAACCTTTTTCTTGCAATTCACGCTCTAAGTTTCTTTTGACAGAATGTGGGATAGGTGCTCCTACTTTTAGTCCTTGAGGCACAGGTGCTGGAAAAAATTTGGGTAGTTGAATTTTGGATCGCAAGAAGGCTATAGAATTGGTTATCAGAAATTGTCAATCATCTGCAGAATCAGCACGGTTAGAAGATTGGACTTGGGCTAGGACAGTTTGAATTGGTTCCAAGCTTTCCAATTTTCAATCTCCAAAGGTGTTAAGGTCGCAGGATATTTTTCTCTTTGTGTCGGTCCCCCAAGACAATACTTCAGAAAGTGGTAAATATTTCTATTTAGACTGTACGAGCTCCTGGGAACATTATTCCTTCTAACTAAGCCTCTTACAGCCCTTAACCCCCATTCTTGTTCATGAGACTATGCTGAATTGAGTCTGTGGTAATCACTGATACCCATAATGATTGAGGGATTCACTAACAATTCAAATAAGTTAATTAAATTGGTTGTTTTTAAACAAAAGAATACACTAAAAATTTGACTTACCAGCTCCACTTGTGCTAGCTCCTTGGTTAGGCTGAGCAGATGATGATTGGTCTCCAAAAAATTCCCTCAATATTTCACTAGCCCAATCTCTTCCTAGCTGATCCGCATGCTGATCAGCACTTTCAGGAGAAGAAGGATGATTGGGGTTAAAATTTCTTGGTTCTGCATGAGACTCTTGGCCTGGATTGGGATTAGGTGGTGGGTTAGGATTAGGTAGTACAGATTGAGATGCATCTGGAGGTGGATCAGCAGTGGGTGGTGGTGGAGTATTTCCAGTATTAGTATGTTGAGGTGGAAAAAAATCGGAATCAGTTGGGTCAAAAGAAATCCCTTCAAAATTATCATCCATAATGAACTGTAATAAATAAAATAAAAATTAAAAATAATCAGTCTTTAAAATTTATACCTATTAAAGTTAAATTAAAAAAAGATACTATGTTAATAGTCTTGTTAATGTGTATGTTATCTTGGGGAAAAATAAAGTGAATAATATATAGCTATCAGCTAAAGTGGGAAGTTCAAACTATTTTTAGTAGATGAATGAGCAAGAAGATTATTCATTAAGTAACAATTTTATCATATTTCTCATTATCATGATTTTCTTTCATTCATTCTTACATTTAAGAATTAAATGACTCATTGAAAGCATGGGTTCTCTCTCATTAAAAGAAACCAATGTAATTGTTCACTGATTTAAGATAAGGTAAGTTGGATGCATTGCATTTTTAATCAAGCATTGAAATATTTATTTTACCATTTACAAACATCACCAATCCTACAAACTTCCCCAATCCCAAATTAACACAAAGATGTTAGTCAACAGAAAATAAATTTGATTAATTTTTTCAATAACTACTGTCTGCAGTCCAATGGCAGTGACAACCTCTTCTTTGATTCCAAACATTCCCTTTTTGTGCTTGACAGTAGCTGCATGTCCAATTATTGCATCTTTCTTAATCACAATTTGAGTTGATTTGGCTACTCTTACTAACCGACAATGCACTTGTGGGAAAAGCTCATAGGGATCCTTTGATGTTTATTCTGGAAGGAGCTCCTTGAAAGGACTTACTATTAAATAGATTTGATCATTCTCTTCCTTTGACCTGAAAAGATCATCAATTTTCCCAAACTGGCTATCTTTTCCATAGTAGAATTCAATTGTTGAATTAGCGATGTGTCAATGGTAACTAGTAAACCTCTTTCCATGTATAAATATTCTTGATATGTTTTCAACTACCCGATCCCCACTTTTCTCCAATGGTGTCAAAGCCCGTTTTGAAGTTTCTTTTCCCATTTGTGCCCTTATGCATTTAGTAAAAAATGCCATACTTAGATGGATCCATTTGTTTTGTTTATTGAGATCAATATGGATTTTTTTTGTCTCACACTGATCATTATCTTCAGCTTCACCAAGATCTAATACCCTAGACTTCTGATACCAATGTTTGAGCATTTTTAGTGGTATCACTCCTGTGTTCAATATTAATAAATTAGCACAGATGAGTTTTTAAATCATTGCTTACAAACATTACATACATGGATGGTGATTGTTTGCAATTTCAGATAATATATGAATCACCCGCTCTCCAGACCAAGTAGCTGTACCTGATGGTGGACTAAGACACTTTATCATTTCAGGATAATGTTGAGTGATATGCAGATTTGGCTTTGCGTTAATATTCTTCCAAACCTATTCCAGGCACTCACGATACTCTAAAAGAAATTTATCTAGATTTTTAAGCTCATTAGTCTGTATATTTTTTAATGTCAAAAAATTGGTGATTGAGCATAATGTTACAAGTGACTTGAGAAGATAATATTCTCTTGGTTTTTCAGCTGAGGAAGCTGAAGATTCTGATTCTTTAAATTTTTCAAACCAAAGGGGTATAAGCAACAAAGGGAAGGAGAGAGTATACAGCATGTGCCATTCTGCTGCCTTGAGGGATCCTGCCTTTTTAGATCCTACTGATTTTGGAACTCGTGTTAGCCAGGAAGGCCTTCTTACTTGATCAATCATCTTCCATAAAACCTGTATCTCTGCTGCTGTGATTTGTGGATTACTACTACCTTCATTTTCTTTCTCCTTACCTTTCCTTTTATTTTCTTCATCTCTAGCTGTCTCATTTGATGAGTGAGATCTTTCACTCTGTGATATGCTAATGCTCCGTTGCCTTAAGTTATACAATTAATTCCTACTGTCAATGCTGTGAGACTTTAATGAGGCCAAATTGCTATATGGAGGAATAAATTTGGAGCTGGATGACCTATTTTGGCTTCTTGAACGATTTGTTCCCAATCCTTCACTATCTAGTCCATGATGACTTGATGACTGTCTTGAACTTGTAAGTCTTTGCCGCTTGTGCCTTCTTGTGTGCCCTGTATCATCATCATCATTATTCGTGGTGCTTAAGCTACTTCTACGTTTTTTAGAATGTTTGTGCAGTGAAGTATCAGAAAAGAAATTGTCATCTTCTTCTCTTACATGCCAATTTTTATCCTTTTCCAGCTTTCTTTCTAGATCTTTTACTGCATTTTTGATTTGAAAATAGCTTTGACTGTGAACATTTAGGTTGCCAAGCATATGTGAATGCATAACATCAATTGAGAAATATTCAGTTGGACGCCAATATCCATAGTTATTCAGCTCACTCCATTGTACCCCATGATTCTGAACAATTGTTACACGCTCCCAATGTGACTTAGAATTTTTCCACTTGGTTGCCCAGCACATATGATCCTCATGATTCTGTAATGAAAAATTTCCCACATTCTTTTCACTAATTTCATCTTTAGAGATATTACAGAAAGAGCAGAACATTCTTTCAGAGTGACTCGAAAATCCAGCCAATTTTTGTATTGCAGGAATGTCACCTATCGAAGAGAACAATTCAACTCTTAATTTCTGGCCTTGTGGATAAAGATGCATCTTTTCAATCAATATACCATCCCATAGAGTTTGTAGATCATTAACCAGAAGTTTTAGAAGGTGATTAAGCTGTTCACTTGTGGGTTCTGTTGGTCCAGGTATAATAGCATACAAAAAAAGATTTTCCATTTTGTATCTATCTTCTTGAGGTAGGTTCATAAAAATCTTCATAATATTGCCTACAGACTTCTGATGACCTCCAATCCTATTACCACCATGCCTAAACCAGTAGACATATAAATTAAACATTAAGTTGCCTGAAGTTATCGTATATTCATCATCATTTCCACCCAGAGCTGGAGTGGTAATGGGAAAGTTTTTCCAAGTTGAACCATCACAAACATCCTTCATCAAATCACACTCTACATCTTCTGCCACAGGGGTTTTCTTCTCAATCAGAAGCTCAAATTTTAACAGTTTGATATTTTCCTTAATCCAGTAGATAAAAGAATGGTGATGAAATTTTTTAAGAGATAAGTATTTTACATGTTCTTGATGTTCCTTCATCAAATACAGCCTTTCATCACATTTAACTACAATTTGTTCTGCTCCAAACATTTTTAAATAGCGCTTTGATGACGAAAAAACAGTTGATTGCAACATAGTATAGATGGTTGAGATTTAGAGTGATACTCATAAAGAGCAAAGCATTTAGGACAGCATGTTTTAGTGAAAAATGATTGATTGAGCTTTAATTGACTAAAAACCGTATCTATTGAGTGTGGGATCAGGCGGACAATGCTATCAGAATCCAGTCTTCCACTATCACCTAGAAGTTTGAGCTTCTTAATTTCTTCATCCAAAAATTGAGTACAACCTTCTTTGCTCAAATGATGATTCAGAGAAAGCTTTGCTGCCTGCCACATAATTATTTGGCTATACCGTTCCCCAAGATTTGAGTTTCAAGAGACTGTTGAAGATACTTCTGCATCCAATAGCGACTGCCCCTATATAATAAATCATCAAAACATCTTAAAGACTTTTATTCTCACTTTGAACTATAGATATACAGCTTACTGTTTCTGTGGATATGGAACTTCCAATGTTAAGTGAATTGTTGGAAGAAATAACCATCTGGGACTTCCAATTTTTCTTCTTGATGTTTTGCATAAGAATTAGAGCTTTTGAAATCCATACCAACTTCAAAGGACCCTGAAGAAGTTTGATACTTTCTATTGACACATCCAAGCTCTTGACATTGACATACATGAAAAAATGGAGGCATTGTAATTGTGATAAATGTAGGAATAAGTTAGCTTTTGGAAGTTACCGATTGAAGGTATTCCTTTTTTTGCAAGGCGCTAGATAATATAAACCATATTTTTTTATCAAAAGAATATGATGGAATATGTGTTGAAATTATTTAAGTTTAAATAATCACTTTTTAATCAGATAAATTATATATTAATTAAAAGCTATGCAGTCTACTTTATTTGTATTCTGTATACTCTCTGCATTTGTAGAACAATTCATGCATGTTTATCAGAATATTTTCTATCATAGAAAAAATTCTATTGTACACACAAGTATCTTAATTATTTTTCTATCAAATGCCTTCTGAGTTATATCCAGCTACCCTATAATTATCCCTTTTTATTAAAAATTCTTAGTTATGGACTATAAGAAAAGTAATCCATATTTTTAACATAATTATTTAAAAAATTACCCCAAAAATCAAAGTTAAACCCAAAAAAAGGTTAATATTTTGTAAAAAACAATCAAAAACATATTTCCTTCACTTTGAAAATTGGTCTGTACTAGGTAGAATTTTCCATAAAGAAATAATCAAAAACACTCAAATAATAGATGCTACAAAAGTGTAAACCTTAAAGCATTACAAAAAATCTGAAACCTTGTATAAATTTTTATACATTAATGTGAAGAAGTGACACTCTAGTATATTTATTCAGGTTGAATAAAATTACTCAATGGAATATTTGTTACTATCATATTAGACCAAAAATAATTTTTTGGTAATCAAAAAATGAACATAGCCTCACATTTATCAAATTATTTTTGTGGAAACATTTTTTGAAAAGAAAAAAAAAATCCTTTTCTCGAATGAGTCTGCTTTTATCTTATAATCATTCTCTTCCTTTTGTACCATTCCTTTTGAGTTCAAATTGCATATAAAAGTATAATTTATGCATATTATAATGCCATAAAGTTGAAATATTTCTTATTCTTAATTTTTGTGATACTTCTCCTTATATCAACTTTGATCATAAAGTTTTGAAGCTCCACAATTCATCCTTCCTCTTTGTTTAATTTTATTGAAAACTTTCTTAATCTAATTGTTTATGAACCCTAGTAGCTCTTACTTTCCTCATGGAAACCTTCCCAAAAACACACAAACACTTAATATAATTTTTAATGAGACTTTGCCTCCATTCAATTCTCACTTTTGTAGATCTATACTCAATTTTTGTCTTTCACTTTTGGATATGTCACCAGAATCAAATGGATGGAAACAAAACCCTACTGAAGAGCACTTAGACAGATTTTCATCATTTGACATGAATTCTTGCAACATCGCCTTTGAACTACCTCATCCAGAATCAAATTCAGCTGATTGGAAAGGTTTCCACCAGTTTTCCGTGAATCTTTTATTGACCACCTTCGCATGTGCAGTTTCCCAGGGTCAACTTTTGCTTGGAACCTAGATTGGTTTTACAAATGGAACCAGGTCTTGGCAAATATTCTCATTAAACACTGGGATAATGCCTTAAAAACCAATAATTTGATTGAATATCCAATTGAATCAACTCAAATTAGCTTCTCAAATCAAATGGGAGTTCTTCACCTTTGGTTTTAGGTCATTCTGATAAATTAACACTTGGGAAAGATTCTGATAGCTCTCAAGAAATAATCAAAGTGAGAAAGCATAAATATAGAATAAAAAAAAGTATGAAAATCCCCTTTTTTTCAACCATTTTTATTTATGACCTTTATTTCAAATAACAAAGATTCTTAGAATTCAGTTAACCGAACTAAACTTCTTAAACAGCTTCCACATTGTGAAACTTATCACAACCTTTTCACAAACATCAATTGTTGTTCAGACACCAAAATTGATAATGATGGATCTTTAAGACATATCTTAATGCAATGGAGGTCTGAAGATTTTTCTAAAGTTGCACAATATCTTGACCAACAACACTTTGATATTCAAGATACTTTGACCTACTCTGGAAGTGTGCTAAAGGACTTGTCCTTGTACAAAAGAATCAGTTTGGTTTCAAAATTATCACCTAACCTTAATCCTTCTCATGTCCACCGGGGTTTGCAAAATGACTGTTATTCTCCCTTATATCTTGCATCTCTAAATCCTCAACAACTCAGACTTTTAAATCCTCAAAATCCCATAAATTTACCTGCTCTCCTTAAAATTCTTGCTTCCTCTAACGTGAGTGATTAACAAACTCCCTTAATAATAGGTTTGCACACTCATACTCCCCATTTGCACTGTTTGGGACACTTACACTTGAAAACAAAAACATAATTTTAACAATTACCATTATCATTAAAATTTATAGAATTTTAATTTGGCTCACATTGTTAGCTCCATTTTTTTCCTTTGAATCTTATAAATACTGTATTCTATACTTCCATGCATAAAATAATTCAAAACATTTACTTCATTTTGCTGCCCCATTCTATACAGCCAATCAACAGCCTGCTGCTCAACTGCTGGATTCCAATTTGGCTCCTATTTCAACATTGAACATATAAAAAATATAATATTTTTGTTCTTAATATGAAATATAAGACATTGAGCTCACCATTATATATACATTTTGAGCACACTTGAGATCTATACCCATTCCAGCAGCCTGAATTGTTCCAACCAAAACTTGGCAATTTTTAATAAAATTGAATTCATGCATATTTTGTCTCACTTTGTTCTGCTGAGTTCACCCATAAGCTGGGTATACCTAATATTGTGGTCATCTAGAGCCATTTTTATTCTTTTTTGAAATATTAGAAAATTGTTTTTAATAAGCCAACAAAATTTTGTAAAAAAATTCATTATAGAATCACTAACATCTGCAAAAAGTATGCAAAATTGAAGAATATAACAGCTTTCGGAAAATTTATACCCCTTTCACCAGACAAAAAGTTTTTCAAGTGGCATATAAGATGACAAATCTTTGCGGAATGCTGCCAAGTGAAATCAAAAGTTGGAGTTTCATCCAGATTTTTGTAGATTGGATGGTTGCAGAATTTTTTTAAGATCATCAGCTCTCTAAGAAACTCAGATGAGTCTCAAGGGAGGTCAGTGCTTCTGGAGGGCCCATATCGCTCAGTGAATCTTTCTTGAAGCACATCAAGTTTAGACCTCCATGGATCTGCTAATTGAACCGATATCCCCCTTTGAATCTTTTTTGGAAGAGAAAAAATTGCATCTTTTGTTCTATGTAGTCTTATGACTTTCATTAAGTGACTGATTGATTTTATAGAATTAGCCTTTCCTTTTTGCAAACCTGGAAAAATGAAATTCTTCCATAACCAGTCTTCTTGCTACTTTTCTATTCTAAGAAAAAATATGAGACTTGAAGGTCAGTGGGCCTGTTCTGAAGTGGAGTTCCTGTCAAGCATAGTTGGTGTTGGGATTCCAAGTCAAATATTGTGTGAGCCCTCAGAAAGTAAGGATTTTTAATTTAACTAAAAAAATATTTATAAAAATTAATTATAAAAATTAAGTTTTAAGTTTTAGATATAGAAATGGGCACTAACTGAGATTCATCTAACACAACTCTATACCAAAAGAGCTTTTGAGTCACCAGTATCTTTTTTTGGCTTTGATTTTTTGACATTGTTGGGCTAACTGTTTCATAGGTTGTTAAAACTATAGCAGTGTCCTGTAGCTCATTGAAATTAGTGTTTTGAAAATCCTTCACATAAAGAACCTTGAAAGGAAGTGCATTATTTTCAAAGTGCACACTTATTTCATTGATCCAATTCAATAGTGTTGCCAGTGGGTATATAATCAGTGTGGGTGAACTCCGATTAATACCTTCATGATTTTCCAATACCTGGATTGTCTTGCTTCACTTTAAATTGCACTTATGAGAGAAAGAGTTGACAGCGTCTTTCCCAAACCCATATCATCAGCGAGTATTGACCTGTTTCCTTCAGGGGTTAATTGATTGTTAGGAAAATGATCTTTATTGTCAGCCAGGCTACTAGACTTAACCAGTAAAATAATTAATTATTTTACTGAGTTGAAGCCACGCCCCTTCTTCTTACTTATAATTAATTACCTACTTAAGCATTACTTACAATTAACTAGTTAAGTAAAATAAGTAGTATAATTAATTAATGTAAATAAAATGTCCCTTACAATTTTACTCCCTAACACCGTGCTCAATGGTATAAGTCAATGGGAATAGAATTTAAAAATAAAATTATAATAAAAAAACTTTAAATTAATTATATTACCTCAGTGAAAGATCTGGAATCCCGTGAAAGTGATATAATTAATTAATTATTGTGTAATAAATTGTGACAGTCCAAGGAACTCAAACTTTATTGCTAATAAACTTGATGTCCTTGTTGACGTATCATTTATTTATTTCTTATGTCATATATGTACTCCTTTCAGTCACTCTTTTACTCACATTCTTACAATACATAGTTTAAATTCCGTATATTTTATTCCCTCATTTTTTGCCTATAAAAGGCCTCTTACTTTGTGCTTTTCAAATCATTCCTTTATCACTTACTTTATTATTACAATTGCAGCACAACACTTATTCCTATATTTTATAACCTTAGTATTTACAAAAGGGAAATTCTAATCTATAATTTATATTAATATTTTAAAGCTACCTCTTTTATTTGAGTAAACCAATCATATTGATTTAAAAATACATACCCTTTTGTTGAGAATCCAGTAAACCCTTAAAATCCTCGTAAAAACCTCGAACCAATCTTCTAGACCAAAAGGAACCCTTGATAATTGAGGGCCTTTCCAAATTATCGACGGCGCATTGTGATTTGAGGGTGTAATCGAAGGGACCATCGGCGTTTGAATACCTGTAAGGACAAGAAAACGATGAAAACGACGAACGTCATACGTCACGTGACAAAAGTTTTTGCTGCAAACGGGAATCGAACCGCACTCCAAAAATTAGGTTCATATATTGACTAAACGTTGTATATATTGTGGTAATTATTGACATTACTATTTGTGGGTTACTCTTCACTCTTCATTTGCTACGTATTTCTTTTTACTCAGCACTCTGTAAGTGGCATTAATTTGCTCATTTTACAGGGGGAGGTTTCTGGTAATTTGGAATTTATTTTTATTATTATATTTTTTTTTATTTTTCCTGGTTGACCATAATAGAGCAATATGTGTTCTTAGTCCCAGAAGTAATAAAATAATTATATTTTAATATTAATTATTATAATTTTTCAGTTGACATTTGTCCTGATTAATTTAAATTTTAATTGTTCCAGTTGACAAATTGTCCTGACAATAATATTTTTTTTAATTAATAAATAATTCATATTTAATTACTTCAGTTGACCTTGAGTCCTGGTAGTTCAATAAATTTTTTTTAATTAATAAAACTCATATTTAATTACTTCAGTTGACTTTAAGTCCTGGTAGTTAAGTGACCAGTTTAATAAAATTTTAAAAATAAAACTTCATATTTAATTACTTCAGTTGACATTAAGTCCTGGTATTTAAGTGATCAGTTTAATAAAAAAAAATTTTAATTAATAAAGATTTATATTTAATTACTTCAGTTGACATTAAGTCCTGGTAATAAATTAGTTGATTCAAATCCTGAAAATAATTAATTAAAATTATTAATAAAAATTTTTAATTTATTTCTACAGTTGATTATATTATAATCCTGGTTTTAAATTATTTTTTTTGAATTAATAAAATAATTTTACCAGTTGATTTTTTATTCTAAAAAAGATTTTTTTTTATTATTTTTTATATTATTTTTTAAAATTCAAAAATAAAAACTAATTAATCTTATTGTCTCTTTTCTTCATTTCAGTAAAATCTTAAAATGACTGACCAAAGTGGTTCTGCTGCACATGAAGAAGAACTGGACTTGATTGATTATGATGAGCCTACTTCTGTAAGTTCTCCTTTAACAAGAAGAATTTCTCAGACTAATGAATCCTTGCCCCAAACAGGATGTAGAGATGGAAGAAGTAGAAATCCTATTGGACACATCTCAGGATCAGAAGCCTATGTTAAACCCACCAGAAGAGCTTCCAAAAGGTTTCAGGATAAAAAAGATGCCATTTTCTCAGCAGGTAAAGAATCTGTCAACTCACATAAAGGAGCTAAGGACAGAAAACTTGAGACTAAAGGTAAGGGTACATGCTCTGGAAGAAAAGGTGAGAAGAACAGAAACCTTTCTTCAAGAGAAGAAGAAACCTCTTCCTCCCAGGGATCAACAACAATTGGCTCCCCAGTCCCAAGAGAAGGTGGAAGTGTCCAAGTGGTAGTGGGACTGGTTAAACACTCAGTGGGACTACCTGTCTCAAAATCAGCATCAGTTACCTCAGGCAGGTCCATCAAGGCCCAACCAGGTCAACCCCACTCCTCCCCACCCTTATCAAGGAGGCAAAAGAAAAGAAAGCCCAATATGGTGATACCCAGAAAACCCTGGTACATCCCTCTATTGATTCTCAAGTGACTTTTCTTGTGGCTGATTCTTTTCTTTCAGGTAAATCTGAGAGGGAAGAAGACACCTTGAGACTAGTAGAGGCTGGGAGCAGGAGACAGATAACTCATTTATCTAATCCATTACTTTTAATTGCTACCTCAATGATTAACCCTGATATGGCTGTAATTGATGAAACTCTTGACCCTGAGTTCTATGAGAGTCTGGAAGGTTACTCAGTTTCCTTATTGAGAAACACTCCAGATGTAGCAAGAATTAATGATGAGTACTTGAGAGATATTATTGCCAAAAAAAATCATATAATGAACAATATGCAATTGACTCAGAGATATAATAGTTTGTTAACTGATCAGGGTTATCAAGCATTAAGAAGTGAATCACAGAGAGTCTCTGATGAATTGTCTCATTACAAGGCAACCCATGAAAAGAAAGTTGCTTTATGGCAAAATATAAAAAATGATTTGTCTAAACTAAAATATACTGTATCTACCTGTTGCCAGGAGGTGGAGATAGATAAGATAAATCTGAAAAAATTGAATGACCATTTGTCATCTTTTCAAAATAAAAATTGGTTATATTTTGCAACTATTAATGAGAGTTTATCTAGTCATCCAAGAATGAAAACAAGACTAACAACCATTGAAGAAAAATTGAACTCATTGTTGAATGACCAGAAATATTCTGACATTTCTGTGAAAGAACATATAGTGCAGGATGCTCAAATAGTACCTGTGGCTAGTTCATCTAAAGTAAAAATAGCTCCAGAAATACCTTTTGATAACACTGAGTTTCCATCAAAGACTGATGATGCACCAGGATCTGCAACGGAGGGATTAAACAATGAGATTTTAGCCCAATTAAAGAATTTACAGCTTCTTCTTGCTCAGAAACAAGCTATTAGTAAGGAGACTCCTTCAAATCATAAGAATTGGCCAAAACTTGACCAATATCCTACATTTGATGGTGATTCTTCCTCTGATTAGCAACAAATTATTTGAAGAATTGATAACTCAAAAAATTCTTACAAACTCCCAGATGAGGAAATTGTGTCAAAGTTAATTTCTTTGTTCACTAATGTTTCCCTGATGTGTTATGAATCTGTTCTCCTGGATGGGAATGACTACTCATGGGAGGATTGGAAGAAATTAATTAAAGCACAATTTGGTGGCTCCAAGTTCAGAATGGCTCAACAAAGGCAGTATGAGGAAACTGGATATAGCTCTCTACTGATAAACCTATTGAGTTTTTAATGAAACTTGTAAAAATCTTAAGGGCAATGGACCCAAATATGGAGTTTGATTTATGGAAGGACAGGATCCTCTATAAATTACCAATGTCTCTGAGAGACTTGATAGTGGCTAGGACTGAGTTCTCCAAAGAACCCTCTTCTTTCATTAATACTTGCAATGAGATACTTCTAAACAATAAGTATGATTCCAAAAGATTCATTCCTAGGACCCCTTTGGAGAAACCCTCCACTTACCAACAGAAACCTCTGGAAAAGGTTGGTAAACCTTCTTCCCCTGTTGCACCAAAGAAGTATGCAACAAACACTTGCTTCAAGTGCAAAAAGCCTTGGCAGAAAGGCCATGTTTGTGACAAGAAGATAAATCTTGTAGAACAAACAGAGGAGCAGGCCGATGACACAGTAGCACTGGATGATACATCAAGTGATTGTGCCAGCAATATTTCATATTAATCTCAACAAGAAATCTTGATTCTGGAAGAGGATATTCATTATTTAAATACTATTGATATTGATAATAATGCTTTATCTACAGTTGAGGATGCTGAGATCATAAAGAACATTGAGGATAACTCAATTGTTATTGCCCCTCTCAAGGCACCAGTCTTGATTAATGGAACCAGCATTGAAGTTGTTCTGGATTCTGGAGCTGGATGAAGTGTAGTTTCTGAAAGAGCACTTGCTTCAGTGGATCAAGACTATAAATCAAAACTGATGCCTATAATTTCTGAAAATTGGAGAGGTTATGGCTCTGTTTTGTCCCTCATTGGTAAATACAAAGCCACAGTGTTTTTTAAATATAACCATGTTTTTGTAAGAGCTATTTGTGATTTTGTTTTCATGAAGAATAACAACTTAAGCAATTGGTTTATTGTAGGGAATGATATTTTAACCAAGTATGGCATAAAATTGGATCCCTCAAATCAATGTTTCACAATGGGGATGAATAGGAAGAGAAAATTTAAGATTTCCTCCCCTAAAAAATTATTGAAACCAGAATTAAACACATGTAATTCTGTAGTTCAATGAAAAGGAAGATCTACAAAAGAGATGCATGCCCTTTTGTCTGAAATTGACAATGCCTCTTTTGGAGAACAACTTTCTGGTGAGGATAAAGATTCCATCATTAACTTGATAAAGTCTTTTCCTATGTCCTTTGCTCATGGGTCACATGAACTGGGATTAGTTAAAGAGGAAATGAAACTTTCATTGTCTTGCCCATTAACTGATATACCACCTAGTTTAAAGAAGAAGCCTTATCCTGCTTCCCCCACAAAGAGAAAAAATATTGAAGACAATATCTCTATACTTTTAAAAATGAATATTATTGTAAAGGTAGTTGAAACACCTAAACATTATGTTATCTCACCTGTCCTAATTTCTTATGAGAGAGATAAAGCCAGGTTATGTGGTGATTATAGAGCACTAAATACTTATACTGTTGATGATATCTACCCTTTACCTAGAATTAGCTCTATACATGCTACTTTACAGGCTGCTAAATATATCAGCTGTTTGGATGGTAACAAAGGATATCACCAGGTACCTGTTGAGAAAAATTTTCAGAACTTTCTGATGATTGCCACTCATATGGGTATTTATAAGTATATTAGGATGCCATTTGGCCCTAAAAATGCCCCTTCAGTTTTCCAAAAAGTCATGGTTAACACATTCCATCAAGATATAATTGAAGGATGGCTGATGGTTTATATTGATGATATCATTATATTCTCAAAAACATTTGAGGATCATCTTAACCACCTGTTTAAAGTATTCCAGAAAATGGATGAAATAAATATGACACTTGCTTTGAAGAAATGTAAATTTGGTTTCCATTCTTTAAAAGTTCTTGGTCATGTTTTTTCAGGCTTACAGATATGTGTTGACCAGAACAAAGTGGCAGCCATATAACAGGTGAAGGCTCCTACTACAGTGAGAAAGATCCAAAGTTTTTTGGGAATGTGTGGATACTATAGACAGTGTATTTAAAATTACCAAGTCATAGCTTTACCCCTTACCCAATTTACTAGAAAGGATGTTGCTTTTATCTGGAATAGTGAAAGACAAAGAGCCCTTGACACTATGAAACACTGTTTGATGTCAGAACCAATTCTTGCTTTACCTGACTTCAATCAACCATTTTTTTTGTACACTGATGCCAGTTTCATTGGTCTTGGTGCTGCCCTCCATCAAAAACAAGTGATAAATGATAAAGTTTCAGAAGTAGTAATTTGTTATATTTCAAGAACCTTGAGAAATAGTGAATTGAAATATGTTGCTACTCAATTAGAGTTTTTAACTGTAGTTTGGGCTCTAGAAAAGCTTCATTATTACCTAGATGACCAGAAATTTGAACTTGTCACTGACTGCAGTGCAGTTAAATCCCTTTTAAACTTGAAATCACCTAACAGACATATGTTCAGATGGCAGTTGGCTGTTCAAGAGTACAGAGAGAGAATGACAATTATTCATAGGGCTGGTATTGTTCACTCAAATGTGGATATGTTATCTACGTTACCTTTGCCAAATAATGACTCTAATCCTGTGTATGATCCTGAGGACGAAATTATTCATATACATGGGATATATGTGGTTGATATGGAGGAAGAGCTATTACAGCTTATTCTAAAATTATATTATAAGGACACTGACTTAAAAAAGTTATGCACCATATTAAATGATCCAAAGAATGCTTCAATACAAGCATTAATTAAAACCCTTCCTTCAAAGTACCAAAAGCTTTGGAAAAAGGTAAATTTTCAATTGATGAAGGATATCTATCTTATAGAAGAAAGTTGAGTAATGTCATTGTTATTCCTACTTCTATGAAAGAAATCATCTTGAAAATTTGTCATGATGACATATTAGCTGGACATTTTAATCTTGAAAAAACAATGATCAGAATGAAAAACACTGCTTGGTGGGTTAATATGTCTGAAGGCACAAAATTATATGTTGAGTCTTGTGATTCTTGCCAAAAATCAAAAAGATTGACTGGTAAGAGAGCTGGATTAATGCAACATATTGAACCTCCTGATGCACCATGGCAGATAATAAACATGGATTTTGTAACAGGATTACCTATTGCTGGTAAAGACAGTTATAACTCTTGTTGGGTTATTGTGGACAGATTCACATAAATGTGTAAATTTATCCCTACTCACAAGGATGTTTCCACTAAAGAATTAGCTTTCTTATGGTGGTCTCATATGTTTAATACTGCTGGTTTTCCTAAAGCCATAATCTCTGACAGAGACCCTAAATTTACTTCTGAATTTTGGATGTCTCTGATGGATGTTTTTGGTTGTGATCTGAAACTTTCTACTGCCCATCATCCACAGACTGATGGTTTAGCTGAAAGAATGATTCAGACTTTAGAGGACATGATTAGAAGGTATTGTGCCTTTGGCCTTGAGTATAAAGATAATGACAGATTCACTCATGATTGGGTTACCTTACTTCCTGGGTTGGAATTTTCTTATAATAGCACTGTTCATTCTGTTACTCAAAGAAAGCCTTTTGAGCTCTGGCTTGGATATGTTCCACATACTCCTGCCCAAATTCTCAATAACAAAATACCTAAATTGAATATACATCCTGGTGTTTAATCTTTTCTTCAAATGCAACAACTATGCATAAATCATGCTCAAAAATGCATTGAAAAATCATTTGAATATGAGAAGAAGAGATGTGACAAATCCCATAAAGAATACACTTTTAAAAAGGGTGATGAAGTGTTGATTTCTACAGTCCACTTCAACTTACAAGGTAATAAAAAATTGAAAGATCCATTTGTTGGTCCATTTGTTGTCAGAAGAATGATTGGAGATAATGCAGTTGATGTTATATTGTATTCTCCATATGACAGAGAACATCCTGTTTTTCCAATATCTCTTTTGAAACCTTACACATCCAATAGTGATTTATTTCAAAAAAGGAGGGGAAGACCAAAGAAAACCCCAAATGAAATCACTGAAACAGCAGAAATTGAAAAAATTATAAATGACAGAATAGTCACTGCTGAAAAAGGTACAGAATACTAATTGAGATTCAAGAATAAATCATCTGAATATGATTCTTGGATACCTGGGAAGGAGATATCTAATCTTCCCACTCTACTAAAAAAGTATAAAAAGAAAAAATCATAGCATTTTTTTTATTTGTTTTTTTTAGAGTAAGGGAGTGTCAGCCAGGCTACTGGACTTAACCAGTAAAATAATTAATTATTTTACTGAGTTGAAGCCACACCCCTTCTTCTTACTAATAATTAATTACCTACTTAAGCATTACTTACAATTAACTAGTTAAGTACAATAAGTAGTATAATTAATTAATGTAAATAAAATGTCCCTTACAATTTTACTCCCTAACACCGTGCTCAATGGTATAAGTCAATGGGAATAGAATTTAAAAATAAAAATATAATAAAAAAACTTTAAATTAATTATATTACCTCAGTGAAAGATCTGGAATCCCGTGAAAGTGATATAATTAATTAATTATTGTGTAATAAATTGTGACAGTCCAAGGAACTCAAACTTTATTGCTAATAAATTTGATTTCCTTGTTTATGTATCATTTATTTATTTCTTATCTCATATATGTACTCCTTTCAGTCACTCTTTTACTCACATTCTTACAATACATAGTGTAAATTCTGTATATTTTATTCCCTCATGTTTGCCTATAAAAGGCCTCTTACTTTGTGCTTTTCAAATCATTCCTTTATCACTTACTTTATTATTACAATTGCAGCACAACACTTATTCCTATATTTTATAACTTTAGTATTTACAAAAGCGTAATTCTAATCTATAATTTATATTAATATTTTAAAACTACCTCTTTTATTTGAGTAAAACAATCATATTGATTTAAAAATACGTACCCTTTTGTTGAGAATCCAGTAAACTCTTAAAATCCTCGTAAAAACCTCAAACCAATCTTCTAGACAAAAAGGACCCCTTGACATTTATAGTCATCAAATCCAGTTCTAAGCCAATGGTTGTCCTTGTGCCTTCACATGATATCCAACTTTTCCTTTTACATTTTTTAACTGTCAATCATAAAATTTATTGCTTGAAGTTGATGTGTTTTGAGAACTGTTTTGATTACTCGGATAAGTTGATCAGCTTTCCAATCTTGAGTACTCTGAGATATTTGGAAAGAGCCTTCAAAAATTACATGCGGCATATTAAAAAAGATAGTGGAGTCGTAGTTCAGGATTGGACATAAATCAATTTTAGCAGAAGAAAATGGTTCTTTAGCAAGACTTATTAGTGTACTTGAAAAATAGAGGCATCCTAAAAGTTGATACTTATTACCCTAAACTGGAACCAAGTAAGCATGAAAATAGAATTACTTCATAGGATCCAAGGCACTTCTTTGGTTTAAATGGTTAGATCCAGACCCAATGTCACCCAATAGTGGTTCAATGTGCTGACTCTGCATTTTAGAAAGATTACCGACAAGGGTTGGTTCTCTTTCTTCAAATAGTCCAAAAATATGAACATTCAAATGGCCTCCCTGTAAAATCGTGGGGGTTGGTGAGTTTTGAAATCTTGAAATTACATTCATATAAATTTGATAGATCATTATTGAGAACTGTCCAACACATCTGAGACTTGAAAAATTAAGTAAGAATAGTATCTGAAGATAGTGGTTGTTAAAAGATGAATTGAAGCAAAAAATGAATAATCAGTTTTGAATAAAACAACAAAATAAATTTTTAGCATATGCTACGCTAAGATCATAATTCTTTCACATGTATTATTATTATCTTTTTAAAAAATATTGGAGGTAAATGAATGATAACTGAAATAAATAATATGGCTTAAAAATAAATCTTGAGCCTATAGAGTAAATTTGGGTTTGTGGAAGAAGAAAAATTTTCTTAATAAAAATGTGCTTTATTGTTACATTATAATCACTAAATAGAATAATTTAACTCTTATTACACTTATTTATGTTTCTGTCTAATAGTAAAATGATTTTGATGGCAGTTCAAAATACAAATTGAAACTAATACCTAGAACGATGTCTTGATACTAACATACTTTTTGTAAGTCTCTGGACAGACACTTATGGTGATCTCAATAATATTAAAATTGATTTGAATTTTATGTTTTATCAAATATCTATGTGGTCTAATGTAATAATTGAGATAATACAGTTTATCCTTCTGTTACCGACTTGGCAAGAAAATATCTGTAGATTTTTTTTTATACCGAATATCAAATTTTGCTTTCCACAAGATGTGAAAGTGAATATTATGATATGTTAAGTGATATGTTCAAGCTTTGCTCAATATGTGATCAGCTGAAGATCAAAATAATCACCAAGCTCCAAGAGACCTGTGATTGAGTTGGGTTGAATCTAGGTCTAACCAATTACCAAATCTTTGTCCAATTGATTTAAATCTGGTTTCACAATGAATTCCCAACAGATTTCCAACCACTTCCCAACATTTTAAAATGAGGGGTATTGCTAGCAATACCCCCCCAAATTTTCTGTGGTGAAGGTTGTTCCAAAAAGAAGTTTTCAGAAAAGTGTATTTACTGTATATGACAGAAATAAATTAGTTTATTTAAAATTTACTGTAAATTTCAATTCTAATTATATAATTTGAATTTTTTGTATATAATTGTTTTAATTTGAATGTTAAATTCACCACATAATATGGGGGGCGGACTTGCTAGCAAGTCCGCAACCTTGGACCCAAACTCACCATAGATTGAACACACATTGAGCTATTGATAAAGGAACCATTCAATCAGGGATGAACACCACTCAGCAGAACAGTTTTAGGTGGGTGTTCAAGTAGAGTTCAGTATGGGTTCAGTATGAGTTCAGTCTGAGTTCCATCTGAGTTCCATCTGAGTTCAGGTTGAGGACTTGCTAGCAAGTCCACCCCCTATATTGCGTAGTGATTTTTATTTCAATTTAAGAAATTTTTTTATTTATTTTCATATTAAATTTTATTTCTCTTAACCTGTCATTGAGCACGGTGTTAGAAAAAAAATATAAGGGACATTTTAATATTAATTCTAATTATTCACTAACTTTACCCTTTTGTAATTAGTTAATTTATTACAGGTAAATTTAATGTAAATATATTATAACTAATAAAAAATAATATGGCATGGCTTCATCCCAGTAAATAATAAATTATTTTACTGGGTAAGTCTAGCAACCTGGCTGACACTCCCTTACTCTAAAAAAAAATAAAAAAAAAGGCTATGATTTTTTCTTTTTATATTTCTTTAGCTGAGTAGGAAGATTAGATATTTCCTTTTCAGGTATCCAAGAATCATATTTAGAAGATTTATTCTTGAATCTCAATAAGTAATCTGTACCTTTTTCAGCAGTAACTATTCTGTCATTTAGAATCTTATCAGTTTCAGCTGTCTCAGTGATTTCATTAGGGGTCTGCTTTTGTCTTCCCCTCCTTTTGGGAAATAAATTACTATTGGATGTGTAAGGTTTCAAAAGAGATATTGGAAAAACATGATTTTAACTGTCATATGGTGAATAAAAAATAACTTCAAATGCATTATCACCAACCATTCTTCTGACAACAAATGGACTAACAAATGGGTCTTTCAATTTATTATTACCTTGTAAATTGAACTGCACTGAAGAAATCAGTACTTCATCACCCTTTTTAAAAGTGTATTCTTTATGGGATATGTCCCATCACTTCCTCTAATATTCAAAGGATTTTTCAATAAATTTTTGAGCATGACTTCTGCAAAGTTGTTGCATTTGAAGAAAAGATTAAACACCAGGATGTAAATCCACTTTAGGTATTTTATTATTGAGAATTTGGGCAGGAGTATTTGAGAAATATCCCAGCCAGAGCTCAAAAGGCTTTTTCTGAGTAACAGAATGAACAGTGCTATTATAAGCAAATTCCAACCCAGGAAGTAGGGTAACCCAATCATGAGTAAATCTTTCATTGTCTTTGTAATCAAGGCCAAAGACACAATACCTTCTTACCATTTCCTCTATAGTCTGAATCATTCTTTCAGCTAATCCATCAGTTTGCGGGTGATGGGCAGTAGAAAGTTTTGGATCACAACCAAAAACATCCATCAGAGACATCCAAAAGTCAGAAGTAAATTATGGGTCCCTGTAAGATATTATTGCTTTATTAAAACCTGCAGTATTAAACATATGAGACCACAATAAGAAGGCTAGTTCTTTAGTGGAAACATCTATGTGGGTGGGGATAAATTTACACATTTTTGTGAATCTATCCACAATAACCCAACAAGAGTTATAACTGTCTTTCCCAGAAATAGGTAATTATGTTACAAATTCCATGTTTATTATATCTCATGGTGCATCAGGAGATTTAATATGTTGTATTAATCCAGCCCTTTTACCAGTTGATATTTTTGATTTTTGGCAAGAATCACAGGATTCAACATATAGTTTGGTTTCTTCAGACATATTAACCCACCAAGCAGTGTTTATAATTCTGATCATTGTTTTTTCAAGATCAAAATGTCTAGCCAATATGTCATCATGAAAAATTTTCAAGATGATCTCTTTCATAGAAGGAGGAATAACAATAACATTACTCAACTTTCTTCTATAATAGAGGTAGCCTTCATCAATTGAAAATTTACCATTTTACAAAGCCTTCTGGTACTTTGGTGGAAGATTTTTAATTAATTCTTGTATTGAGGCATTCTTTGGATCATTTAATATGGTACATAAGTTTTTTAAGTCATTTCCCTTATCATATGAATCCAGAATATGCTGTAATAGCTCTTCCTCCATATCAGCCACATATATCCCCTGAATGTGAATAATTTCATCTTCAGGATCACATGCAGGATTTGAGTCATCATTTGGAAAAGGTAACCTTGATGACATATCCACATTTGAGTGAACAATACCAGCCCTATATATTATTGTCATTCTCCCTCTTTATTCTTGAAAAGCCAGCTGGAATCTGAACATATGTCTGTTAGGTGTTTTCAAGTTTAATAGGGATTTAACTGTACTTCAGTCAGTGACAATTTCAAATTTCTGGTCATCCAGGTAATAATGTAGCTTCTCCAGAGCCCATACTACTGCTAAACATTCTAGTTGAGTGGCACCATATTTCAATTCACTATTTCTCAAGGCTCTTGAAATATAACAAATTACTACTTCTGATACTTTATCATTAATCACTTGTTTCTGATGGAGGGCAGCACCAAGACCAATAAAATTGGCATCAGTGTATAAAACAATTGATTGATTAAATTCAGGTAAAGCAAGAATTGGTGCTGACATCAAAAAATATTTCATAGTATCAAAAGCTTTTTGTCTTTCACTGTTCCAGACAAAAGAAACAACTTTCCTAGTCAGTTGGGTAAGGGGTAATGCTTTGACTTGGTAATTTTTAATATACTTTCTATAGTAACTACACATTCCCAAAAAACTCTGGAGCTCTCTAACTGTGGTAGGAGCCTTCACCTGTTGTATGGCTGCTGCTTTGTTTTGGTCAACACATATCTGAAACCCTGAGACAACATGACGAAGCACTTTTAAGGAATGAAAACCAAATTTGCATTTCTTCAAAGCTAGTGTCATATTTATCTCATCCATCTTCTGGAAAACTTTACACAGGTGGTTAAGATGGTCATCAAATGTTTTAGAGAATATATTGATATCATCAATATAAACCATAATCCATTCTTCAATTATTTCTTGATGGAATGTGTTATCCATAGCTTTTTTAAAAACTTAAGGGGCATTTTTAGTACCAAATGGCATCCTAATATACTTATAAATACCCATATGAGTAGCAATCACCAGAAAATTCTGAGAGTTCCTCTCAACAGGTACCTGGTTATATCCCTTATTACCATCCAAACAGCTGATATATTTAGCACCTTGTAGTGTTGCATTTATTGAGCTAATTCTGGGTAAAGGATAGATATAATCAAAAGTATAAGTGTTCAATGCTCTTTAATCACCACATAAACTGGCCTTATCTTTCTCATAAGAAATTAGGACAGGTGAGATAGCACAATGTTTAGGTGCTTCAACTACCATTTCAATAATATTCATTTTTAAAAGGGTAAAGATAATGTCTTCAATATCTTTTCTCTTTGTGAGAGAAGCTGGATAAGGCTTCTTCTTTTAAGTAGGTGGTATTTCTGTCAATGGGTAAGATAATGAAAGCTTCATTTCTTCTTTTACCAATCATAATTCATGTGATCCTTGAGGAAAGGCCATAGGAAAAGATTTGATCAATTTAATGATGGAATCTTTATCCTCACCAAAAAGTTGTTCTCCAAAAGAGGCATTGTCAATTTCAGACACAAAGGCAGGAATTTATTTTGTAGATCTTCCTTTATATTGAACTACAGAATGAAATGTGTTCAATCCTGGTGTTAATAATTTCTTGGGGGAGGAAATTTTAATTTTTCTCTTCCCACTCATCCCCATTGTGAAGCATTGGTTTGAAGGATCTAATTTTATGCCATATTTGGTTAAAATGTAATTTCCCACAGTGAACTAACTGCTCAACTTATCATTTTTCATGACAACAAAATCACACATAGCTCTTACAAAGCCATGGTTATATTTAAAAAAAATACTGTGGCTTTGTTTTTACCAATGGGGGACAAAACTGAGCCATAACCTCTCCAACTCTCAGAAATGATAGGCATAAGTTTTGATTTAGAATCTTGGTCCACTGAAGCAAGTGCTTTTTCAGATACTACACTTCCTCCAGCTTTAGAATCTAAGACAGCCTCAATGCTGTTTCCATTGATCAAGACTGGTGCCTTGAAAGAGGCAATAATAATTGAGCTGTCCTCAAGTTTTTTTATGATCTCAGCATCCTTTTCTGTAGATAAATTATTATGCTTAATATCAATATTATTTAAATAATTAATATCCTCTTCCAGCATCAATATTTCCTTGTGAGATTCATATGAGATATTGCTGGCACAATCACTTGAAGTTTCATCCAGTGCTATTGCATCATCAGCATGTTCTTCTGCTTGCTCAACAAGATGTATCTTTTTGTCAAAAACATGACCTTTCTTCCAAGGCTTTTTGCATTTGAAGCAAGTGTCTTTTGCATATTTTTTAGGTGCAACTGGGGCAGAGGGTTTACCAGATTTTTCTGGGGGCTTTGTAGAGGGTTTATTTTAATCATGATAAGATTTTCCAAGGTAATTTTTTGGTTCATATCTGTGGTTGAGCATTACTTCATTACAGATATTAATGAAAGAAGAATATTCCCTCTTATGCTCAGTTCTAGATACAATTAAATCTCTAAGAGAATCTGGTAATTTATACAGGATTTTATCTCTCCAAATATCATAATCCATCTTTGGATCAATTTCTCTCAGGATTTTTGTTAATTTCATAAGAAAAAAAATGGGTTTTTCAACAGAGGAGGATACATATTTAGTATTTTCATACAGTCTCTGCTGAGCCAACCTGAATTTTGAACCACCAAATTGATTTTCAATCAAGGTTTTCCATTCACTCCATGTATAACGGATGTTATCTAACAGAACAGATTCATACCACATCAAGGCTACATTGGAAAATAAAGAAATTAACTTAGAAACAATTTCTTCATCTGGCAGTTTATAAGATCTTTTTAAATTATCAATTCTTTGGATAAAGTGTTTCCAATCAGATGAAGAATTACCATCAAAGGTAGGATATTGGTCCAATTTAGGCCAATTTTTATTACTACCAAGATGGTCAGTTTTAAGGTTTGAACTATTCAAGGTTATCAATTCTTGAAGTATTGAAAGGTGTTCAGATATTTCATTATTTACAGAGGTAGATGGCTCATTGTGAGCATTAAAACTATTCTTATTCAATGTAACAGATTTTACAGAAAAATTTTCAGCTGGAAAAATTGGTACATTAAAAGGGAGAGAAGAAACACTTTTTTAAGACTGTTTATTTTTATGATTAGCAGGTTGAGAAATATTTTTTAACTAATGATAATGAGTATTCTGAACAGCCTGTAAAGCAGAAATTTTTTTCTCAAAATCAGACAATTTATTTCTCAACTCAGGAATATAAGATAGTTGATCATTAATCCTAGCAATAGATAGAACATTTATGTCCTCATCTATAGAGCATTTATTACTTAAATTTTGGAAATAAATTTTCAGTTTTCTTAATTCACTATGCAGAAGCATATCTTCATTTTTTAAAGAAGTATTTTCATCTTTTAGATCATCAATAACTTTGCGTAGATGACTATATTTATCTAAAAGTAATTTGTGATCAATTTTAATAGACTTATGTTGAGCAAGGACATTATTTAATGTGTCTTTTAATCTGAAATAAGCTGTGTCTTGAACAGAAGAACTTACTTTGTAATGTAAATGCAAATTATTTAATCTATAAATTTCATGTTTTAACTATTCTCTCAAAGGTTTGTTTTTGATAACATTAAAATCAGGGGAGTCTCTCAATATTTCTTCAGAAATTTTTTCATGTAAAACATAAATTTATGGAGCAACAGAATCATTCTTAGTAGCAAGAGTAGGATTAATTAAAGAAGTAGAGGTTAAATGTAATGGTTCATCAAAAGAAAGTTTACTTAAAACATCAATAGGGCTACTAGTTACAGGAAGCTGTCTTTTAACAGGTTTAACTGTTCTTTCACCATTCTAAATAAGAATACCTGTAGAAGAAGGCTTATTAGAATATACTCCAAAATGTTTATCAACCAAACTACCTACCATGGAAGAGGAGGAAACTTCCCCTGGGATTGAGTTTGGGCTTGGGCCTTCTTTCTCCTGCTTTGTTGGTAAGAATGAGGAGGAGGATGGAAATTGGGTGTTCTGGATGGGCCAGGCTGATGATGAGGAGGATGTTGCACATTCTTCTAATAGTGGCTCATGAGATTATCTTATTTCCATTTTTCTACTTCCAGAGTATTTTGGTTTTGCTGGAAGGAGGTGGGAGGTTGAGGGGGCTGAGGCTGAGTTGATGACATGGGAGTAGGATGAAGCTGCTTTTGGGATAGAAGCTCTTGCATCTGGGACCAAAGAGTGTCCACTCTTGCCTTGTATTTCATCTTTTCCGCTCTCAGCTCCTTGATGTGGCTGGACAAATTGTTGACTTGCTGGCTTAGAGGAATCTTTTTTATTTTTATACCTTTTAGAGGATTTTCCTGATTGACCAGAGGTTTGACTTCTTTCTGACTGGTTGGAGGAAGGAGGCTTATTTCCTCCACCCCTCCTGACATTTCTACGTCCTGTAGAATGAGAAGGTCTATTATCAGCAATTGATTTTTTATAAATTAATTTGAAGAGCTTACAGAATCATCTTCACAATCAACATCAATTTCATCCACTTGAAGGTTATCCATGCTCTCAGTCAACTTTCTAGTTATTTAAGTGGGAAGATTAATTAAGTAATTTCTCTAAAATAAGTATATTTTTTAATTTTATGAAACCAAAATAATAATAATAAATTATATCAAAAAATTTTATTTATAAAATGAAATAAAATATTTTAAATATAAAGTATTTATTTAATATAATTAAATAAAGAAAATTATATTAGAAATAATTTATTACTGGGACTAAACAATAAGTTTTAATGTCAACCAACAATAAAATTACCAAATTTGTATATGGCAATTATTGGGACTAAGTACAGAGTACTATTATAGTCAACCAAAAATCAACAAAATTAATAATAATAAAAATTAATTTAATAATTTAAATATTAATATTAAAATTTTGTGAAATTCTTCTAGGACTAAGAGTTATTAACACTCTATAATAGTCAACTAGGAAAAAAAATTATAAAATAATATTGAACACTTACACTTAGTGACTCAGCACTAAGCCACAATCACTGTTATTTCAGTAAAAAATCTAATAGGGGGTATCAATGTTCAGGGATCCACAATTAAATTAATTGCGGAAAATAATCTGCATACCCCAATTATCTTCTGCAATTATTTTTGCTAATAATTGGGTTATTAGACACTTTACGTGTCAGTGTTCACCTCTTATCCAACATTTTTTTACTCAATTTTTCATAACCACATCTTGGAAAACTTTCTGTCATAACCACATCTTGACCTGCTTTCTGCCATAACCACATCTTGGACTACTCTATGGATATTCCTTCTACCTTGCTGAAAACTCACATTCTCATCCCATCCTGTCTATTCTATCCACTCAGAACCCCTCACCATCTCATCTGCTTGTTTCTTCTCCTTTTCATCTTCATTTATATTTTAACATGCCTCGTCATCCTAGATCTTCTCAAACACAGCCATCACCCAGTTGTTCTTCAAATCCCACTACTCTCTCTTTCCCTTTCTCAGCCAAGAAATCTAAGACTGTTCAATTAAAAAAAATTATCATCTTATTCTAATCAACTGGCTAAAAACCAAATCTAACTATGATTCTTTTTTTGGTACTGAGAATGCAACTAAAGTAGGACGGCCCCCAGCATCAAAAGTTAATGGCTACCTTCTAATGGCAAATGAATTACAGAATAAGACCAAGGGAAGGATTGATCTTTTGCCTAAACAGATGTCTGAATGCTTCAAGAATTACTGAGCCAAATACAAGAAGGCAAAGGCTCTTTCATCTTCCACTGGTTTTGGAGTTACCAACATCAATATCACTAATGGCATCATATCCATTGATGATAAACTTGAATCTTTATGTCCTTACTTTAAAGATATGGATGAAATTTTTGGAGAGCGAGCCAATGTCAATCCTGTAAACATGTTCAATGGAGAAGATCCTATCTCCAAACATGATGTTGAAGCAAATCTTTTCCCATCCTCTTCCTTCACTCAAGCCTCCCCTCATTTGAATGAGACCAATCTAGATAGCTTTTATGTAGATCTTATTGGCAATTTAACCCAACTAAATCTAGCTCAGGTCTGTTTCTTTTATCTTTTAACTTGTCAACTCTATTATTTTATTTACTTATCTTTTTCTTATTTCTTAAAATGCTGACAAACAAACCCAGGATCCTCAATTAACTGAATCTGAAGGTAGCGACAATGATGAGGAGGAAAATATGACCTTGAACAAGAAGTGTAGGGCTTTAAGTATTCTATATTTCAGCTCCCAAAGAAGAGAAAAAAGTGATACTTCATCACAAACCCCTTTTTCATTTATAGAAAAAATTTTAGAGAAATGTGATGCTGGTAAGTGATACCATACCTCATATTACTTTACTCTGCTTTTATTCTACTTCATGTTAATTTTTATTATCACTCTAGAACAAGTGAAAATTGCTAAAGAGACTCTAAGCTTTGAAAAGAAGAAATACAAGCTCTCTTTAAGGAGGGATGATAGGCTACAAGATTTGGAAGAGAGGAAGTACAAGCTCTCTATACGGAAGGATGATTGGGCCCAAGATTTGGAGGAGAAGAAGTTTGAGTTAACTCTAAGTATTGAAAAATCAAAAAAGAGGAGAAAACACTAAAACATCAAAACCTATTAGAGCAGATGAAATATAAGTTTTATCATGAAGAAAATTCCAAAAAGAAAGATTTCTTGATAAAATGTGTTAAAGCTAATATATCTGTTGAGGAAATTGAACGTTTAAAGAAATTTTTTGATGACTAGTTTGTTTTATTTCTCTCACACTTCAACTGTTCATATTTATTTGTACATAAAATTTACAATAATTTCCTGTATTTCATTACTCTATCAATAATTACTTGAATTTTTGTATTTAAATGTTAAATATTCTTTTTTTAAATAAATTTTTCATGTCTCCTTTGAAAATTTGACAATCCCCTACCCCTAGATTTTTTTGAAGTAAGGGGTGGGTATCACCAAAATTCTTTCATATAATGAATCTTGAGAGTCTTATATGAAACTTTGGCTTTACTACTCCCTTCATTTTACTGGTATCTCCAAAATTCTTACAAGTCAAGAACTTCACAAGTCTTATAAGAAATTTCGGCAATACCCCCCCTGGATTTTATTGAAATAAGGGATGGGTATCACCAAAATATTTACAAGTCAAAAATTTTACATGTTACATTTGAAAATTTGGAAATACCCCCCCCCTACATTTTATTGAAGCAAGGGGTGGGTATCACAAAAATTTTTACAAGTCTTTAATTTTGAATGTCAGATTTGAAAATTTGGCGATACCCTCCCCCCTGCATTTTATTGAAGGGGTGGAAGTCATCAAAATTTAATATAATTACATAAATTTTTAAATAAATATCTAATATATATCAATTTCCCTAGTTTAAAGTAATGACAACTCCTCAAGCCAAAATGCAGATCAAATCTTGAAACAAAAGTTTGGGACTTTCCACAGGTATAGGCTAGAGGAGCCCCATGAAACAAATACATGTTATCATTATTACCTGTTATTCAACCAAAGGTCGTTGGCCCATTAATTTAGTTGAGGAAATTGATATATGTAAAATATTTATTGAAAATTTATGAAAAAATATAAAATTTTTCATGACAACTCTAATCCCCATACTTTTTGGATCTAGATAAAGTTTTTTTAAATCGATTAACTTTACCTTCTTTCTTTACCTTGTTGATTCTTTGAATAAATTTATGACTGATTTGAAATGAGCAACAAAAATGTGTGAAATCTTGACAGGATTCAAAAGCAGGAGGAGCTTTGGTTGTTTGATGATTATCCTGAGAAGAATTCCAAATAGTTTCGATGATACTGTTTCCCAAACCAAAATCAATGATGCACTGGTGGTCTGGAAAATATATACCATGGCCTTTGATTTTAGCTGGAGATGGTATTGGTTGGCCAGTTATCGGATTGATATATGAGAATATACCAAAAGTAAGAAAATTGGCATCATTCCTATCAATATAAATCCTATTGTGGAATCCAGAATGAGTGGTAATAACATTAGAAAATAAAAGATATTTGTGGCTTATATCTTCCCTTTTGGAGTCACACCAATTCAGTATTCCAACTTTGGTTTCAAGTTCATGATTTTTTTCAAATGCTTTATTATAGAGCTTTTTGAGTTGAAGATCAAGAAAAGAGTTAAAGGAAGGTAGAGTTTCCCATAAGCAAAAATCTTCATCTTTTTGAGCTTTAGTGATATTCTTGAGCAATCAATATATGTCTATATAATAATCAGATAAGAGTTTCAGAATCCTTATCTTCTAATTATGCAATGTAAAAATGTGAAATAAGATAAGTGAAATTTGGAAAAAAGGCTCAACTTCAAAGGTCAAAATCTCAGCAACCACTGAACCTAATTCAAACCTGTTTGTGGGAAATGAGAGATAGGCTTTAGTAGAATCTTCAGTTAAAGGACATGTGATTTAAATAAACCTAACCCTAATTTGTTACAAAAAAAAATGGAATAAAAATTTAAGTTGGGAAAAAAAGGCTCAACTTTAACAGTCAATATCTCAGCAACCACTGAATCAAATTCAAATCTGTTTGTAGAAAATGAAAGGTAGCCTTCAGAAGAATCGTCAGTAAAAAGAACATTAGATTTGAATAAACCTAACCCTAATTCCAAGTCTGATATTCAAAATTTTACAAAAACTTGAAAAGTGGTAATGAAGATGAGATCAAAAGGAGTTTAATAAGTTCACTGTTATCCAGATAAGAGTCATACATATATTTAAGTATAATATTTTCATAAAAGGAATGAGATATCATATAGGCATGAAAAAAAGGAGATGAAACTTACCTTGATTGAAAAGTAGGAAAAATAGAGTGAGAAAGATTGATGTTGGAATTGTGGGGAAATTGAATATGGAGTAAGTGAAATGCATAAAGAATGTGCAATGTATGTGTTTCAATGAAATGGAGCCAAAAAAAGTGAAATAGGGGAAAGGGGGGATAATGACCATGCCAAGGAGGGATGAAGAGTAGAGTGATGGAGCTAAAAAAGAAAGTAAAGAGGGAGAAAAAAAAGGTTAATTTTACCATTGAAATTAAAAATAACCACTTACAAAAATAATTTAGATAAATAAAATAAAAAAACAGAAAAAAAACAAAAAAAAATATAATTAGTAATGAAAAAATCAAAAAAAGAATAAAATGACTTACCTGGAGAGATGAGGTGACAAAATAAATGAAACCAAATTGTTTGAGGGATGTTGGAGGAGAATAGGAAAAGGATATGAGGGATGAATGAAAAAAAGAAACAGTGAAAAATTATGCAATTATAGAAAATATGCGATGTCATGTTGAGCTGGTGAAAGAAAACCAATGAGCCATCCAAAAAAGAGATATTCACCATAAATTCCAAAAAAAATGAATATGCAACAAAAAAAATACCAAGCCAAGTGAATAAAGTATACAAAGTGGAAATTTGGAGAGTATGAAAACAAAAAATTAAAAGGGTTGTGTGCCAAAATGGTGGAGGGTGATTGGCATAATGACAGAGTGTATGCCAGTTGAATGAATGTTTTGTGATTCAAGGGATGGGAGAGCAGGCACTTGTTCAGGATCCTCTTCTTCATAAAGATCATTCCACTCATCCTTTAAATTATCTAGGATATTGTGGAGTATAACACAAGTCATGATCCAATGATTTTCACTTTTGATCTCCATTTTTTTTTTGAAATTGGATTTGGAGCTCCTGAAGACTAGAAAATTGTCCCTTTAAAATACCTATAGCATGTTCAATCCGTACTCTTGATTGGGCAGGGTGATAATTAAATTTAGTTTTCGGGTCATTTTCTAATGTTACACCACGGAAAGCAGGTATAATGTACTTCCCACTTGCATATGCTGAGTCTGCAAGAGGTACTGAGATTTGTCAAAGTATGAGTCTGGGGTTTGAGAAATCCTCATTCTTTGGAAGACAGAAGAGTCATGACATGATCCAGGGCAGCCACTGTGAAAAGCAATAAATTTCTTATTGACATCACATATAAGTTGAATGGCAATAGAGTATCTAGAAGGAAGATAAAAAGTTGATTCATGAATGATGAGAAATTGGAGAAGATTTTGAACAAACCTTTTTTTTCAATCTAAATAATGGTTCCCATCATGAGCAGGCTTTTGACTCAAAGGTATAGTTGTTCCATCAAAAAGACCTACACAGCCAGGGAAACCATTGGCTTGCATTACTTGAGAGGATTCAAGTTGCTGTTGTGGAGTTGGCCAAGCAAGTGTTTGAGACTTGAGGGAAAGGACAGCAATCATACAGCTCTTGGTGTATAATATCACTGTACCATATCCTATGTTAAATAGATTATCCAAATGTCTTACAGCAGCATCATTTCTGTTTGAGCCAAAGCAACATAGTGCAACAGCAAGCTGAATGGCAGGATTACGCTGTTTGTTATGGGAATTGTTACGAGAGATAGGATGTTCAGAGATGAGTTGATAAAGTTTGAAGAAAGAATTGGGTGAAGTTCTAAATAGCCAAATGAAGTTTAGTTGGGGAATGTTGAGAATGGAGCGGAGATCATATTGGGGATCATGATAAAGATTTGGCACCCTGGAAATGAGGTAACACTTTTTGGAAAGAAAACACAAATAGGCTAAGGCATCTCCCAAATCAGAGTCAGATTTATAGTAGAGAACTAAAACTAAAGTTATGGCATTAATAGTTGAGTGAAGTAGCCGTCTAGTAGAGAGGTGCTTCATCCTTGTCAGTAGTATAGGTGTCGGAAAAAGGTTTAGGTAATGAGTGGGAAGTGGCAATTTGCCACCAAATGTGCAGTTGAGGTGTGTAGATAGAAAAAAAACTTAAGTTTTCACCACCAAAATTAAGTAGCATAGAGTGAGGAGAGACTTAAATATGGAATCAGAAATTATATGTCATGTGACTTTCTTAAAAATCCATCATGAATGTGATGAGTTTGGGATCAGGAATTAGGAACAGAAATTCGGGTATAAGAGGCAGGATAATGCATTATCATGGATTCCTTATCCACTAGCCGCAGGGCTAGTGGATAAGAATCTTCCACAATTAATAATGTCTGATCCCTAATTGCGCATCCCTGAACATTGATACCCTCTAATATAAGAGTTGATAGGAGCAAAGGTTGACTTACAGTAGTAATCGTCAAATCAGCTACAAAGTATATAACTTTTTAAATTATAGAAACCTAATAATACAATCCCTGGTTCAATTCACGCTCGCGGAAAAAGTTTCTTTTTTGCGCAAGGTGGTCCATGCATTTTGTCCTTTGTCCAAAGGTACGCCCAGTCAATTGTTGTCGTATGGAAAGGTCCTCAATTGTTGGCTGGTTTGTCAAGAAGATGGATAAAAGGAAGAATGGAAAGAAGGAGAATAAGGAGAGGAAGAAGATAGAGGGAAAGGGAAAATTTGGATGATAAAGTAGTGGACTAATGGACAAGAAGGGAGGACAAGGATTGTACGGTTTATACTAGTAAGTGTTTTATTTACTCTCTGCTCTCTTAACAACTTTCAAATATTTAAATTTTCTTAAAGCAACCTATGATATTGTATTTAGTATTGAAGAGAACTGACACACTACAATAGTTAATAAAATATAATATAATGTATTTAAAATATTATGAGTAGTAAGTGATGGGCTAAAGGGATTACCCAAGGCATTTTTATAGACAAGGGGACCTCTGAAGCGCCACAAATCAGTATATACAAAATAGTAATAAGCTAAAACAAGAATATAAAAGAATAGAAAAAAACATAGATATTAAGGGAAAAAATGAAACCATTAACTAAACCCATGAATAAGTAACTAGTTTTTCCCACCATGATTTCCCAGACCAGTTAATTAAAATAGTGAGTAACTAAGTAAGTCTGAAACAAAAGAACTGTGAGAAAAAGAATCCAAAACAGACATTAAAGTAGGATGTAAGTGTTTTAATTGAAACAAAAAAAATTATTTTGACACTAAATTTTATGTAAGCAAGTTAACCTAGTATAAAGCAAAATTAATTGATTGTTTTAACTATGTAATTACATTAATAACTACTTTAAATGAAACAGATAATTAATTTAATGATATTACTAATTTAAAGTGAGAACTTGAATGCTATTTAATTAAATAAGTGTTTTAAATTATTTAATTATTTACTGACATAGTTAAGGGTCAAAAAAGGGCCAATAATTATGGATAATATTTTATATGAAAAGGATAATTACATATTTAATTTAAATAATTAATTTAATTACAATATAAGATAATTAATAAGATGTAATTATATTATAAAAATTTAATTATTTATTTATTTATTAAATACATAAAAAATGTGTCCCTTTATATGGAATATGATAATTAAATTGATGTATACTTAATTAATATGATAATAAAATTAATATAAAATTTATTTTACTTATAAAATAAAATATTTATATAATATATTATGTAATATAAATTTAATGTAAATACATAAGCTGCAATTATTATGTCCCCTTTTAATTTCAATAAAATTGTATGTTTATTTACTGGGCTCCTGGGACAGCCGGGCTGACAGTCATTATGAACCTTGTATGCTAAAATAAAACATATTAAGAGGTTGAAAAAAAAATAAAAAAGAAGGGCAACATGCCTGGTCAAAATGTTGCAATAAAATGTTATGAATTTCAGTGAGGGGTGTGTGCCAAGGATTGATGGGTAGGGAGGAAGGTCAGTGTGTCACATGTGACAGGCATGCTATGAGAAAGGAAGGGGCTCTGTGGCCAACATGTGGTTGTGAAAAGTATGATGCAAAAAATGTGGATTTTCCAGAACTGACACACCCTAATAAAAGGCTCAGCCTAAAAAAATCTTTCAAAGATGAGATTTTCACAGGGAGAAAGACATACATAAACAATAATTTCCTGAGTTGATAAACTTATTTTATCATTGTATTTTTTTTTCAAAAAATTTTTATTGCACCACTAATTGGTGGATCCTTTTTTTGTGCCATAATTGAAAGATTCATACTCTGATGATGCTATTTTTCAAAAATAAAAAATACAAAAAAAATAAAAATAAATTTATCATTTGATGAAATTATTTTTAATATCAGTTTGTTTTACCTATTTCCACAAAAAAAATGAGGGAGGGACTTACATGCAAGACTTTTTGATTTTTTCCTGGTGTATGGTACTCTCCTATTTGAGAAATTACTGTAGGCTGTAACATGTTTCAATATTTTTACCAAATAATCACAAAAAAAACTGTTCATAATTCTAAAAGTTTATGCCAAAAATTGAAATCTACAGGTCTTTAGAGACCAAAAACATTTTACTGAATTTTTAAATAGTGTAAATAATATTTGTTATATGAAAAAAACATTTACAAGGACCTGCTTCTGAGGACTGTATCATAGGTAGACTGAAGTGTTAGGCACATTGGTGCATAATCAAATTTTACATCTCAGTTTGGGACAGCCACTATCACTTTTTTTTATTGAGAGTTTAAAAAACACAGGAGAAAGAGTGGCTATTAGTGGTCAGGTTCAGTTTGCATACTGAATTTAATTTATTCAGAATGTGAACTGGACCCAATGTCTAGCTACCATTTTTATCCCACATGAAATTTATTCACTTGTTTTCTATATTCACTATAGGAAATTTTCAGATGAACTTCTAGCTATTTCCTCTGTTTTATCTGTCAAGAAAGTTTTTTAAAATAAATTGAAAATGAAATTGGCTAAAGAATTAACTTATGTTTGACTTTACTTGGTACTAGCTTGAGTGGACCTGAGGATACACATTGAAAATTACTAGAGCCCATTTTTAAAAATTTTCGAACATATAACTTAAAATACCATAATAGTGGGTATTAAAGTTACCAAATACTATTTTGAAAATCTGACTTCAGAATTAGGTTTTTGAAAATCTACTAGCCCCATGGCTGGTGATTTTTAGAGTAAGGTACTACTACAAAATCTCACTCCATGTAGGATTTTAGAACTGTTGAGGGAGTTATAATCTAACAACCCTATATTTTTATCATCATCATGTGATCCTTTCACTCAGTTATACTTCTATATGAATAGCCAGTTTTTAGACTATTTCTTGTCACTTGATGATGTAAGCAAAACAATTTATTTTTTATCTTATTATATTATGTTTATTATATATGAATTCACCAGCTAAAACAAGATTACATATATATATATATATATATATATAAGTAATGAATTCCAAATTATTACTTAAGAAAAAAAATGAAAAAATTCAATTGAAAAAAGTGTTAAAGGTGTTTGAAGCTGAAAGACAGATGCTTTTGTAATTACCTGTGCACCAAAATACCACTGTTAAAGCTTAGAATATAGTGAGAAGAATAATAAGGACAATTTTTATTAAGTTTACTATATGGAATCTAAATGTTTAGAGATATTGATATAAGAATAGAATCATTTCCTAAAATAAAGATATATCACCACATGAAAATTTCAAGGGTATTGTTAGAAATCCCCTCTGTCTGAGATTTTCAGAAAACTGTTGAGAAACTTCTAGGAAACAAGATGAGAAAAGATTTAAAATTAATTTTTTCATAAATTGAACCCAGGGTGAATGGTACTTGTTCCCAGGTTGATCAAACAACAGAACATTTTCTAGGGTATTGCTGAAAATTCCCTCTGCTTGAACTTCAGTGTGTCCCTTCTCTATGCCTAGATTATGCAACCTTTATAAACATCTTGAGAACCAGATGATACTAGATTTAGCCTCATATTGGACATGGATTGAACCTCAATTGAGTCCACATTGTGCACAAGTTAATTATTTCTCCATTTTGCACATGCAATATGCAATGTGGAATGTGCATGTATCTGCTATATGGCACTGGGTGAAAAACCATGGGGATTGCATGTGCTATGACACCTGGCTACTTACCAGCCATTGCATATTCCCATACATGGTTTCATGAAATTTAACCATTATAAAATTCTCTGACAATTAAAAGTGTGCTGCAACACAGCACCATTTTACACAAAATCTCTTTCATTGTCATTTTTTCTTGTTTAATTCTTCTATTCTTGCTGACTGTTTCTTCTTTCTGATTCCTTTTGTTCTATCTCCTCAATAAATCATTTCTATCTCAATTTTTCTTATATAATTAATACTTGACAGATCAGGAAGGCCAAAACTAATCTTTACAGTATATTTTTCAGTTTAAAACTTACTTCATTTTTTATTGAACTGATAAAACTGTTTTTAATTTTCATTATCTCATCCCTAATTCTCAATTTTCTAGAAATTGAATTTTGCCCTTTCTCAAAGTGCATTAAGCTCACTATCATGGGAAAAAATGGTCAAACAATTAAATTAAAGTATATCTCTACATGAAATCCATTCAACTATTTTTGTTCAAGGATGAAATATTTTTCTAAATCTAGAAAAAAAAGTTCAAAAAAGAAAGATAGTTATACCAATTTTGATTCCTTCTCATCCTCCTCCTCTTCTTCTTCTTTTTCTACTTCTCTCTTATCATCTTCTTCTAAAAATTTGGATTCTATTGAACAGCTTTTTCCATCTCAAAAAGGTCAGTATTTTTTTCTTTTCATGAAAAACCAAATAAATGACTTAACCTTGGTTCAACATCACTAATTGTACGACTAGCTTCAACCAAGGGAGTACTTGATTGTTGAGACAAATGATTAACTTAAGATTTATAGGCATGTTTTTCATCACAACTATTTGATTGATCCATAATAGTCTAAAATTGGCTAACAATATAGATAAAATGAAAAGTAACTAGGATTAACTGATACAGCAAGGAAGAACTAAAAAATAATCAAGAGTGGAAAAATGAGGAAATTACTCACCATAAGCAGGGATATTTGTGTGATTGAGGCTGTCACCAGACAGACTAGGCACAAGGTCAAGGGTGTTCCTGAGTAAGTGAGATTTGAAAAGAGGATTGGGGACTCCTTTGACGCACAGAGGAATACTTTGAGGGAGTGGTTTGAAGATAAGTCAAAGATAAATTAATACTGCTTCAAGATAAGTTCAAGGTGAATAATAATGTAATTTACAATGACACTAAATATTCTGGCTAATCTCACAAAGGGTTGGAAATTAACAATCAAAAAGGATTTAGGGAATTTTAAGATTTGAAATGAAATTTATTATTAAGAAAGGTAGGATAAAATAATAGCTTTATATAAATTTAATTACTATCATAACAAGATTATAATTTAATTCCAAGGAATGTGGAACCAAATCCACCCAATTATATAAACAACTCCACCTCACATTGACCCCTTTAATAAACTGCCTTTAATTTATCACTGACCCTCCAATTTTATTCCACAGATACTTTAACCTTACTCCTATTCATACTCTAAAAAATTTAATTACCCTCAGACACACAATAACCCAACATTGAAAATATATCATTGCTCCTAGCACTAATACACCACACCATTTCTTAAGGTTGAAAAGTATAATCAGATGATTGGCTAATTGATATTTAAGGTTTAGATAGTGTGGTTGTTAGCACAGTCAAATTGAGACACACAAAGGGAAAAAGTAGTTGCTATGTAGATGTTGCTTTCTGCATTTTGAGTATGGATTTGGGTATGGATTTATGGATTAAAAGATTTACTTTTGCTTTGAGTGTCAAGTGATGTGTGACAGAGGCACCACCATGAGCAGAATATTTCAGAATGTCACAGCACATTGGCTTTTTTAGGGTTGCACATGGGGCTGCATGTAACCATTGCAGAATATGCATACCCCACAGTTTTTCACCTAGTGTGAATTATGTATGCATATTGAAAATTCATTGTGCATCCAAATTGAAGATGCATTTAGATTTCATATTGTATAGGCATCACACATACATACTCAATATGCTTCATAAATACATATTTAATATGCATTATGCATACATATCACATATGCAATACTCCTCCATATTGAATATGGATTTTCATGCATATTCAATATGCATTTTGCCTTCATTCTGAGTATGCTTGATTAAATCATTTTCAATATACCTTATATATACACACAATTTTGCATAATTCATGCATATGAAATATGTTTTATAAATTTAAAAAGAATATTTGGTACAATTATATCTATATACATGTTTATTGTCAGTGTATCTAGTATATCAGTATGATTTAATATTATTTATTAATGGTCCTACTACTTATTTATAAATGATTTAGTGATTAAACCTCAAGGGAAGACTAATAAAATAGTTATACTCAAATAAAACTCACAATACTTGGATTTAAATGTGTGCTAGTGGTGGAAAATAGATAAATAGAATATAGTTATAGCTTATATAATGATAATATCAATTTATAAAGGCTTTATAATATATTTCTGAATCTTAATAATTGTGTTATAATGTTTATTTGAATTGTAGTAAGTAAGTGATGTCTAATAACCGTCAAAATCCTCCCTTACTTATACCAAAATCCACAGGAGTGCACAGACCTTCAATCCAGATGATGTCACTGCTATCCCCGGAATTTAAAGCACTGTGAGGGCCCATAACCTCCCCATGGCGTCCACTTCAAGCAGATTCAACAACCAGACCTCCAGTAAGGACCCTCCATCACAATTAATGAAACCACAGACCCATACCATGAAAAGAATAGACTGATAAAAGTGGGTACCATAAAGAAACAGGTAGAATAACTCATCCAAAGAGTATATAATAAAACCCAAAGCATATAAAGGAAACAAATTAAATGTCTAAGCCCCCAATAACATCCCCAAGCATCCGTATTAACCCAGCAATGACCTCCCAACCCATAAATCCGTGAATATCCATCCAAGGAAGCAGATTAAGTTGTCCAAACTGAGTGTATGCGCCTGAAATAGATGTCTATGCTTCTGTAGGCATTGTGAGTCCACTGGATATGTCCATATGACCTAAAGTAAGCAGAAAAACAAAGGTTAGAGGCTATTAAGAGGCTAAAACCCACTTATATACCTAAATATACATAATATACTGCATATTTCACTGATTATGAGATTTATGTATCCATATAAGCTTATGTATGTCAATAATTACTTAATATCACTTAAGATAAATATATTATGACTCCATTAACACCTTAATAAGTATTATTAGGCTATGGATAAGCTATTTAAACTACTATAATTTATATAATAGAGTAATAATTATATATATATGTAATATAATCATATATATTATTGTTTTAACCTTATTTTTAAGATATAAGCTTAATTTACTTAAGTTTATCTTATTTTAAGTATAAGAAATACTCAGTTCTAGGGATATCTAGGCTGACATTTATTATAGACAATTTAATCAAATTCAAAGATGTGGCTGCAATATGGTTCTCCTATTCAACAGCCACCACAAGAAAGTTAATGATGTTTTATGCTATACACCACCCACATGTTTTGTATGTTGGTTAAAAATTTGGTCATTTTTCATCACTTTTGGTGAAAAATTGATCATATTTCATGTTTTTTGGTGAAAAATAAGTGAAATTTCAATTGACAGGTGAAACAGTTGGGTGACATGTAATATAAAACATCTTCAAATTTCCTGTGGTGAGCATAAAACTGGAAAGACACATTATTTTCATGAGGTTTGTGTATTTTAAAATTAAACCAATTCATAGGCCCCATTTACTTTAGTCACTATCAATAAAAAATATCTATTCCTCTTTCTATCAATTTCTAGTAATAGTAATGACAAAAACCAATCAATCCCTTGGCTTCCAAGGGTTAAAATGTTTCAATTACAAGTATGAGAAACCTTTGATAATATACCAGAAGTAAAAAAGTTACCAGCATCATATTTCTCTAAAAAATCTTTGATAGAAGAAATAGGGGTTTGAGAAGTACTATCTCTTTTTTTTTTCTTTGAATGCTGAAATTAAGAGTAGTTGAAAACCTTTGCTTTTTGTTGTTGGAATTTGATATATTTTTCTCATCATCATCATTGTTGCTAGCTTCAAAGGTGCTTGATTGTGGCTCCTGCATTTGTTCATATGCTTTTTTAGAAATAAGAAAAAGAGAAGTATATTAAAAAAAATTGACTAGATACAAGAAAATAACTCACTGGAGTTAGATTGGGTTGGTTTCTATCAACATAAGGATCTATAGAAAAGATATCTTAATTTGTTGAATTAAAAAGAGGGGAAGCTTGAGTGGAGGAAGAGGATTTAAAAAGATTTCTCTAAATATCATGTTCAGAGATAGTATCTTCTCCATCCAACATGTTTTCAGGATTAACATCAGCTCACTCTCCAAATATAGAATCCATCTCTTTATAGAAAGAAAATAAAGAATCAAGTTTAACATCTATATATTTGATACCTTTTTTAATATCAATGTTAGTAATTCCAAAATCAGTGGGAGATGAAAGTGTCTTAACCTTCTTGTATTTGGCTTGATAGTGCTTGAAGCATTCAGACATCTGTTTTGGCAAAAGATCAATCCTTCCCTTTGCCTTATTTCTTAGTTCATTGGCCATTAAAAGATAGCCATTGACTTTTGATGCTGGGGGGGGGGACACCCTACTTTACTTGAATGCTCAGTACCAAAACAAGAATCATAATTAGTTTTAGTTTTTAGCCAGTTGATAAGTTTGAGGTGATCATATTTTTTAATTGACATGTCTTTGATTTCTTAGCTGAGTAGGGGAAAGGGGGAGTAGTTGGATTTGAAGAACAAGTGGGAGAAGGCTGCCTTTGAGAAGATATGTGATGCCAAGGCATGTTAAGATATTTGATGATGAAAAGGAGCAGAAATGAGCAGATGAGATGGGGAGGGATCTGAATAAATGGGAGTGCACAGCAAGGTAGGGAGGCTAGCCCATCCAGAAAGTTGTCCAAGATGTGGTTATGAAAAATTGAGGATAAAAATGTCAGACAAGAGGTGAACATTGACACATGAAATGTCTAATAATCCAATTATTTTCAAAATTAATTGCAGAAGATAATTGGGGTATAAGGATTTTCATCTGCAATTCATTTAATTGCAGATCCACTAACATTGATACCCCCTAATATATATATATATGTATGTATGCACGTATATGCATGTTAACTTGCTTGTCCAACACCTTTAAATTCTTCTCAGCGTCATCATCATCATCAACACCCAACCAGTCAAAAATAATAAAAAACTTAATAATTGCCATATGCAATCATGCTAGAAACACATACAAAAAAAATGATGCTATGAAAAAAAAAATGAAATGAAATTGGAAAGAAACTGCATTAAACGTCTGCCCTTCTCTTTCTCACTCTTCAAGTACGCGCCTACAAAAATAAAAATAATCCATCGACTAACACCCGAAAGCAGACGCACACACACACATGCACACAAATCTAAACCCTTTTCTGGTGTTCGATAATCATTTTAACCAGATCGGGCGAGCTATGATAAAAATCTAATAAAATGATGCCTAGTCGACCAGATGGTTGACGTTGGAGAAAGGTTTTTAATTGATCGTTGACTCCGGCAGATGATCTATCACCTACTGCTAACATCTGAAACCAAATTATGTTTAAGACGCAATATAAGTTTTAGGTTGTGACGAGAAAGAGAAGAAAATCTCCTTTCAAACGGATGATAGGGTTGATAGAGACTCAAAAGATGATGAAAAAAAAGTATAAACTTACCTTTGGAAATATAGGTGGAAAATTATAAATTGCTTCACCACTTGCGAATGAAATAAAAAGTTGATCCGATAACTTAGTTAAAGCGATTTGTAAATGATCCAACAAAACCTCTGATTTCCATTTGATTTTATGTTTGAGGTTTGTATGACCAGGTAAGATTTCGAAAAAATCTTCAATGTAGGCTGATGCGTGGGTTGTAGTATTGTAGACAATTTTAAATGATTTGCCGTTTCGGATAAATACAGAGGGTGGAAGGGGGATTCCGATGAGATTGGTAGAGGATGATAAACAACTCATGTCTAGTCTTTGGATAAAGATGATTTTCCCTCGGGAATCACCTAGTGTTCCCAACTGTGAATGAAAATTATAAAATAAAAATGAGACGAGATTCATCAGTAAAATAGTTGACGACTTGAGAATCAACAAATAAATAAATGAAATGTAGTTAACCTACCACGCCTCTATCCTGTTTCCAGTATTTGGGACCTTCGCCTTGAGTAGTGAGGTTATGAACATGTCGAGCAATTACACAATCACACTCTTTAGAACTTTTAGCGAAACGACAGTTATCTCGTTTGATAGATATAAGTAATACTTCAGACGGATGATCGTCTAACCATTGATAAAATCCTTGTAAGACATCAGCCAAGGTAGTTGATTTATCCAACAGAGCACGAGCTAAAAACAAAAAATGAATTGCAAGAGAGTGGTTGGTGTTGTTTTAAGTGCTTCTTTTTTTAAAAAATAAAGAAATAATCATAATAATAAAAAGTAGAAGGGAAGAAGGAAAGAAGGAAAGAAGGAAAGATGAATGGAGTTACATACCATGAAAAAACCCAATTTCATTTTTGCCTCCGGGAAGGATCCCAACTCTCAGATCTGGAGTAGAAAGGAAGAATGAGAATAGAGGATGGAGAAGTAGAAATAGAGGACGTACCGAAGACTCTGATTCCATCTCCGAGCATGTCAAACAATGAGCGATCCTGTTGAAGGTAAACGAGTTAAGAAAGAACAAGATTTAAGAATTGAGAAAGAGAAGAGATAGATGAACCTGACATTGATAGACACGAGCAGGAGGAATGAGACCGGTTATAGGAAGGAAAGAGTTCTGAGTTGATTGAGAATAGTTCCAAGTAGCAGTATCATGAGTTCCAGGTAGATTGAGGGAAGTGATTTGAGTGAGAGAGGAAAAGTTGCTCATCCACGTGTTGAGTGATCCATAATGAGGATTGTAAGGGCCCTAAAAAAGAGAAATCAGGAATAAAGGAGTTGATTAATACATTGTTGGTTTATTTTATTGATAAATTATTTATTGCTTTATATTTCATTAATCAATTAAATTATTTTGAAGGATTGACAGACCAAGATCGGCAGGGCGCGTCTGAGGGCAATAGAGCGACCGACAGAGAAGACAGACTGCAGACTGGCTTGTTCACTCCCAGCGAGGAAAGCAGCCCACAAGAAACTCACCAACATCTTCCCTTCCAACACTCTGGACAATGGTGCTTTGTACTTCATTGGCCATATTCATCCCTTCCCTGTTTGACGCTATTTTCTATAAATCACACACTGTGCGAATCCCATGACTAGCTATTACCCCTTTGTGTGCAGGGGGAGGGAGTTCCTTTTCGGGCAAGTCTCCTTGATTAAAAATACATTGAAACTCTCTTTTTTTTTTTTACTTGTCTTTTTTATGCTTCAATATATATATAAAATAAGGTCAACAAAATAACCTTTAGAACAGTGCAGCTACAGCTGAATCAAGATGATACCAGAAATTTTTATGGCCACTTTTTCACAGCATTTTTCATGCCACTGCCTGTCACAAAAATTGTTGACGGAGGATCTAACCTGTGGCTTGTCACCACCAGAACTCACCTGCCCAGCCGCCTGCCCCTATCCGCCCCATTGATTTGCTCACTCCCATCCAACTGGTCTAATTCATCCCTAACCCATCATTTTTTGGCCTTGTTATCTAGTTCCTACTCTCTAGTAAGTGATCTTTTTTTATTATTTTTGAAAGTTTTCTTTTTATTTGTTTTTTATTTATTTTTGATTTTGTTTTGTTAGCACCAAATTACACACTCTTTTTTACCCAGCCATCAACAGATCACCCCACATTTATCTTTATATTCTCTTGTAAGTGATGTGTTATTGTATTTTTTTCTTTTTTCTTTTCTTTTCTTTCTTTTTTTTTTTTTTTGGTTTTGTTTTGTTAGCACTGATTTTCACCTTTTTATTTACAACCCTCACATTTTCAGTACCCCTCCCTCCAAGCTACCCCATGTATTCAACACCTATTCATCTCAACCTCCAAGTTAGGTGTTGCATGATTTGAAGACTTTAGATTTTCTTAATGAGTTGGCTGTGCGTGAATCGATTCTTGAGCCATCAAATACTCAATCCAACAATTCAGCTGATAAAGAACCAACATCAACCTCAATAAATGTAGAGTTTGATCTTTACATGAAGATAAAAGACCCAAATTCAAACAAAAAACATCCTCTAAAGTGTGTAAAATCTGGCCTGAGCAAGACTGTCAGCCAGGCTACTAGACTTACCCAGTGAAATAATTAATTATTTACTGGATGAAGCCGCACCTTATCATTTTTAATTATTATTTAATTATAAGTTAGTTACATTAAAATTAGTTATAATAAATTAACTAATTACAGAATGTTAAAATTAAAAAATTAATTAAATAAATAAATAATTAAAATTATAATTATAATTTTGTCCCTTATATTTTTCTCTAACACCGTGCTCATTTGACAGGTTGGGAAAAAATAAAATTTTCTATTAAAAAATAAATATAAAGATAAAATAAGATTTAAATATTCAAATAATATTAAATATATACAAAAAAAATCAAATTTCTTATTTAGGATTGACTTTTACAGTAAATATTAAATATATTGATGTATTTCTGACATACTCTGTAAATACATCTTTTTGACGCCTTCTTTTTAGAATAACTTTATTATTTGAAATACTCTTTCTGGAATGTTCTTTTCTCTCTCTCTTCCTACTGTTTTTAGAATTTGATTGCCGTGCTTTGTCTCTCCTTTGCCTATAAAAGGCCTCTCTTTTTGTTGTCTTTTAATCATTCTTTTTTACCAACTCATTTTATTACTACAACTACAACAGTTAAAAACTTATTTATTATATTTTATAACCTTAGTATTTACACCAGACGTAATTCTAATTCTATAACTTATATAAATATTTAAATCTACCTCTTATTTTGAGTAAAAGAAATCATACTTGATAAAGAAAATATGTACCTAATTATTGAGAGTCAAATAAATCCTTAAAATCTTCATATTACACCGTACCAAAGCTTCTAGACCAAAAGTGAACCTTGACAAAGACCATCTAGTCTTTGATTGGGATGTTGCTAATACTAACCTGCAAGACTTCAAGAATTGTGCAATTCAAATGCTTAAAGATAATCAGAATCCCCTTCTAGCAGGACATGTTGAAAAGGAACAGAAATCAATTTCATGGCTTAGTATTATTCTGAATTCTGTAGAATTCTCTGCTCAAAAGAAAATGAAATTGCAAAATGCCAAGATGTTTAGTAAGTATTGGAGTATTGCTACTCTTGCATCTTTAAATTATCAAATCATTCTGCAATTGGAACAGGATGATCCCAAACATTCATGTGAGGTGAGAATTTTTCTCCATCTATATGTCTTACATATCTATTTTGATTTGTATATTTTTTCAGAAAAACCTAGCTTACCTGGATCTTGAGGAAAGTGCTTGCATGGAAATCAAAGGAAGCCCATCTTGTTCACTTACCCTTAGCATAAAATGAGATGCTGCACACTATTGATGACCAAAAATTATGTTTTAGGTGCATTACAAAAGATCCAACATTACTGGGGGTGAACTTTCATGTTGCTGTGTCAACCCTACTAATAAACAGGAGTATTTTAATTATACTTATGATATGTATGAGACCTGGGTTAATGAAATGTTAAGAATTTTCTCCTCCTGTTTACTAATATTGCTCAGTTTGGCTTGGTACTTCTTGTTTTTTTTTTTTTTTTGTTTAAAGAAAGAAAATCCAAAAGAAATCATGTATTTTATCCTACCCAAAGTTCAACAATTTGCTTTTAAATTGAAGATTAAGAAAAAATGATCTTCAGCACATAATCAAATGTCTGGTGAAATTACTGAACCTCCTCACTCAAGTGTACTAGATTTGATTTTATCTTCTGAAAATTTTAAAGCAGAGATAGAGGGCATGTTTCCTAATTTCTTCAAGGAGGCTTAAGTTGCTTTTTTAAAAAAAATCCAAAGTTACAAGAAGCAGTTCAAAAACTAGTTTTGAAACACTGTTCATACTTCTAGGACTATAAGGTAATAGATTTGATAGAGATGAGTATGCCAGACGCCCTGGCACAGGAATGTGTCTGAGCTGCTAAGGATTACTGTGCACATCTTAAATAGACCTGTAGATTTAAAAAGAAAATTCATAGATGGATGGATTCAGATGAGTAACTTTTCAGTCTTCATAGCTAAGCATGAAATATTTTACATCATATTTTATAATGTGCTGTTGTTTAATCAAGACATATTTTACCACATATATTACAATTAAAATAAAGATATTTGTGTAAGAAAAAGGTTTTTCTAAGTAACCACTTGTGTCTTGAGAATATTTTATCATGTATTACAATAATAAGAAGTTTTAATAAGCTTAATGCTCATAGAATACAGCCACTTCCTTTAAAACACACATACATTAGGGGGTGTCAGTTCTGGCAAATCCGCACTTAAATTAAGTGCGGATTTCAAACCAAATCAGCACTTACAAATCAGCACTTAAATTTTGCAAAAAAGTCACTTATTTCAAAAAAGGGTGTCAGTTATGACCTCAAATCAGCACTTTTTTCCCGTTTTTTTTCACAACCACATTTTGGCCACAAAACATCCCTTCCTTTCTTACCCCATCCCTGTCACATGTGACACACTGACCTTCCTTGCTACCTACCCATCAATCCTCGGCACACACCCCTTCCTGACATTTTCAATATTTTGACCAGGCATGTTTACATTCTTTTTTACTTATTTCTTCTACTTTTTAATCTTTTTTCTTGTTATGTGCCAGTTTCATAATGCCTCCCAGACATTCCAAATCTCAAAAGGTAACTCAAAAATCTGCTTCGTCACAAAAGTCTCCTCGTAAAGCAAGGATTACATAGGAAAAAAATCAGTGACTTTTTCTATTACTTACAACTGTTTTTACAGAATTGAAAACTATGTTTCAGCTAATATTTTATGGAAGTGAACTCTGTTCTTCGCCCGAAGAACAGAGTTCATCCTCCTATTTTCACATTCTGTTTGCACCAATCTCCAACATTTTCAATATTTTGACCAGGCATGTTTACATTCTTTTTTACTTATTTCATCTACTTTTTAATCTTTTTTCTTGTTATGTGCCAGTTTCATAATGCCTCCCAGACATTCCAAATCTCAAAGGGTAACTCAAAAATCTGCTTCGTCACAAAAGTCTCCTCGTAAAGCAAGGATTACATATAAAAAAAATCAGTGACTTTTTCTATTACTTACAACTGTTTTTACAGAATTGAAAACTATGTTTCAGCTAATATTTTATGGAAGTGAACTCTGTTCTTCGCCCGAAGAACAGAGTTCATCCTCCTATTTTCACACTCTGTTTGCACCAATCTCCATCCCTTTCAATTCTATCAACACATGCTTGTCTTCCCTCCCCATGCCTTTCGCTATCCTCCCAGCCCCATTGTATGCCATCCTCTTTTGATCCCCATTTCACCCCTCTCAACCTCTCCCAGACCCTTTTCTTCATTTAAAATGCCTCGGAACCCTTAATCTTCCCTTCCAACTCTTTCCCAACCTTTGAGTGACTGAAAAAATATGCGTTTGCTGAAAATATGCGATTTCATGTTGAGTTGATGAAAGAAAACACAGAGAGAAAAAAAATAAGACTTTAACAGCAAATTCAAAAACCAAAAAAATATGCAAAAAAATTTACCATTCTCAGTGAATAATACATGCAAATTGATAATTTGAAGAGAAAGAGAAAAAAATTGAAATTGCGTTGAAAAATGTTGGAGTGTTATTGGAAGGATTTTTGCCCTTATACTATTTGATTGAGAAATAGAAGTGTTGGATATAGTCGGAGGTGAATCAACTTGTTCATCTTCATACAGCTCTAACCATTGATCTTTGAGGTCAGCAAGTAGGTTATGAAGTATAGTGCAACACAGAATCCAGTTGATCACCGCCTCCATTTCAGATTTATTTCTAAGAGGACTTCTTAATTCCCTTAAACTAGAAAAACGGCCTTTCAAGATTCCAATAGAATGTTCAATACGGACTCTTGACTTTGCCAAATGATTGTTGAATTTGGCATTTTGACTGTCTTCTGAAGCTGCTCCCCGAAAAGCAGGAAGTACATACTTTCCATTCACATAAGCAGAATCTGCAAGAAGATACTGATTTTCATCAAAGAATTTTTCAGGTTCATTTGAAATATGCATTTTTTGGAAGACGTAGGAGTCATGACATGAGCCAGGATAGCCAGCAAAGAATGATATAAATTTTTTGTTTACGTCACATATAAGCTGAACGTTAATTGAATATCTATAAAGAAGATATATTTGTTTGTGTTAGTTTCAAGGAGGATGAAAGGAGTTAAAAATAATCTACCTCTTTTTACGGTCAAAGTAATTGTTTCCACCTTGAGCAGGTTTCTGGCTCAAAGGAATAGTAGTACCATCAACAAAACCAATACATTTAAGAAGTGTTTGGATGGTGTACTTGGGGGTATGAAGTACTTGAGGCTTTCTGGGAAGAAGGTAACGTTTCCTGGCCATTTTTGATAAAACGACAAAATCTTCTTCTAGATCAGAATCGGAATCAGAGTCGAAGAGCAGTTCAAGCGCCATGAAAGTCATTGCTTTATGTAATTTATCACGATTTGAAAGTGAGGAAGGCATGACTCTTATATGATATGATATGAAGATGTAAGTGATGTACGATGTTTTGAGTTATGAAGTGTTATTCTGCGGAGTGCTGCGTATGAATGGGATGATGCTGACAAATCAGTGAAATGGGACTTGATGGTGAAATCAGCACTTTTGGTTGAGAAAGTGCGGATTTGAGTGAAATAAGTGACTTATTTCATTTTGAAATCCACCAGTATTGGGGCTAGTGTGTTTTGGAAATCCGCACTTATTTAAGTGCGGATTTGTAAGTGCGGATTCGCCAGAACTGACACCCCCTATTAAATAAGCTGTAAAAATAATTTTCACCCATATGTTGATCCACTCCTCATCAGCTGGAGACCCACTCAAAATTTTGTGAAAGTGAAATTTTCTTGTTAGAACACAACACAGGGGTAAAATATGGTGAACTAGAGGTTTAGTTTGGTTATGTGACCCTATTCCATTCCTAGGTGGATTTTTGTGACAAACCTTTGAATGTCACTTTTTGAGACCACCATATTTTTTTGCCTTTGGAAGAGGATTAAGGTGGTGTTGTGTGGATATTCCTGTAAGAGAAGGTAAGAGGAGGCATGAATAGAATTTTTGGATGAATCCATGTAAATGAGAAGACATGAACCAAGGATATGCCAATTTCAGAGAAGGGTGGGGTCAAACAGGGTCACTGCACAAATTAAACACAGAGTCATACCCTGTTTCAGCCTGGATATCCCCAGGACTGAGTAAAAAGTACTTATAAGTTATGTTAAACACATGGAATACACATGGGAGCAATAAATTAGAGTACACAAATAGTATACATAAGTAAATTTATGATAATATACAAAATATGCCATTATAACACCTTATATACACACAGATATCCACCTTTTATAAGTCTTATGTACTTAATATTGAGTTGGAATATGTCAGGGTAATCTTAAGAACCTTAAATATAAGGCTACATAATTTTTAAGTAGACTTAAAGCTGTTGTTTTCATTGTTTTATGTAAAAAACAAGAAATGCACTTTAAATCACTTAAAAGTTGATGATATGCGCTATAAATTTAATAATATTAAAAATGCGCTTTGACAGATCAATTTTTCTTAATTAGGAATATTGATTTGGCTACTAAAATGCATAAAAATAACACTTTTCAAATTTGGTGTTTTTTATGCCAGAAATGGCTTCTGTGTACTGGCCACATACTGCCTGCATTTTTCCCATGTGAATAGCTTCATTTTTAGAAAAGTTAGCTTTTTCACAATATAATTACCCCACATTCTACGCCCACTGTGGGGAAACATGCTAAAATAGGCAACAGGTGCTTATTTAGTGTCCTAGCTTAATTATAAATGCATTGACCCTCTTTATATGCACTAATTTCATTAATGACCTCAATCTTGGCACTTTAATTCACTACCACGCTTAAATTTGCCTAAATTTGTCAAGGATTTACCCGTGCAAGCACCTGCCAAGGACTGCATGTAGTTACCCCACATCTCACACCCTTTTTTGGGTTTCTAAGTGGTTTCTCAGTCAATGTTGGTTATTTTTGAATGGGGATTTCACATAGTATAATGTCAGGATTAGCCCCAAAATTTCTACTGTTAACCCCCCTTACTATTGAGTAATTATTAGTCTTAATTTTCCCTTTTTAGTCTTTTATTTTAATGTATAACACGCATATACTCTCTTTTTTGCTTATTCTTTATTTTTGATGGATTATCCCTATTACTACAGGATTTTGGCAGGTGATATCATTCTAATTATGATACTGGACACTAATTATGTTGCTAGACATGTTTATTAGGTAAAATCAGGCGTCATTAACCATGTATAGAGCTGGTAAATCAAGGGGTTCATTGGGGGAGTTATTGTGTATAAAAGGAAGGGGTTTTTGGTCTTGTTTTCTGCATTCTTTATCATTACAATTCAACCATATAACCAATACAATTACAATACATATCAATAGCACTTATAAAGTCTTTGAATAGTATCTGAATTATTAAATCAATTTTTCTACAAACTATAAGACTGTAAGCCATATATATAATTAGTGAGATTTATATTACTGGGACCCTTATATTGAGTTACATTTTAATACTTATTGAATTTGTACTACAGTATTCATATAGGACCATAAAAATCTTCTAGAAAACTGACCATTCAAGCTAGTTCACGTCTTTGTAGTTGACCTAAGCCTGAAAGATTCTGACTTGGGTTTGGCAGACACTTTAGCTTACATGTCTTTTAAATGATCTTTATGAAGAAGAGGGTCCCAGACATTCACCAGCTCTCCCCTCCCTTGAATTGCCAAACATTCTTTTCACAAGCATACACTCTATCATTATGCCAACCACCCTTCAACATTTTTAAAAACAACCCTTTTAATTTTTTTATACTCTCCAAATGTGCAACTTCTGTGCTTTATTCACTTGGTTTGGTTTTTTTGTTTTTTAGATATTCATTTTTATTTTGAATTTATGGTAAATGTCTCTTTTTTAGATGTCTTATTTGTTTTCATTCACCAGCTCAACATGAAATCAAATATTTTCTGCAATTGCATAATTTTTCACTGTTTCTTTTTTCATTAATTCCTCATATCCTTTTCCTGCTCTCCTCCAACATCCCTCAAAAAATTTGGTTTCATCTATTTTCGCATCTCATCTCTCCAGGTAAGTCATTTTATCCATTTTTTTTTTGAAATTTTGATTGCTTATTATAATTGTTTTTGCTTTTTTCAGTTTTTTTTTTCTTTTTTTTATCTAAATTTTTTTAAGTGGTTATTTTTGATTTTAATGGTAAAATTTACCTTTTTTTTCTCTCCCTCTTTACTTTCTTTTTCAGCTCCATCACCCTACTCTTCATCCTTCCTTGGTGTGGTCATTATCCCCCCTTTCTCCTATTTCACTTTTTTTTGTTCCATTTCATTGAAACACATACATTTCTCATTCTTTATGCATTTCACTCACTCCATATTCAATTTCCCCATAGTTCCAACATCAATCTTTCTCACTTTGTTTTTCCTACTTTTCAATCAAGGTAAGTTTAAACCCCTTTGTTTTCATGCCTATATGATATATCTTTCCCTCTATGAAAGTTTCATACTTAAATATATGTATAACTCTTATCTGGATAACAGTGAACTTATTAAACTCCACTTGTTCTCATCTCCCTTACCACTTTTCAAGTTTTTGTAAAATTTTGAAAATCAGACTTGGAATTATGGTTAGGTTTATTCAAATCTAATATCCTTTTAACTGAAGATTCTTCTGAAGGCTACCTTTCATTTCCCAGAATTAGATTTGAATTTGGTTCAGTGGTTGCTGAGATATTGACGGTTAAAGTTGAGCCTTTTTTTCCCAATTTAAATTTTTATTATTTCATTTTTTATGTAAAAAATTAGGGTTATGTTTGTTTAAATAACATTTCAATTAACTCAAGACTCTCCTGAAGCCTATCTTTCATTTCCCATAAACGGATTCAAATTTGGCTCAGTGGTTAATGAGATATTGACCTTTAAAGTTGAGCCTTTTTTCAAATATCACTTAATTTATTTCATGTTTTTATATTGCATAATTAGAGAATAAGGCTTCTGAAACTCTTATCTTATGATTATCTAGGTTTTTATCTCCCAAAGCTTAGGATCAGCCAATTATTTCTTGGGAAATTACTTGAAAAAATTATATATTAGTGCATTTCAATCTAATCATAAACTGGTCAAGAAAGCTGGACTTCCCAATTGGACAGATATCAAATGGGTTGAACTCATTAAGAATTTTATCTTTTATTCTAATGTTATCATCAACTATGGAAGATTTCATAGCCAGAGTAATTTTCACAAAACTGATTCTAATATGCTTACTTTTTAGATTTTCTGTTAAATCAATCCTATTACTGGAAGACCAATCCCTTCACCTGCTAAAATCAAAGGCCATGGACTATACTTTCCAGATCATAAATGTATCATGCACTTTGGTTTAGGAAATGGGATTATGAAAGCGATTTGGAATTTTTTAAGAGATAATCATCAAACTACTAAGGCACCTCCTGAATTGGAATTTTCTGAAAATTTTACTCATTTTGGATGTTCTTTTCAGATCAATCAAAGTTTGATAAACCAGGTAAATAAGGTAAGGGGTGAAGGGTCAATGTTTACTAAAACATGAGGGAGGGGTTCTAAATATGGTAATTAAAGTATTTCCAAATTTTTATTTTTATTTCTTATATTTTTAATTTATCAGCTATTAAAGAAAATCAATCAATTTAGGTATTGTACCATTGAGCCCTTCTGCTGTATAAAGGTGTTCATTCAATTATATTCTATGAATGATTTCATAATACCATTCTTGTCATATGTTTTCTTTGAATTTGCTCATGAAACCATTGGCAGATAGTATTTGGGATTCCTTTAATTGATTGATTATCTTTTTTAATTGATTTATTTAATTATTTATGAAATAAAATGAAAATTTGGTAATCCTTACCCCCTCCCAGAGTAAATTGTAGAGGGGGTATCGCCAAATTTTCAAATATGGTGTGTAAACTTTTTGAATTGAAAAATTTTGTAATGAAATATGAAAAAAACAATAAAAAAACTATTCATCAAACATTTTCATAAAGCAGTCAATTTCCTCATCATACTTATTAGCTTTAATGAATTCTATCAAGAAAACTTTCTAAAATAATTGGAATGAAATATGTACGAAACAAAAAAAACTAGTCATCAAACATTTTCATTGAGCATTCAATTTCATACCGAAACAAATGGAAGATGAAACAGTTTTAGCCTTCTTGTACTTGGCTTGATAGTGCTTGAAGTGTTCAGAAATATGTTTAGGCAAAAGATCAATCCTTCCCTTTGTCTAGTTTCATAATTCATTTGCCATTATAAGATATCCATTGACTTTTTATGTAGGGGGCCATCCTACTTTAGTTGCATTCTCAGTCCCAAAACAAGAATCATAACTAGTTTTAATTTTCATCCAGTTGATAATTATGAGATGATCATCTTTTTTTAGTTGAAAATTCTTAGATTTCTCAGCTGAGCAGGGGAAAGAGGGAGTAATGGGATTTAAAGAACAACTGGGGGAAGGATGCCTTTGAGAAGATCTATGACAACAAGACATGTTAAGATATTTGAAGATGAAAAGGAGAAGAAACAAACAGATGAGATGGGGAGGGGTTCTGAATGGATAGAATGATTAGACAGGATGGGAGTGGGTAGCAAGGTAGGGAGGCTGACACATCCAGAAAGTTATCCAAGATGTGGTTATGAAAAATTGAGGATAAAAATGTCAGATAGAGGTGAAAATTGACACATAAAAGGTCTAATAACCCAATTATTAGCAAAGATAATTGCAGAAGATAATTAGGGTATAATGATTTTTTATCTGCAATTAATTTAATTGCAGATCAGTCAACATTGATACCCCCTATTATTTTTATTTATTTTTCTCTATCATTAATATTTCACTGGCTCTTTTTTGCCTCTCATATTATTTTTAAATCATAAAATCAAAAATTCTCACAGGCATGGACAAAAGGGACTGGATTGGGAGGTGGAAAACAAAACCAGGGCATAGATAGACAAGGGAAATGATATGAAATGAATAATGTGTCCAGTTGAAATAGCCAAGCAAGCAGGTCAAAAATTAACATTTTTCAGCTTAAGAACAAAACAAAACAACTTACCTAATGAAAGTGAAGAACTGGAAAACCAAACTTGAGATAGTTTAACTTAGGTGTTGATGAGAGTCTCTCATTCTCATTTACTGTCTCAATTGGTACATTGTGTTGTGTGCGCAACCGTAAAAATTTCCATACATTTTATTCAGAGTAGAGACTTTACTTAATTTTACTTATATTTTTTATCTATAAATTTTTACACAAAATTGAATAATAAAAAAAGTGAATTCATTCCTTAATTAAATAATTTGATACATCAATAAAAATTTGACTTAAAATATGAGTAATCCTAGACAGATGTTGTCTCAATAAGATGAAGAGACTTGAAAAGCCAAGTGTTTTTATTAATTAGCTTAACTATTTTTTTTCAAAATCCCTCGCTACTCTCCTAGACTTGCGTCCAAATAAACATCTTCCAGCACAAAAGAAGCATCCACTAAATGTCAAAAGTATCCAGGCAAGTAGCGTTCCCCAGAGGGCATAGCCTAATTCCACGGCGACATTTTCACTTTGTGATTTCATTCTACTCTTAAGAATAGAAAAAAATATCAGGTCAAATAGAAGAACGAGAAAGGTAAAAGTTGAAGCTAATGAGCTAAAGCATGAGGTGTAGCAAGTTTGAGAAAATTCATTGATATGCGAAAGTAGACCGAATAACGTGGCGATACCAGCCAGCAAAGCGGCTGGAAAAAATAAAATCGTGTGAAGAGTGTGGTTTCAATTGGCCCCAATACAGTAAGTTATTTTTCAAGGAATTTTCCTCATTATTTTAGCTACTGTGAGGAAATGTCTTACCGATTGGATGGAGAATGAGTGCTTTGGTAGCGGTTTTAAACCAGCCAGGTGGTATTCTTATGGCTTGAGGTAAATTAAGAAGTTGGTTGGGATCTAGTACGAATTAACATATGACAATTATGGTGTACAATCATTAAAAAGCTACTATCAGTTATTGTATCACGGGTTGACAGTAAGATTATGGAAAAGGATGCTTACCTATTTCATAGCCTTTTGAAGGTGGCGTGCAAACAATAGTTTCAGAGTTCCGGATACAGAAACCAAAAACTCCCAGTTGTAGGGTGCCAGGTTGATTGATTTCAGACGCTGAGGCGGAGACTTCAGCTTTCAAAAAATAAAGGTTTTGTATGTAGGTAGCCGATAATGAAACCAGTAGTAACAAAAGAAATGCATTGAAAAGAGCTATAGTGCCTAAAGTATTAGCACCGCACATCTTGCGAAACAAATTTATTCTTTTAAATAAAATATACGAGTATATTACTGGCCAAGGTGATGCGAGTTATGTAGATTCAAAGATAAAATCGATTGCCAAGTGCGAAATTATCGAGCGAATTTTAGTTTACTTTAATCTTCGTAACCATAGTTCTCGGAATGTGGTACCTGTATCCAGTTACCCTTTTGATTTTTGATGCGCTGAACCGATGAGCCTGACAACTACAAATGTCGTTTTGAACGTTTGATTGACATCGCACCTTTTTTTTTTTGATTTATTTTTTAAAAAATATGAATAGTTTTGTCCGGGTTTAATTCTGATTAGCCTTAAAGAAACACAGAAAAAAAACACACATGGCGAACCTGCTGGACGTCATTTTGGCAGCCTTCAAATGATCTTCCTAATAAGGTGACCTGAAAATATTTAATTTAAGTTTTAATAAGGTAGGTTATGCGTCCACAACCTACTTTTGATACGGGTACAACTTGCAATACAATTTTTGTCTGATCCTCCCTTATGAGCCAAAAAAATCATGCATTTTATTCGCATTCCATATAAATGTTGTGTGATATTCTTCTCATTCTCCTGTGCACCACTACACTGCGTGAGCTATAACTCTAACTTCTGGGATAACGAAAAATCAGGGAAGCCCAATGCTAACTTCTATAAAATGAAGTAACAAGGCGCCGACCAGGTGCACATCGTATATGTACTTCTGGACACAGCATTACCCAATGGGGTGAGACCCAATAAATGTCGCTATAAACTTCTACTAACTTATCTAACACTACATACACCACTGCAAAAGTGGGGGGACATGCTAGCGAGTCTCATCCAAGCCCCTTCCAATTTTATGGCGACTAGCTAGCAAAGCGCTCTTTTTTTACATTACCGCTTCCATAACCCCCTGAAAGATATAATCCACAAGCAGTGTTTTATTTTATTTGACCCAAGTTATGGCTGCTGTCCATAGATGTTTTTATCTCGCACTTTCCTGCTGTACAGATTAGAGTTGAATCTCTATCATTCTCATACTGTAAACTTTGGAGGCCAGGTTAGCAGTTAGTTAGAATAAGAGTTGGTTAGAGTTAGAGCATGTACAATCGTCCATCAAATTGGTCCAATTATGCAATTTTTTTGCATTAATTTGCCCTTTTCGCTCCAATCATCACTTTTGCTAATGTCCATCAAAAAATTATCTTTAAAAATACAAATTGCATATTTGACGATAATGGAGAAAAATTGAGCACCATATGATCTTAACACCACATGACCTAAGGTTCTTATGTATTTAATTCTCAATTTTTTCTACTTTATGTCATTTTGTATCTATTTTTGCAGATCCAACATCTACCCTTCAACATGACATGTTTCACTTTTTTTCTCATAGCCCTTTTTTCCTCACATACCATTTCCTCCGCTTTCATCCACCCCACATATTATTTCTCTCCACTTTCATCTGCCCCAGATATTTTTTTTTTTTCTTCTTCTTCTTCTTCCCTGCACCATTTTTTCATCCTGCACACTATTTTCCACCTTTATCTTTTGAAATGAGTCCAGACACCTCTATTGAGTTATCTCCTCTCACACAACACTCACCATCACCCAGTTACCCAGCAAAATCCCAAAAGCCTAGATCAGCTAACTGGTTACCTGTTGAAGACAAGCAACTTGCTAAATCTTGGCTTCATGTCAGCCCAAAGCCTATTTTTGGTACAAATCAGACTGGTGACATGTTCTACCAGTCATTGATGGAAGACTTCAATCTTTATACTTTAGGAATCAAAATGAATGGGGATCAAATACACAATCAGTATGTTTATTCAGGCCTCTACTTTATTTTATATTATCATACTTATTTTTACTTAAAGTTGGAGTATAGTCAACACTGCAACTCAAAAATTCTCAGCAATTTATAATTCCCTTGAAAAAATCAACCCACACCACGGGAAATCTGGGGGTGAACTGCTAGCAGTTCCCTCTACTTAAAACTATCAGGAATTTGTCAGGAAACTGTTGGGAAACCATCCTGAAACTGTCAGAAATATGTTTTTAAATCTGATAAAAAAACATTGAAAAAATAAACTGTCACAGATTGAATCCAGAACAATCCCTCCTTGAGCAGAGCTTAGGAACCACATTGAACATCAGTTAATCTCAGGTTTGGCAAAAGGTTGAACAACATCACTTAGCATACCTTAATATTCAAATATTAAACTTGAATATATGTTGTGTGTATGATATAGATGCATATGCATTTGAATTTGCATGGTGGATACTTATTGCATGTTAAAAATTGATGTGAAATTCCTATCTAAAGTGTATGCATAATGACTATGAAGAATAAATATGCATAAAAAATATGCATAAAAATATGCATAAAAAATATGCATAGTTATTATGCATAAAAATATGCATATTGAATATGCATAAAAATATGCATATCGAATATGCATTAAAAATATGCATATTGAATATGCAAAAAACAGGTGCATATATGTATATGAATAAAATATATTAATATGCATATAAATCTGTATAATGAATATGCATATGCATATCCATAAATATGCATAATGATTAAAAAATGCAAAAAAAATGATGCTTAACCAGTATATTTTATGCATAAATAGAAATATGCAATATGAATTCATATTGCATACAGATAACACTGGCAAACCAACTTGACCAAAACTCATACTAAATTTTCATTCTGGACTAAAGGTGTGAGGGAAGGAAGAAAAACAGTCCGACATTAGAAAAATGCTACATGCACTCATTTTGTAGCAGAGCAAATGAGAAGTGCTGAATTATGGTTGGTGCCCATAATTTAGTATGATATCATAATTTTATTTAATTGTTTTCAATATTGAAAAGACTTTAGGTCAGTTGGTATGGATCTAGCTGTGCCAGGGTCTAATCTAATTATTTTAACAATTTCTTAACAATTAATGGGTTTTAATACAAAAACAGGTTGTATTTTTTGTGGGATATTGGATATGATAAGGTCTTTTGTAAAAAAAACTTATATTGTTCAAAAATATTCCTGAATCAGATGTGGGATAATCACTACAAAAAATTGTAGTACTGTGGGCAATAAAATATATGCACAAGCAGTAAAGAAAGGACTGAGTGAACCCTTTTTGTGCAGTGGGAATCATTAGAGTGGAATTGTGGATGAAAAATATAATTCATTATTACCATTTTATTTAATCAAAAAATTTATAATATTAAAAAGAACTATTGATTAATTGGTATTTGACCTTTGTGCCTCACTCATATTTATCATTTGATTGATTTTTTGTCACCATTATGTTATTAGTATTATAAGTATAGCAAAAACTCGTGTGCCCAACGCATACCGGGTGATGTTACACCTTTTATAATATTATTAAATAAAGGCAAAAAAATATAAAAATGATTTGTTTTACGAAAAATAAATTGATATACAAAAGCAATATGAGGGATAAAAAGGTAAAATTAAAGGAAGCAAATATGAAATAAAAAATTAAAATAAAATTACTGCCATCAAGAGCAATTAGACATGTTGGGGTGAACGCTCACCAGTGGCACTAAACTTGGACTATAATTGCTTTTTTGAAAAACAAAAAAGTGCCAATCTGAGGTTTAACAAAACTTCAGCAGAACCATTTAGCCATATCAAACAACTTCTAGTGCAATAATTGAGAGAGAATCGATCACACCAGACTGCATGTGACCAAAAGTGTCCAGCACAAGTTTAGCCAAACTTGTGCTGGACACATTTATGACGGAGAGTAGCTAGGGTAGAATTTTTCTTCAGTTAATCTGGTATTTCTTATAAACATGTCCATTGGTACTTGATCTTTGTGCCTCACTCATATATATCATTTGATTAATTTATTGTCCCATTATATTATTATTATTATAAGTATAGAAAAAACTCATGTGCCAAATGCATACCAGGTGATGTTACACCTTTTATAATATTATGAAATAAAAGTAAAAAAATATGAAAATGATTAGCTTTACAATAATTTAAATAGATATTAAAAAAAAAGAGAAATAAAAAAGCAAAATTAATCTCAAAGAGATCAATTATGAAAAACAAAATACTAGTAAAATTCTTGCTCTCAAGAGCCAGTAGAAGTGGTGAAACAAATGGGAGCCATCAGGGCTAAATTTTAATAAGTGACCTTTTTTTATAAAGATAAAAAATTATATACCTGAGGTTGGGAAGAATGACAGGTGGATGATTCAGCTAAACAAAACTACTTGTAGTGAAGTTTAATAAAAAAATGTTTTTTGTTGCCATAGAGAGAAATGATCCCATCTGACTGCACGTGACCAAAAGTGTCCAGCACAAGTTCAGCCGAACTTGTGCTGGACACTTTTATGATGGAGAGTAGCTTGGGTGGAAATTTTCTTCAGTTCCTTCATCTTATATTTCTCATAAACATGTCTACTGGTATTTTATCAGTCTGTATCTTTCATATTTATCATCCGATTAATATTTTATCATTATTATATTATTAATGTTATTAGTATAGCAAAAACTTGTGTGCCAAATGCATACCATGTGAAGTTATACCTTCAATAATTTTTTAAAATAGAAGTAAATAAATATGGAAAGGATTAGTTTTACAAAAATTAAATAGAAATTTAAAACTAAAAAGAGGAATAAAAGAGTAAAATAAAAGTCAAAGAGTTCAAATATGAAAAAAATACTAGTAAAATTCCTGCTATCAAGAGCCAGTAGAGGTGTTATAGCAAATGGGAGCCATCAGGGCTTAATTGTAATAAGTGACCTTTTCTTTAAAGATAAAAAATTATACACCTGATATTGGGCAGAACAGCAGGTGGATGATTCAGCTAAACCAAACTACTTCTAGTGAAATTTGATAAAATTTTTTTTTTGTTGCCATACAGAGAATTGATCCCATCTGACTGCACATGACCAAAAGTGTCCAGCACAAGTTCGGCCAAACTTGTGCTGGACACTTCTATGATGGAGAGTGGCTGGGTTAGAATTTTTCTTCACTTCATCTAGTATTTCTTACAAACATGTCTACTGGTATTTTATCTTTATGCCTCACTCATACATATTTTTTGATTAATTTTTTGTCTTAATTATATTATTAATTATATAAGTATAGCAAAAAATTGTGTGCCAAATGCATACTGAGTGATGTTACACCTTTTATAATATTATTAAATAAATGTATAAAAATATTAAAATAATTTATTTTCAAAATTATTAATTGATATCCAAAAGCAACATAAGGAATAAAAAATTAATTTAAAGGGATCAAATATGAAAAAAGAAATGCAAGTATTATTCCTAATATCAAAGGCCAGTAGAGATGTTGAAGCGAATGAAAGCCATCAGGGATAAATTGTACTAAATTGACTGTTTTTAAAGATAAAAAATTGTGTACCTGTGGTTTGGATGAACTCTAGGTGGATAATTCAGCTATATCAAACTACATCTAGTGAATTTTCTTATCAAGTAATTTTTTTCATTGCCATAGAGAGAATTGATCCCATCTGACTTCACCTGACCAAAAGTTTCCAGCACAGGTTCGGCCAAACTTGTGCTGGACACTTTTATGATGGAGAGTAGCTAGGGTGCAGGTCTTCTTCAGTGCAACTGTTATTTTTTTAAAGCATGTCAACTGGTATTTGATCTTTCTGTGTTATTCATATTTTATTATCTGATTAATTTTTTTTCATTAGAATATTATTATTTTTATTAGTATAGAAAAAAATTGTGCGCCAAATGCATGCCATGTTATATTACACCTTTTATAATATTATTAAAAAATGTTAAAAAAATATGAAAATGATTTTTTTTCTAAAATTATAAATTAATATCCAAATGTAACATGAGTGATAAAAAAGTAAAGTAAAAGAGATCAAATATGAAAAAGAAAAATTCAAGGAAAATACCTGCCTTCAAGAGCCAGTAGAGGTGTTGAAACAAATGGGTGCCATCAGAGCTAAATTTGATAAAATTTAATTTTTTTTAAAGATAAAAAATTTTTCACCTGAGGTTTGGAAAAACTCAAGGTGGATAATTCAGCCATACTAAACTACTTCTAATGTAATTATTTAGCATTTTTTTTAAATTTAATTTCCACAGAGAGAATTGATCCCATCTGACTGCACCTGAACAAAAGTGTCCAGCACAAGTTCGGCCGAACTTGTGCTGGACACTTTTATGATGGAGAGTAGCTAGGGTGGCAGTGTTTCTCAGTACATCAGTTTTTTGTTTTTCACATTTCAATTGGTTGTTTAACTTTTTTTTATCATTCATATTTATCTTATAATTAATTTTTTGTCACCATATATATTATTAATGTTTCTATTATAGCAAAAACCTGCATGCCAAATGCGAAATTGGTGATGTTACACCTTTAATAATATTATTATATAAAGTTAAAAAAATATGAATATGTCTAGTTTTTAAAAAAATAAATTGATATTTAAAATTAAAAAGAGTAATAGAAAAGTAAAATGAAAATAAATGGGATCAAATACGAAATAAACAATACAAGTAAAATTTTACTATCAAGAGCCAGAAGTGGTGTTGGGACAGTTGGGGACCCCTAGGTCAAGACTTGGTCTAAACTTACTATTATGTATAGCTAACAAATTTTGAGCTGAAGTTTGGACAGACTTCCAGGGGACAATTTTACAATATTAAACATTCTTTACTTCAATAATTGAGTGAAATATCATTTTCATTGCCATAGAGAGAATTTATCTCATATGACTTCATGCAACCAAAAGTGTTCAGCACAAGTTTGGCTTAACTTGTGCTGGACAATTTTATAATTGAGAGTAGGCATACAGCAAATCTTTATAAACTCAAAAGGGATTTCTTATAAACATTTCCACTGGTATTTGATCTTTCTGTGTCATTTAAATTTACCATTTGATTAATTTTTTTTCATCATTATATTATTAACGTTATTACTATAGTAATAACTTGTGTGAAAAATGCATACCAGGTGGTGTTCCACCTTTAATCATATATTATTCAATAAAGGTATAAGAGTATGAAAATTATTTATTTTAAAAATTAAAAATTGATATCCAAAGCAATATGAGCAATAAAAAAGTAAAATAAAAGGGATAAAATAAGAAAAAAAAATCTAAGGAAAATTCCCACTATCAATAACAAGTAGAGGTGCTAGATCAAATGTGCACCACCAGGGCTAAACTTGGACTATATTTTCTTTTTTGTTAAACCAAAGAAAGTGTTCTGATGAGTTTTGAAAAATTATCAGGAGGAAATTTCAGCAATATTAAACTACTTATTGTGCAATCACTACGCAATATAGGGGGTGGACTTGCTAGCAAGTCCTCAACCTGAACTCAGATGGAACTCAGATGGAACTCAGACTGAACTCATACTGAACTCATACTGAACTCTACTTGAACACCCACCTAAAACTGTTCTGCTGAGTGGTGTTCATCCCTGATTGTATGGTTCCTTTATCAATAGCTCAATGTGTGTTCAATCTATGGTGAGTTTGGGTCCAATGTTGCGGACTTGCTAGCAAGTCCGCCCCCCATATTGTGTGGTGAATGATTGAGCAAAATGTCATTTTCATTTCCATAGAGTAAATCTATCCCATCTGACTGCATGAAACCAAAAGTGTCCAGCACAAGTTTGGCCGAACTTATGCTGGACAATTTTATGATGGTGAGTATCTAGTGTGCAGGTCTTCTTCAGTTCATCAGGTATTCCTTATAAACAAATCCACTTGTATATGATCTTTCTGTGTCATTCATATTTATCATTTGATTCATTGTTTTTCACCATTAAACTATTAATGTTATTAGTATTGAAAAAAATTATAAGCCAAATTCATACTGGGAGATGCTACATCTTTAATAATCTTATTAAATAAAAGTAAAAAAAATATGTAAAGTATTAGTTTTGAAATAAATAAATTGATATTTGAAAGCAAAAAGAGGAATAAAAAAGTAAAATATCAGTGATTAAATATGAAATTAAACATTCAAATAAAATTTCTGCCATCAAAGAAAATTTGAGTTTTCAGACCAAAATTGCACCACCAGTTCTAGATTTGGAATATATTTTCATTTTTTTTAAATTAATAAAAGTGTCCACCTGAGGTTTTCAAAAAAATCAGGAGGATAGTATAGCAGTATAAAACTGCTTCTTGTGCAATGATTGAGCAAAAATTCATTTTAACTTCCATTGAGTAAATTTATCCCATCTGACTGCATGCAACCAAAAGTGTCCAGCACAAGCTCAGCTGAACTTGTGCTGGACACTTTTATGATGGAGATTATCTAGGGTGCAAGTCTTCTTCAGTTAATCTTATATTCATTTTAAAAATGTCTATGGGTATTTGATCTTTCTGTGTCATCCATATTTATTATTTGATTATTTTTTAGTCACCATTATATTATTAATGTTTTTAGTATAGAAAAAAATGTACACTGAATGTACACTGTGTGATTTTACAACTTTAATAATATTATATAATAAATTTAAAAAAATGTGAAAGTTATCAGTTTTACCAAAATTAAATTGATATTTAAAAGCTAAAGGATAAATAAAAGGGTAAAATTAAAATTAAAGAGATCAAACATGAAATAAAGATACTAAGTATAATTTCTGCTATCATGAGCCAGTAGAGGCTTCAGAAAAAATGGGAACCATCATAGATTAACATGGATCAAATTTACTTTTTAACAAAGTAAAAAATTTTCTACCTTAGGCTTGGAAAAACTTCCGGGGGACAATTTGTCCATATAAAACTACTTTCAGTGCAATGATGGAGTGATCATTCAGTCTCATTTCCATAAAAAGAATTGATTTCATCTGATGGCATGCAACCAAAAGTGTCCAGCACAAGTTTGGCCAAACTTGTGCTGGAAACTTTTATCATGGAGAGTAGCCAGGGTGCAAGTCATTTTAAATCATCTGGAATTTCTTATAAACATGTCCACTGTTATTAAATCTTTGTGCTTCACTCATATTTATCAATTGATTAATTTTTTTTCACCATTATATTATTAATATTATCAGTATAGCAAAAACTTGTGTGCCAAATGAATACTGGGTGATGTTACACCTTTTATAATATTATTAAATAAAGGTAAAAAAATATGAAAATGATTTATTTTACAAAAAAATAAACTTCTATCCAAAAGCAATATGAGAGGAATAAAGTAAAATAAAAGAAATCAAAGATGAAAATTAAAATCCAAGTTAAATTCCTGCCATAAACAGAAAAAAGAGATGTTGAATCAAATTAGCACAATCAGGGCTTAACTTGCACTAAATTTTCTTTTTTGTAAAAATAAAAAAAAAATCCACTTGAGCCTTACCAAAACTTCAGCATGAAAATTTTTCCATATCAAACTACTTCCTGTGTAATTTTTAATCAAAAATTTATCTTCATTTCCATAGAGAGAATTGCTCCCATCTGACTGCACCTACCATAATTGTCCAGCACAAGTTCGGACAAACTTGTGCTGGACACTTTTATGATGGAGAGTAGCTAGGGTAGAATTTTTCTTCAGTTCATCTAGTATTTCTTACAAACATGTCTACTGGTATTTTATCTTTGTTCCTCACTCATAAATATCATTTGATTAATTTTTGGTCACCATTATATTATTAATTTTATAAGTATAGAAAAAACTCATGTGCCAAATGCATACCAGGTGATGTTATGCCATTTATAATATTATTAAATAAATGTATAAAAATATGAAAATAGTTTATTTTAAAAATTATTAATTGATATCCAAAAGCAATATTATGAATAAAAAATTAAGTTAAAGGGACCAAATATGAAAAAACAAATCCAAGTAATATTCCTACTATCAAAGGCCAGTAGAGGTGTTGAAGCAAATGAGAGCCATCAGGGATATATTTTACTAAATTGACTTTTTTTTAAAGATAAAAAATTGGGCACCTGTGGTTTGGATGAACTCTAGGTAGAAAATTTGGCTATATAAAACTACTTCTAGTGAAGTTTTTTATAAAATAATTTTTTTCACTGCCATAGAGAGAATTGATCTCATATGACTGCACCTGACCAAAAGTGTCCAGCACAAGTTTGGCCAAACTTGTGCTGGACACTTTTTTGATGGTGAGTATCTAGGGTGCAGCTCTTTTTCAGTGCAACTGGTATTTTTTTAAAACATATCCATTGGTATTTGATCTTTCTGTTTTATTAATGTTTTATCATTTGATCAATTTTTTGTCACCAGTATATTATTATTTTTATTAGTATAGCAAAAAAACATGTGCCAAATGCTTACAGGGTGATGTTAAACCTTTAATAATTTTATTAAATACAAGTAAAAAATTATGAAAATAATTTGTTTTACATAAAATTAATTGATATCTAAAAGAAAAAAAGGGATAAAAAGAAATAGGTTGAATAAAAGGAATTTTATATGAAATTAAAAATTCATGCTAAATGCCTACTTTCAAGGCTCAGAAGAGGTTTTGGATAAAATGGGCATCATCAGGAATAAAATTGTACTTAATTTTATTTTTTGAAAAACTAAATGAAGTTTTCAACTAATTTTTTTCCAATATTTAGTTGTACACTTTGTCTATATCAAATTACTTCTAGTACCATGATTGGCCAAATTAAATCCTCATTTCCATATGCAGAATTGATCCCATATGGCCGGACCAGGCCAAAGGTGTCAACTACAAGTTTGAGAATTCTTCTGGTGGACACTTTTATGATGGACAGTAGTAGGGTGCAAGTCTTCTTTAGTTAATCTAGTATTCCTCATAAACATTTACAAAATATTTTTGGCCAAAAATCAGGTGGAAAGTTTGTCCATATCAAATTACTTCTAATGCCATGATTGACTAAAAATTGATTCTCATTGCCATATAGAGAGTTGATCCCATATGACTGGATCTGGCAAAAGTGTCACCACAATTCTTAATAAACTTAAGTCTGAAAATTTTATGATGGAAAGTAATTAAAAGTCTTCTTCATTTCATCAAGTAATCCTCATAAAAATTTCCACCTGATTTTGGCCAAACTTCAGGTGGACACTTTGGCCATATTAAATTAATTCTAGTTCCATGTTGATAAAAAACTGATACTTATTGCCATATATAGATATTAAACCCATCAGACTGTGCCTTTCCAAAAGTGTCTACCTGAATTATGGCTAAACCTCAGTTGGACACTTTTATGATGCAGAGTAGCTAGGGCAAAAGTATTCTTCAGTTAATTTGGTATTCATAATAAATTTATCCTCCTGAAATTTAGCCTAACTTCAGGTGGAAACTTTCGGAAAGCACCAGTTAGTCACTATCCATCAAAAAAGTGTTCACCAAAATTTTGGCTAAACTTGTGGTGGGCCCCTTTGATCAGCCACAGTCAGATGAGATCAACTCTTTAGATGGAAATGAGGATGATGTTGTGGCCAATCATGGAAATAGAAGTAGTTTGATGTGGCCAAATTACCCCCCTGAAGGTCAGACAAACCTCACAAGGACACTTTTTAGCAGGGAGTAACTGAGAAAAATCCATTTATCAGAAGGAAAACCTTTTATTGGATAGATGCCAAGGTTTCATACTTGTGTATTATGGTCAGTATTAATTTTGAAAGTGTCTGTCCAAGCAATTTCATTGCCCATCATGACACATTTTGTTTTAAATGTTTCAAACTGCGTGATATAGTATTAAGGTGTCATATAGTATAATTAAGTTCTATTAAGTGCCCTCCTATGATGCCTAAATCTATAATTTAATATCTTACATAATAATTTTTATTTATATAAATTCATCAATATTTTATTTTATTATCAAATTTAATAGAGCAAGTATCCTGAATTATTATATATGCATAAGCTTAGGTTAGATCAATTTGTGCTCAATTTGTGCTCAACAGAGGACCAAAATTAAGTTCTGGAGGATTGACTTGTGCATAATTTGGAATCAGTTGATATTCTGTCTATAATCAATCTGAGAATAAATGTAAATTTAGCTCTAATTTACTTATGTTTATAAAGTATTCATAAAACTGGCATAATTAAGGGACACTCTAAATTTCAAGAGAGGGGATGGCTAGCAATTCACCTCTAGATTTCCCGTGGTGCCAGTGGTTCCAATCCAATGATGTGGCTTCAAGCTGCAAAAGAGGAATATCAACACCAATCAAAGGATTCTTCTTTTAAAATGGAAGATGCCTGGGAGGTTTTCGTCACACATCATGTGACACTTGAAGCAAAAGTACCTCAACTACCCCACTATTCAAGCTCTAACTTCACTAGTGATGTATAAAAAGTGAGCATGGGGAAATTAAAATCTATTGTGTTCTTGAATTAGCAGCGCTATTCAACTTTAAAATTATCTTAAAAAATAAAGACACTTATACTTTTCAAACATAAGCAATGTATGCCCAGTCTAGCGCTAAGATTGAGGCAATCTTCAAAAGGGGTAATTGTGGGTCTGGGAAGTAGGAACAGAGTAGAAGCGTTATAAGGTTAGATGATTGGTAAATGGGAACTCTGGTGGATTGAATGAGTCTGTGGGTATATGGTGGCTGGTTGGTTAATGGGTCAGTGAAACAAGGAATAGGATATTTAAAGAGGGTTACTTTGGTTTGACGTTCTCTAGAATAAAATTATAAAATATATTTGTGATAGTAGTCAAACTCTTATTAGGCTATTATTATATTTGTCCTTTTCTTTCTTAATAATCAATTTCATTAAATCCTAAAAAACTTACATCTTCCCTTTGATTATTAAGTTACAACCTTTTGTGAGATTTACTACAATAGTTAGTGTACTTACCATATACATTAATTTCTCCTTGAAAATTATCTTGGACCATTATTAGTTACTTACATCTATCTTTGAACCACTTCCTCAAAGTAGTCCTCTGTGCTTTGAAGTTGTAATTTCCCTCTTACTTGTATCTCACTTACTTTGGGAACACCCTTGACTCTGTGCATAGGTTGTCCAGTGACAGTATAATTTAATTCTCTGTAGCTCTCATTCTTTGTACTACTATGATTCTCAGGTGCTAAATCTAAATATGGTGCCTGTTTAACTCACTCCTCCACCCATGGGCGTCTCTACTAGAGCTTGTGCTAGGGATAGGCCGACCTCATTACATCCTGCTTCTTGCACTCACTCCCTCAAACCGCTTGATGTAAGGGAGTACAAACATTCAATTTAATCTGTAGAAGACATTCCTCAGGATTTTGAGGACTCCAGTGAAGAGGATGAAGGAGAGGACACCATGCACCAGGTACCATCAGCCCTTGCTGCTGGACCCTCAGGCCAATCTTCAAGTCCTGGCCCAACTGTTTCATTGGAGGAATTCATGAAACTATTGGTTAAAACCCTCACTAATCCTGCCTCATCTGAAGGATCTAAATTTAAAACTCCTTTGATAAAGTCTCCAAGCAAATTTGATGGAGAGCATTCTGACAGATTGCATCCCTTATTTCAAACATGCAAGCTACTATTCCAAAATGACACTCAAGCCTTTATTATGGATTTCTCCAAGGTCATTTATGCATCTTCTTATTTATCAGGAAAGGCTTCATGGTGGTTTGAGCCATATCTACTCATTCTTTCTTCAAATGAGCCTCATTTACTCATTAATAATTGTGAAAAGTTCAAAGACCAAATTTTTATGTTGTTTTTTGACCCTAATGAAACCAAAAATGTGGAGATCAAACTTAATTTCCATTGAATGAGTGAGAATGGTAAAGCTTCTGAGTATATCTCAAATTTCAGGGCTTTACAAACTCGAGTTAGTTGGATTGATGCGGCCCTTAAATATCATTTCAAAAAGGGACTTCCTTTGATAATTTGGGACTAATTGAATCTTCATGCACACAAAATGGAGAGTTTGAAGAACTTAATGGATAGGACCCTTGAAATTGATGGTGTGCATCAATGTCAACTTCAACAAAGGTGTCATGTGCAAAATTCTCATGGCTCAAACTTCAAATCTGGGCCACTTTGAACAATCATTCCCAACCAGCCGAATCAACCCAATACCAACCTAGCCACAAGGGAAAGGAGAAGTCTAAAACCAAAAGCTCAACTCCTGGAAATATCAGTAAGGTATTGGATCCAAAAGGGGAAATAAAGGAAGCTGAGAGGAAAGGACAAACAGATCATGGGTTATGTGTGTATAGTGGAGGGAAACACAAGTTGGAAGATTCTGCAAAATTGAAGGAAAAGGAAGGTAAAAGTTCAAATTAAAAAAACTAGAGGATAGTTTACTTGTGTGAAAAGCAAACTATTTTATTTCTCCCAGTGCACAGAACCTCCATGTCTTAATGACTGGAGTTGTTATTAACAGTTTGAGATTTATTCTTTTTAAGGAGGATATACACTTCAATTGTCTCATTGACTCTAAAGCTTCAATTTTATTTATCAGTTTATCTTTTTCCAAAAAATTTAAGCTGACATTTGAAGATAACAATTGAATTCCAATTTCTTTGGTTGAATCAGAGGAACCCAAGTATTGGGTTATTAAGAAAGTTTTATAGGTTTTTAATTTTCTGAATTTTCCTTCCTTTGAGTGGGAATTGACAGTCTTGGATGCCCCAAGGATTGACAATACCATTCTTGGCCATGACTTTTAAACGCAATAGAATCCTGACATTAATATGTCAGAGGGATTGATCACCCCTTGTTCTAAGCATATTTCTGATTCTTCAATTCAGGTCAATAGGGAGTTAAAAAACCTGTCTGACCCAGTCCTGCTAAAGGATATATCTCTTCCAGATGATTTGAAGCCATCTAATTTTTCTCTAAATGAGCATTTGGCTAACTTTTCTAGCTTGGTTACTTCACTCAAAGAGGTTTTCAACAGCCTCAAATTAAACCATTATTGCTCTCTAAATTCTGTTCTACCTTCAACAAACTCCTTTGACAATGAAGAGAATGACCAAATTAACAGTGAAGCCATTGAAACAAATCTACCAAAAGCTTATCATGACTTCCTTGATGTATTTTCAATCCATAAGACAGATAAGCTACCACCTCATTGACCCTACAATCATTAAATAGAGTTAGTAGGGAAAGTACCTTTGGCAGGTCCTTTCTACTAGCTATTGAAGGATTAATCCCAAGTTCTTTGAGACTACATTTCAGAGAATGTAGCAAAATGTTTCATTTGAGCCATTAAATACCCAACCGGCTCTCCAGTTATTTTTGTTAAGAAAAAAGATAGAAGTCTTAGGTTGTGTGTTTATTATAGAAAAATCAATGCAGTGACTAAGAAGAATGCATATCCAGCTCCTCCTCTTTCTTTACTTCTTACTTTGTCTATTAGTGCTAATTTTTTCTCTAAAATTGATTTAAGAGGCGCTTAAAACCTTATACATATTTCTGAAGGCCATGAAGCTTTAACAGCAATGCACACTAGGTTTGGTAGTTTTGAATATCTAGTTATGCTATTTGGGTTATGTAACAAACCCTCAACTTTACAAAATTTTTTCAATAATATCTTTCATGATGTTGGCTATTTAGATGATATTTTAATTTTTTTGAAGACCCTCAAGGAACATATTGAAAATGTCCAACAAGTTCTTGATTGTCTTTGAGAGCATGGTCTCTACACCAAGCACACTAAGTGTGAGTTCCACCTAAAGTCTATTGACTTTCTAGGTTCTACATTATCCACTGACGGCCCTGTCATAGATGATAGGAAAGTTAAAAGAATATTGGAATTGCTGGAGCCAAAATCTGTAAAATCCTTACAAAGGTCATTAGGTTTTGAAAATGTCTATAGAATATTTATTAAAGATTATTCTAAAACTATTACAAATCTTACTTCTCTTCTTAAAAAAGATATTCCCTGTGTTTTCACCAATACAGCGCAAAAGGAATTGAAATCATTAAAATCTGCTTTCACCACAGCTCCAATCCTTCAAAATTTTGATCCCTCTTCTCTGACATTTGTCAAGAAAGATGCTATTGATTATAATATTGCAGGGGTATATACCAATTAAATCCTAAAATAAAATTGTTTCATCCTGTTGTGTTTGAATCACGCAAATTTCTTGCAGAAGAGTTAAATTAAAAAGTTCATGATAAAGAGTTACTTTCTATTATTCATTGTCTTAAAAAATGGTTTTCTTTTCTTCTCAGCCTTAATAGTCCTTTTCAAATTTTAACGGATCATAATGCTTTAAAATACTTTATGTCTTCCAAAGTCTTGACACAACGTCAAGCCAGATGGGCTGAGTTCTTATCTGAATTTTATTTTACTATTACCTATCTTACTGGAAACAATTGTGTAGCTCCAGACATATTGTAGCTTCAGGAAGTCATTTACCCAGAGCGGGGGGTGGCATTTGCTAAAAAGAACCCTGAAAATTTCAAATCAATTTTCAACAAATCAATGTTAACAACTCATCAACTCAATACAATGACAATTCAAACAATTTAAATTCCACTATTGAACATTCAAGAAGCTCAGTAAAAAGATGACTATTGTGTGGGTTTAAAAGACAAAATAATCTTGAGGAAAAGGGCCAAAAGATTCAGTATTAAATCAGGTCAATTAGTCTTTGAAGGTAGAGTAGTCAATCCCAATGATAGGATATAAAGTTAAGGATTTTCAACAGTAGAAATGATTCTCCATTAGCAGGTAATTTTGGGGTTGATAAAACCTACCAGTTAATAGCAAGGGATTTCTTCTGGCAAGGAATGAATTGAAAATCAAGGCCTATATCAAAGCCTGTTATGAATATAATAGGAACAAGGTACCTTGACATAGGAAGTATGGGTTGTTTCAATCACTTCCTGTTCCCTCTAAAACTTTGGAATCAATTTTAATGGATTTCATTTCTCAATTACCTCCATCAAATAATTTTGATAGTATAATAGTTATAGTTGATAGATTTTCTAAAATGTCTATTTTTATTAAAACTGTTACTACTGTGACAGAAGAGGATTTAGAAAAATTATTTCTAGAACACATATTTTCTAAACATGTATTACCCAATGATATTATTTCAGATAGAGGTTCTTTGGTTGTTTCTACTTTCTGGACTCAATTATGTCAACAATTAGATATTATGAAGAATCTTTCTACTTTTTATCATCCTAAAACTGATGTGAGAACCAAAAGAGTCAACCAAATCTTTGAACAATATCTTCTAATGTATGTTAATTATCAACAAGACAATTGGACCACATGATTACCATTGGCTGAATTTAATTATAAGAACTTGACACATTCTTTGACAAAATAATCTCCCTTCAAAACAATCTATGGAAGACACCCTTGATTCAATCTTATTCATGTATGAATAAATCATCCTGCTGAACATTATCTACAAAAAATTTCACAACTTCAATGAGAGCTTCAATCTAACCTGGAAGCCACAAATTTGAGGTATATAGAACAGGCTGATAAACATCAACAATCTAATCCACTCTATAAAACAGGCAACAAAGTATGGCTTGATGTGGAAAATATTTTAACAACTTGACCATCTAGAAAACCATCTGAGAAGGGCTTGCGTCAATTTAAAATTTATACTGAAATCTCTAAAAATTCATTTTAACTCAAGCTACCTCCAAAGTTGCAATCAATTCATCCTGTTTTTAATATCTCTCTCTTGCAACTGGCTTGAGAAATATACCTGGGAAAGAAACATCTTCCTCTGGAACTGGTTGAAGTAGAAGATCATCTAGAGTGGGAAGTTAGCCAGACTATTGATTCAAGCAGGCACAAAGGGAAACTTCAATATCTTGTGGAATGGGAAGGCTACCTTGATGACACTAATAAGACATCCTGGGAGCCAGCCATCAACATTTCTAATGCTCCTGAACTTATCAAATCTTTTCATTTAAAATATCCTTTAAAACCTAAACCTTAAAATTCTTTTGTTTTTTCTCTCTTTCTTTCTCTGTTTCTTTTCTTTCTTTTCTTCTTTTTTTCCTTTTTTTTCCTGAAACTTAAAATCTTAAATCCTTAACATATCTTTTAAATTAAAATTTAAAACTTCATAATCATTTAAATCTTAAATTCTTTTATCTATTCTTTTTCAATCTCTAATTTCTGTATATTTCTTTAAAATAAATTAAAAAATTAATTAAAATAAAAAAAAATTAAAATTAAAATAAAAATAAAATAAAATAAAATAAAATAAAATAGAATAAAATTAAATAAAATAAAATAAAATTAATTTAAATAAAAAAAAATAATAAATAAAAAATTAAAAAATAATTAAAACATATATTAAAACAGATTCATTTTTCCCCTCTTTTTTCAAAAAAATGATTTCACATTACATTATCATATTCTTTTTCTAAAATTCTTTTTCTTTCAGCATCCAAAATCTTTTATTTTGTTTTATTTTCTGTTTCCTCAAAACTAAAACCATAAAAAACACTCAAACAATCAAAAAAACTTTATTAAAAAATCAATCTCAAATTGAATTTTAAATTTGTTTTATTTTTTTCTCTAAATTTTCTTTCTTAAATAATTCTTTTTCTTTTCTTCTCTCAAAATTTCTCTCTTAAACACAAATTTTTCTTTTTCTTTCTTTTCTTCTCTTTACATAATAAATAAAAAATAAAAACAAATAACAAAATAAAACAATATTCAAGATAAAACTATATAAAAAACAATTTTTTTTCTTTTTTCTACTTTATTTTTTTCCCTTAAACTATCTATTCTTCTAACTTTCTTCAAATCAACTCCTTCATCTTCTCCATTACTTGCCAAATTCCTTTTTGACTCTTCTCAAACACTTCATCACCTTCAGAAAAAACCAACCCCCCAATATCCAACAATTCTTTGGCTATATCATATGAGGCCAGATCCACAATTTTCCTGACCTTTTCACATAGAACCTCGACAAATGACATTCAACAAGCTTGGAATGGCTGCTTGGACCATAATCGATCCAAGACTTCAACCAATAAGTTGGTGTCCTCAGTGTTTGAAAGCCCACTTTCAATTGGCCGTTTGACCTCCGTAGGAACCTCAGGGACTGGCCCACTGGTCAATGCTATGGGAACCTCATCTGTGGTCTCCATTCCCTAAAACAAAAAAAAGTACCATCAAAGTAATAAAATCCAAATCAAATCAATTACTCCAAATTCAGGGTCAACTTTGATGAACAATGATTTTTTCTTTGCCACCTTTACTTCATCTTCATAATCGTCCTTGATAATAAGTCATTGTCTTTTCTCCATTTCTTTGATGTGGAAGCTTCCTCCCCTGCTTTTCTTGAAGCAACTTCAACACCTGCATCTACTTCTTCCTATATCATCCTTTGCTTCCCTGAAGCTACATCTGTAGCCCAACCAGATATCTCCAACCTCTCCTCCTGGCTAAATCCCTCTGATTCATCCCCAGCCAGTCACTAGTAGTGGGCATGTCCCATATATCTTTGACAACAGCCTTTGAGTTGGAAATTGACCAAAATTTTGTTGTGGTGAATGGCTCGTCCTTATCATTGAGGGCCAGGGCATTACAAGCCACTTGACACCATCAAAAAAACTCGCAATTCTTGCAAGGACCTTGAGACTCTGTACTCTCCATGCATAATAAATCCATGGCCACACAAGCCGTGCAGGGAGTCTTGAATTGCCAAGTGGGAAGTCCCCCATCAGCTCGAGGGTGAGGAGGTGTAGGTGTAGGATTGGTGTGTTCAGGTTATGAAATAAAAAATAAAGAAGGTTAAAATTAAAAGAATAAGATGAGATGATAAGAAAAGTTTTGTAATGAAGTATTCCCAAGCTCAATGGAGCTTGAATTTTATACCCGGGCATCTGTCATGCGTCATGTGACACTCAAAGAAAAAGTACCTCAACTACCCCACTATTCAAGCTTTACCTCCACTAGCAATGTGAAAAAAGAAACCATGGGGAAATCAAATTCTATTGTGTTCTTATATTAGCAGCACTATTCAAACTTTAAAATTATATTAACAAATAAAGGCGCTTATACTTTTCAAGTATAAGCAATGTATGCACAGTCTAGTGCCAAGATTGAGGAAATCTTCAAAAGGGGTAATTGTGGGTCTGAGTGTAATTAGGAGGTCTGGGAAGTAGGAACAGAGTAGAAGGGTTATAAGGTTAGATAATTGGTAAATGTAAACTCTGGTGGATTAAATGGGTCTGTAGGTATATGGTGGCTGATTGGTTAATGGGTCAGTGCAAGGAGGAATAGGATATTTAAAGGGGGTTACTTTGGTTTGACATTCTCTAGAATTAAATTATAAAATATATTTGTGATATTAGTCAATATCTTATTAGGCTACTATTATATTTTTCCTCTTCTTGCTTAATAATCAATTTCATTAAATACTAAAATACTTAAATCTTCCCTTTGATTATTAATTTACAACCCTTTGTGAGATTAACTACAATAGTTAGTGTCCTTACCATATAAATTAATTATTCCTCAAAGATTATCTTGAACCATTATTAGTTACTTAGAACTATCTTCAAACCACTTCCTTTAAGTAGTCCTCTGTGCTTTGAAGTTGTAATTTCATTCTTACTTGTATATCACTTACTTTGGGATCACCCTCGACTCTGTGTGTAGGTTCTCTGGTGACAGTTTTACATCATGCACCAAAGTGGAATACTGATCTTACCAGTCACCAAGAAACTTTTCAGACTCCAAATACTGGGATTGAAGATTGAAACTCTGAAAAGTCTTCACCTTCTCTTCCTTCCACCTCTTCTTTTGCTCATGTTACCAGGCCAATGGGTACAAAACAGGAAAAAAAATTGAAAAAAGCTGGTTCCAATTTCAAAGAGGAACATTTAAAGGTGGTTCAGGAAATTAATAGAATTGCTCAATTATCTGCAGAAAGAGACAATATTGCAAAGGACATTGAAATTTTATTAAGGTTTAAGGAAGATTGCCCTTGTGAGCTGGATAAGTTTGGATTGAGGCTTCTGAAGAAGAAGTTTCTTAAGCTCTTAAGAGATGAGGATGAGGAATACAATGAAATAGGAAAAGATTTAGACAAGATTTTAGCTTTAGCTTTGGTGGTTCATTACATGTTACAGAACCTTGTAATATGTAGTCATGAATATATATCATCTATGATATAAATTATGATCATTTGGAAATAAAAAAAAATTGATTTATCCAATGTGGAGAATTTTGAAAAAAAATTATAAAATATGCAATCTCATATCCTTAAAAAATAAAGTGAGCTATATCTCCTCATTAAATTTACTTGGTTTGATTTAAAATGATGACAAATTCTGCTACTTTCCATTAGCGAATCAGATGATAGTAGGGCAACTCATAATAAATTAAAATAAGTTGCATAATTCTCCAGATAGTTTTGATGATTTTGCATCCAAGCAATAATTCAATATTACTAGGAAATTAATTTGGCAACCTGAAAATCAGAACTCCTTATATGAATTTTATCAAATCAAGTAATATTAAAAATTATAAATTATCATGTAAATCTAAATAGTCTACTAAACTTGCAAGCTCTAAACCATATCCCCTTCTTCTAACTCTTTAATCCATTTCTTCCCATAAAATTAAGCTTTAGATATAACAGCCTTTTTGTAATAGTATATAATATCCTTATTTGAAGGATCCTCTGCCAAATGATCACTTAAACTCTCAACAAGATAAGTAACTTTTTCTAAAAAATTCATCTCTACATACCCTGATATATCTAGTACAATTTATTTGAGCTTTCTGAGTACTGCACATAACTTTTTAGTGACCCAAACAGATGATCCTAACTTGGTGAAAGTTCTATGTTCCTGTCATGTGCTGTGGTAGTCTAAAGTTTAGTATGGTACTTAAGTTTATTTAAAAATATTTTGGGGAATGATTTTTGATATTGGAAATGCCAATCTAATATTAAAAGGTTATATTAAATAAATTGAGTATGAAAATTGGTTTAAAGGAGCTAATTTTACAAGTAAGGGATTAACAAATAATTACTGGACAGGAAATAAGCGTATAGGATTTAAAGTGCATTGAAATAAAATTGAGGAGTCTCAAGAACCTTTAGGAATTTTTCTGGAATTCTAACTATTTTTCTACTATTTTTAGTAATTTTATAAAGTATTTTTTATTATTTTTGATTTTTCATAAATTAGTTAGCTTTGATAACTTTTTACTAGGTGAATAGGGCTGCGCAGGCAACAAAAATTACAGTGAAATATATAGAAAAAGTACCTCTATCATCTGAAAATTTTTTATATTTTTTATTGATACTTTAAAGGTTCTAATTGAGTATGGAAGTCCATACAAGCTCATGACTTTTCCTAACAAGCTCTTTCAATGGGTATTGTTGGCCTAGGATGTTTTAAAATTAACGGCAGTCCAAAGGTGGTGAATAATGGATAACTCAGGAATTTCAAAGCAGGTACATAAATTATATATATTTTTTTTATTACTCAAGTAAAAGGTAAAATTATATTATTACTAGTACTTTTAGTTATTAGAACTACAAAGTTGTAAATACTAAATCAGTAATAGTAATAATGAAATTGATTTGATTGTATATAATAAATTGTAAGTAAGTAAGGAATGAGGAAAAACAGCAAAAATGGATGGCCTTATATAGGCAAAAAGGAGAGAAACCACAGGGTTAAGAAATCTACATGCAGGAGTGTAAGAGGGAGAAAAATTCCAAAATAATAAATTGCAAATAGTAAGAGTATTCAAGAGAGAATTTAATTTAGTTACTGTATATATCAAACTATTTGATTTATTTTAAAGTTTTCTGTAAATGTCACTCTTAAGGTAGAATAATTTGAATTTATTTTTAGAATTAATATAATTTTAACTTTTTTTAAATAAAATCATTTGTATTTAAAATTTAGTATTAATATATTATTATTTTACTTTTAACCTGTCATGAAGACAGTGTTAGAGAATAAAAATATGAGGGACATTAATTTTAAATATTTAAGTGACTTAATTATTTTAATTAGTTAATTTATTAAAAGTATGTAATAAAGTGAATATATTATAATTAATAAAAGAAGAATTTAAGGCATGGCTTCATTCCAGTAAATAATTAATTATTTTACTGGGTAAGTCTAGTAGCCTGGCTGACACTCCCTCACTCTAAAAAAACAATTAAAAAATGATATGACTAGATATCTCTTTCCCAGGTAACCAAGAATCATATTCAGAAGTTTTTTTCTTTAATCTCAATAAGTTTTCAGTACCTTTTTCAGCAGTGATTAATTTTTCATTTAGAATATTATTAATTTCCGCTGTTTCAGTGATTTCATTAGGGGTCTTCTTTGGTCTTCCCCTCCTTTTGGGAACTAGATAACTATTAGATGTGTAAGGTTTCAAAGGAGATTAAAAAAACAGGAAGTATCTGTCATTTGGAGAGTACAGGATAACTTCATCTGCATTATCATCAACCATTCTTCTGACAACAAATGGACCTACAATTGGGTCTTTTAATTTGTTATTACCTTGCAAATTGAAGTGGATTGTAGAAATCAGTACTTCATAACCCTTTTTAAAAGTGTATTCTTTATGGGATTTATCCAACCTCTTCTTCTCATATTCAAAAGATTTTTCAATAAATTTTTGAGCCTGAATTCTTTAAAGTTGTTGCATTTGAAGAAAAGATTTTAAAACAGGATGTAGATCTAATTTATGTTTTTATTATTGAGAATTTGGGCAGGAGTATTTGGAACATATCCAAGCCAGAGCTCAAAAGGCTTTCTTTGAGTAACAGAATGAGCAGTGCTATTATAAGCAAATTCCAACTCAGGAAGTAAGGTGACACAATCATGAGTGAGCCTTTTATTCTCTTTGTACTCAAGACCAAAGGCACAATACCTTCTTATAGTTTCCTCTAAAGTCTGAATCATTCTTTCAGCTAATCCATCAGTCTGGGGGTGATGAGCAGTAGAAAGCTTCAGATCACAACCACAAACATCCATCAGAGACATCCAAAATTCAGAAGTAAATTTAGAGTCTCTGTCAGAGATTATGGCTCTTGGGAAACGAGAAGTATTAAACATATGAGACCATCACAAGAAGGCTAATTCTTTAGTAGAAAAATCCTTGTGAGTAGGGATGAATTTAAACATTTTTGTGAATCTGTCCACAATAACCCAGCAAGAATTATAACTGTCTTTTCAAGAAATGGGTAATTCAGTTACAAAGTCAATGATTATTATTTTCCATGGTGCATCAGGATCTTCAATATGTTGCAATAATCCAGCCCTTTTTCCAGTGAATATTTTTGATTTCTGGCAAGAATCACAGGATTCAAAATATATTTTTGTGTCTTCAGACATATTAAACCACCAAGAAGTGTTCTTAATTCTGATTATTGTTATTTCAAGATCAAAATGTCCAGCCAATACGTAATCATGACAAATTTTCAAGATGATCTCTTTCATAGAAGAAGGAATAACAATAACATTACTCAACTTTCTTCCATAATATTGGTAGCCTTCATTATATGAAAATTTACCTTTTTCCAAAGCCTTCTGGTACTTTAGTGGGAGGGTTTTAATTAATTCTTGTATTGAAGCATTCTTTGGATACTTTAATATAGTACATAACTTCTTGAAGTCAATGTATTTATCATATAAATCCAGAATAAGCTGTAATAGCTCTTCCTCCATATCAACCACATATATCCCATGAGTGTGAAATATTTCATCCTCAGGATCATATGCAGGATTTGACTCATCATTTAGCCAAGGTAGCCTTGATAGAATATCCACATTTGAGTGAAAAATACCAGCTCTATGAATTATTATCATCCTCCCTCTATATTCTTGAACAGCTAACTGCCATCTGAACTTATTTCTGTTGGGTGTCTTCAAGTTCAAGAGGGATTTCACTGCACTTAAGTAAGTGAGAAGCTCAAATTTCTGGTCATCCAGATAATAATGTAGCTTCTCTCAAGCCCACAATACTGCTAAAAACTCCAGTTGAGTCACACCAAATTTCAATTCACTATTTCTAAAGGTTCTTGAAACATAACAAATTACTACTTCTGATACTTTATCATTCATAATTATTTTTTATGGAGAGAAGCACCAAGGCCAATAAAACAGGCATCAGTGTATAAAACAAATGGTTGATTAAAGTCAGGCAAAGCCAGAATTGGTGCTGACATCAAACAATGTTTCATAGTGTCAAAAGCTCTTTTTCTTTCACTTTTCCAGACAAAAGCAACATCTTTCTTAGTTACTTGGGTTAGGGGTAATGCTATGACCTGATAGCTCTTAATATGTTGTCTATAGTATCCACACATTCCCAAAAAACTTTGGAGCTCTCTCACTGTATTAGGAGCTTTTACCTGTTGTATGGCTGCAACTTTTTTCTGGTCAACAAATATGTGTAAAACTGAGACAACATGTTCAAGCACTTTCAAAGAATGAAAACAAAATTTGCATTTTTTCAATGCAAGTTCCATTTTTATCTCATCCATCTTATGAAACACTTTACACAGGTGGTTAAGATGATCCTCAAATTTCTTGGAGAAAATGATGATATCATCAATATAAACCATGAGCCATCCTTCAATTATTTCCTGATGGAATGCATTATCCATAACTTTCTGAAAAACTGAAGTAGAATTTTTGGGGCTGAATGGCATCCTAATATACTTATATATACCCATGTGAGTAGCAATCATCAGAAAATTCTGGGAATTCATCTCATCATGTACCTGGTGATATCCTTTATTTCCATCTAAACAGCTGATATATTTAGCACCTTGTAAGGTAGCATGTATAGAGCTAATTCTGGGTAAAGGATAAATATCATCTACAGTATCAGTATTCAATTCTCTATTAATACCACAAAACCTGGCTTTATCTTTCTCATAATAAATTATGACAGGTGAGATAACACAATTTTTAGGTGTTTCAACTACCTTTTGAATAATATGCATTTGTTAAAGGGTAGAAATATTATCTTCAATATCTTTTCTCTTGGTGTGAGAAACATAATTAGGCTTCTTCTTTAAACTAGGTGGTATTTCAGTTAATGGGAAAGATAATAAGAGCTTCATTTCTTCTTTTACCAATCCTAATTCATGTGACCCATGAGAAAACGCCATAGGAAAAGATTTTATCAAACAAATGATGGAATCTTTTTCCTCACCAGAAAGTTGTTCTCAAAAAGAAGCTGTTTTGATTTCAGACAGAAGGGCAGGAATTTCTTTTGTAGATATTCCTTTATATTGAACTACAGAATTACATGTGTTCAATCCTGGTGTTAATAATTTCTGGGGGGATAAAATTTTAAATTTTCTCTTCCCATTCAACCCCATTGTGAAGCATTGGTTTGAGGTGTCCAACTTAATTCCATATTTGGTTAAAATTTAATTTCCCACATTGAACCAACTACCTAGTTTATTATATTTCATAACTACAAAGTCACGCATAGCTCTTAGAAAGCCATGGTTATATTTGAAAAATACTGTAGCTTTGAATTTACCAATGGTGGAAAAAACAGAGCCATAACCTCTTCAATTTTCAGAAATGATAGGCATAAGTTTTGATTTATAATCCTGATCTACTGAAGCAAATGCTTTTTCTGATACCACATTTTCTCCAGCTCCAGAATCCAAAACAACCTCAATTTTCTTTTCATTAATTGAGACTGGTGCATTGAGAGAGCAATGACTATTGAACTTTCTTCAAGGTTTTTCATGATCTCAGCATCTTCAACCATAGATAAATTATTATTATGAATTTCAATATTATTCAAATAATGAATATCTTCTTCCAGCATTAAAATTTGCTGGTGATATTCATAGGAAATATTGCTGGCACAATCACTTACAGTATCATCCAGTGAAATGTGTGATCAGCATGTTCCTCTGGTTGTTCAACCAGATTTATTTTCTTGTCAAATACATGGCCTTTCTTCCAAGGCTTTCTGCATTTCAAGCAAGTTTTTATTGCATAATTTTTAGGTGCAACAGGGGCAGAAGCTTTACCAACCTTTTCAAGAGGTTTCTGTTGGTAATTGGAGGTCTTCTCCAATGAAGATCTAGGAGTGAACCTTCTGGAATCATAATTTTTATTTAAAACAAACTCATTACAAGTATTAATAAAAGAAGAAGGCTCTCTTGAGAACTCAATCCTAGAAACTATTAAGTCTCTCAAAGACATAGGCAATTTATAGAGGATCCTGTACTTCCATAATTCAAAGTCCATGTTTGGGTGCATTGCCCTCAGGATCTTTGCAAGTTTCATCAGGAACTTAATAGGCTTTTCTTTACTAGAAGAGCTATATATAGATTCCTCATACTGCCTTTGTTGAACTAACCTAAACTTTGAGCCACAAAACTGTGCTTTAATAAATTTCTTCCAATCCTCCCAGGAGTAGTCATTTTTATCTAAAAGGAAAGATTCATACCACATCAGGGCAGCATTGGAAAATAAGGAAATCAATTTTGACACTAGTTCTTCATCTGGAAGTTTGTAAGAATTCTTAAGGTTATCAATTATGAAAATGAATTGCTGCCAATCAGAGGATGAATCACCATCAAATGTTGGGAGTTAGACAAGTTTTGGCCAATTCATTTGATTTGAGGCAATCTCCTTGTTACAAAATTGTTTATGTGTAAGAAGAAGATGTAATTTTTCTAACTGAGCAGTAAACTCATTGTTTAACCCTTCTGTAGATGAACAAGGTGCATCATCCATGCTTGATGGAAACTCAAGAATATCTACAGGCATTTCTTGAACTAATTTTACTTTAGATGAACTAGGATCAGGTACAATTGGAGTATCTTATGTAACAGGTTCCTTCAAAGAAGTGGCATAATAATTTTGGTCATTTAACAATGAGTGTTACTGTTCTTCAATGTTTGTTAGTCTAGTTTTCACTCTTGGAATACTGGATAATGTCACATTGATAGTTGCAAAATATAATTGATTCTTTTTTCACAGAGATGAGTAAGGTCACTTAGTCTTTTCAAGTTCAACATATGTCCCTCTAGTTCCTGGCAACATATAGACACAGTGTCTTGTAACTTGGACAAATCATTCTTGATATTTTGCCATAAAGAAGCTTTCTTCTCATGAGTTACTTAGTAATTATAGAAATCATTAGAAACCCTCTGTAATTTCCTTCTCACTGATTGGTAACTTTTTCAGTTAAAAAACTATCAAATTTTTGAGTTAATTGGAGGTTATTCATTATATGATTTTGTTTGGTAATCATATCTCTCAAATATTCAACATTAATAGTAGCTACATCAGGAGTATTTCTCAAAAGTGAAACACAGTAATTTTCCAGACTCTCATAGACTTCAGGATCAAATGTTTCATCAATAATGGCCATATCAGGGTTAATCATTATAAATAGCAATTAATACTAAAATATTAGTTACATCATAATATTGAGTAATATGCCTACTAGAGCCAGCCTCTACTGGTCTCAAGGTATCATTTACCTGTCCAGATTTAACTGAAGGAACTAAATCAGTAACAAGAAAGGGTGCTTGGGATTCAATAGAGGGGCTTACCATGGTTTTGGAAAAATTTGTAGCTGATTTTTTTCCTTCCCCTTCCTCCATGGTAGGGATGAGAAGGGGTTGAGTTGAATTGTTGGGGTCTGGAGAGACCTTCCTGAGCTTCTATTTGCATCTGTTGAGCTTGTAGGGAGCCCCACTGAGTTTTGAGCCAGTCTCACTTCCATTTTGAGACTTCCACCTTTTCCTGTGGTTGAGGATCCAACTGAGGAAGGGTTTTTACTGCTGGAAGAGATTTCCTCTTCTCTTAAAGAAAAGTTTCTACATTTCTTACCTTTTCCTCTAGCATTTCTATCTTTGATTTTAATTTTAGGTTCTCTGCTTTCAACTCCTTGATGTGAGCTGAGAGGTTGTTGACTTGCTGCTGCACAGGCATCTTTTTTATTTTGAAGCCTCTTGGAAGCTCTTCTGGGGGGTTCACTGGGGGCTTTAAATCTAGAGCAGTCTTTCTATTTTTATTTCTACTTCCTGCATCTCCTTATTATGTTTGGACTAAAAATTGATTAATTTGAGCAATTTTTTTAGTCAAAGGAAAACTTAGAGAAGTCTCATCATAATCAATTAAGTCCAGATCCTCTTCATGGTCAGCAGAAGCACTTGGATGAGTCATTATTTATATAACTTAGATTGAGAGAGAAGAGATATTAATATTTAATCAGTTATTATTTAGCTTGTTTGAAGAAAAAATAAGAGATAAAATAAAAAATATTTCAAGTATGTGATCAATTATCAGGATTTTTAATCAACTGGAACAATTAAAATATAATTTTATCTGGACAAAAATTAACTGAGATAATTATTACAATTTTTTAATTAATAAAATTGAATAGGATATTTATATCTCATTACCATGATTTAAAATAAATCAACTGAAATAATAGGGGGTATCAAAGTTAGAAATCTTTAGTTTCAAAATACCTCTTTTTTCACCAAATTAACCATGATTCTTTTTGAAATAAGCTATATTGTGCCCACAAAACACCTTTCTACTGAGAATTAATGTCAATTTTGTAGCTTCCTTATTGCGTTATAAAATTCCTTTTAAATAATTACAAATTTCTAACTTTGATACCCCCTAATAAAATAATTTATTAATTATCCAGACAAAAAGTCAACTGGAATAATTAACACAACTCTAGATTAATTACTAAGATATATATTGATATATAATTATCAGGACTAAGAGTCAAAAGAAAATTAATATACCAGGACTTAATTTCAGCTGAAATAATTTAATATAATTAATTCAATTAATTCATATATTTACTATTTTACTGCCAGGACAAATTTTCAACTGAACAATAGTATAATATTTTAATTATCAGGACAAAATTTCACCTGAAATAATTAAAAAAATACATAATATAATTAATTTAGTTTATATTACTTCTAGGGCTAAGAAAATAATTGCTCTATCTTGTTCAACTAGGAAAAAAAAATTTATTATATGACAGACACCTCCCCCTGTAATGTGAATAATTTAATGCCACTTAAACATTTCTGTGTAAAAAAGATATACATGAACTATAAAATATGCAGAGTGAGACCTACAGATAGTAGCCAGTATAGTCACCACAAATATACACTACAAACATTATTATGTCGCATCAGACTAATGCAACTGTTTTCCCACGTATAGAGTTTCAAAAATTATGCAATTTCATTTCTGCCTCAACTGCCAGAAAATTAAGTTGGATGTTGCAACAATTCAATTTTTATTTGAATATTCCCTTTTAATCTGTGCATTAATCTTTGTGTTTCAGGGAATTTATATTAATCACAACCAAGATTTCAAGAATTCTATTATCTAACCAGTTGCTTTCCCTTTTCATTTCATTTATTTAAATAATTATTCAATTTTTCTCTCTTCAAAATATAGACAAATAGAATTGTGCCTGTGCTCTGTTTGCAGTCTTCTCACATGCCTTAATACCAAAGGCAAACCACAACCTGTACAATATTTATATCAGAAAGCTCAAAATATCATCTTAAAAAGGATTTAGAAAGATCAAGATATTGTTCTCCCTTTCCCAAGAGTCCATCAGCATCTGAGCCAATTACATCAATTTCTGACAGTGATTATTCTGAGTATAGAAATTTTAGCTCTGATTTTGCCAAAAAAAATTCATTAGTGAGGTTTCTAAACACATAAATCAATATTTTCAACTACTTGCTTATTTTTTAAAAAATTTAAAACAGTATATTTTGTGCTTTTAATCACTTGGTTACATCTTTTTTGTAATCTTAGTCTGGAAAAGTGTAGATTTGTAATAAAAATGGTGACAAAGATTGTCCAGGAGATTCAAAAATCAACTATATCTATCTCAGCTACTAAGAAAATTCCTATTGATCCTTGTTCTTATCTTCAAAGAGCTAAAGTTAATGTCAAACTAGTAAAACACTTTGTTGGAGGAGATGCTTTCGCTTATATCCACCAGGGCATCCATTCACCATTTTTAACAAATATAAATCTTTATCTAGATTAAATCCATGCAGTGAAGAACTCTATGTTATTAATGAAATATTTTGTGGGGTTAAATATCTTGGTAGTTTTTCCAAATTTCCCAAAAAATCTAAGCTTTCACCCCTAAATATAATGTTCCCTGAAGCTTTTTTGTTTCTCAAAAAATCTTAATTTGGTTGCAGTGGCTCCTACAAAAACCTGATGTTTAGATTTTAATTAAATTTTGAGCTGAAGAACTTCAAAATAATCAAAGAAAGTTCTCTGATGTACAGCATGGAACTGCCTTCAAAAAGTTAAAGTGGAAAAAAGGGTAAGATTCATTGAATTTGGCACTTTAAGTTTTTTTGATTGGTTTAACCCACAGGGAAACAGGATTGCTGGAAATATGGACTCAATGGGCCTGATTGCTTTTAGTTGTCTTAATATTCCACCTCAAATTTGTAATAAAATATCTCACATTTGTCTTGCAGGACTCACACCTAGATCAAACTCACCCGATACTGAAACTATTAATCACATCCTTAAAACCTTTGTCAATGAGCTTAGTAAGTTAGAAGATGGAATTTTCATTCCAACATTCTAAAAAACAAATGGACGCTTAGTAAAAGTAAAACTTCTTTGTTTGTTGGGGGAAACTCCTGCAACAAAGAAAGTTTCTGTTTTAGCTTCCCACTCAGCAACTTGCTTCTGCTCTTGGTGCAATGTTAAGATAAACAACCTACATTCTCTAGAGCCTGGAGTGGTTAGAGTTAAAAAAGATTTTATTTCAATTTCAAGAAAATCACAAGATGCTAAATTTCATGAAATCAGAGAAAAACTGCCAAAGGAACATGGAATTTTCTGGTATGATCCTCATCTACTAAATTACTGGGAAGCTACCCAGAATGTTGTTTTGGGTGTAATGCATAATTGACTTGAAGGTGTTCTACAACACCATTTACAATTTTTCTGGGTTTTCAGAACTTCCCCAAACAATACATACCTTAAAAGAAAAAACCATTTGACCTCTTTCAAGGAATGAAGCACACACAAATGATGGAAGGAATGTCTGGATTGTCAGTAAATATCAGCTCTAATCAAAACACAAAAAAATAGTGATGATGATGATAATGAATATGTTGATCTTTAAATTGATAGTGGTGGTAATGGAAAATTTTTCTCATCTGGAGAAATTTAATATTTTTTCTTGATAACAATATAAATGGTTCTACCAGCTGGCCTTTTAAGGCCCCCTCCAAATCTTAGCAAAGAAAGGCATGGAAAACTGACTGCTGCCCAGTGGTATACCCTATTTTCATATGTGGTTCCTCTGGTTATTTTGGAGATTTTTGTTGATGACCAGGATAATATTCCATTTACTTCAGTTAGCTCAAAGTTTCTATGAAATACTGGCTACTTGGTTCATTGTACTCATGTTGTGTGTTCACAATACTTTGAGGAATATGATTTCACAAGATTTGAGAGAAATTATAAAGGCTATATTCAGTGTCTTGAAGAAATTTTCCCAGGTTTCAAGGCAAAATCAAATCATCATTTTTCATTTCACATACCTGAACAAATGAGGATGTGGGGCCCTTTGATGGGAGTTTCTGAGTTTCCAGGTGAGAGACTTATTGGATTTTTGCAGAAAATTAATACAACTAATAAAATTGGTGAGTGATAAACATAGATGTTTTTTTCTCTTCATAAGTAAAATATGCTGATAGGGTAGAAAATTTGACAGATAAAATGAATTAAACTTTAATGAAAAATGGCTGTGAGTTACAGTGGCTACAGGATAAGATTGAGTTTAAGGAGTTGATGGAGGAAGAAAATGAAGAAATTCTTGGTATATAAAATCTTGTAGATTAATTTTGTTTATCAGATGAGGTATATGAAGCATTATACAAGTTCTTTAATTGTGAAGATCCAAATGTTGTGCATCAAGATGAATTTCCAATTCCTTTAAAATCTGAAATATTATTTGGAAAAGTGCAATCAATCCAAGACATTTATGTTTCTCATACCAAAATCTAAGTTATGAAACCTAAAAATTGTATATTGTGGAGAAATCACGATGGAAAGACAAATTATGGTCTAGTTAAAAATATCTATTGGCTTAAAATCATAAGAAATGTATCAGAACCATTGTCTTAACTTCACAAATAGATAATAAATATCTCAAAAAGCTAAAGTTTAAAAGCACACACTTTAGACACTTAATGTTTCTTCATAAAGTAGCTGTTAGGAATATTTATTTTAATAAAATTTTATTTTTGGATAGCAGTTATATCATAGGTGTGGCTGCATATTAGCTTTTACCTAAAAACACTTTTTCTATACCTTTTGATGGAATTTCTCTCACCCCTCATGACCATTCCCCAATAATTGATATCTCCAGTACAGTATAGCATCTTTGTATTTTTAAATTAACTCCTTCTTTATGTGAGGAAACACCTTACCAAATTTTAAATTTTGCAATTAAATAAACTATTTCATCTATTTTGTTGAGACTTAGTATTTGTCAAGGGGAACTTTTGGTCTAGAAGCTTGGTTCAAGGTTTATACGAGGAATTTTAGGGTTTTATTGGACTCTCAAAGAATAGTATGTATTTCTTAATCAAAATAATTGTTTTACTCAAATAAAAGAGGTAGTTATAAGATATCAATATAAATTATAGATTAGAATTACGGTGTTGTAAATACTAAAGTTATAAAATATAGGAATAAATGTATTATTGTGAGTGTAATAGTAATGTAAGTGATAAAAAGAATGATTTGAAAAGCACAAAGTAAGAGGCCTTTTATAGGCAAAACATGAGGCAATAAAATATACGTAATTTACACCATATATTGTAAGCATGTGAGAAAAAGAATGACTGAAAGGAGTACATATATGACACAAGAATTAAATAAACTGGTACGTCAACAAGGACATCAAATTTATTAGCAATAAAGTTTGAGTTCCTTGGACTGTCACAATTAATTACACAATAATTAATTAATTATATTACTTTCACAGGATTCCAGATCTCTCACTGAGGTAATATAATTGTTTTAAAGTTTTTTTATTATAATTTTATTATTAAATTCTATTCCCATTGACTTATACCATTGAGCACGGTGTTAGGGAGTAAAATTGTAAGGGACATTTTATTTACACTAATTAATTATATTACTTATTGTACTTAACTAGTTAATTGTAAGTAATGCTTAAGTAGGTAATTAATTATTAGTAAGAAGAAGGGGCGTGGCTTCAACTCAGTAAAATAATTATTTATTTTACTGGTTAAGTCTAGTAGCCTGGCTGACACTCCCTGACTCTAAAAAAACAATAAAAAAATTGCTATGATTTTTTCTTTTTATACTTTTTTAGTAGAGTGGGAAGATTAGATATCTCCTTCCCAGGTATCCAAGAATCATATTCAGATGATTTATTCTTGAATCTCAATAAATATTCTGTATCTTTTTCAGCAGTGACTATTCTGTCATTTAGAATTTTTTTTCAATTTCTGCTGTTTCAGTGATTTCATTTGGGGTTTTCTTTGGTCTTCCCCTCCTTTTTGGAAATAAATCACTATTGGATGTGTAAGGTTTCAAAAGAGATATTGGAAAAACAGGATGTTTTCTGTCATATGGAGAATACAATATAAACTCAACTGCATTATCTCCAATCATTCTTCTGACAACAAATGGACCAACAAATGGATCTTTCAGTTTGTTATTACCTTGTAAGTTGAAGTGGACTGTAGAAATCAACACTTCATCACCCTTTTTTAAAAGTGTATTCTTTATGGGATTTGTCCCATCTCTTCTTCTCATATTCAAATGATTTTTCAATTCATTTTTGAGCATGATTTCTTCATAGTTGTTGCATTTGAAGAAAAGATTTTACACCAGGATGTATATCCAATTTAGGTATTTTGTTATTGAGAATTTGGGCAGGAGTATTTGGAACATATCCAAGCCAGAGCTCAAAAGGCTTTCTTTGAGTAACAGAATGAACAGTGCTATTATAAGCAAATTCCAAACCAGGAAGTAAGGTAACCCAATCATGAGTGAATTTGTCATTATCTTTATACTCAAGGCCAAAGGCACAATACCTTCTAATCATGTCCTCTAAAGTCTGAATCATTCTTTCAGCTAAACCATCAGTCTGTGGATGATGGGCAGTAGAAAGTTTCAGATCACAACCACAAACATCCATCAGAGACATCCAAAATTCAGAAGTAAATTTAGGGTCTCTGTCAGAGATTATGGCTTTAGGAAAACCAGCAGTATTAAACATATGAAACCACCATAAGAAAGCTACTTCTTTAGTGGAAACATCCTTGTGAGTAGGGATAAATTTACACATTTTTGTGAATCTGTCCACAATAACCCAACAAGAGTTATAACTGTCTTTACCAGCAATAGGTAACCCTGTTACAAAATCCATGTTTATTATCTGCCATGGTGCATCAGGAGGTTCAATATGTTGGATTAATCCTGGTCTTTTACCAGTTAATATTTTTGATTTTTGGCAAGAATCACAAGACTCAACATATAATTTTGTGTCTTCAGACATATTAACCCACCAAGCAGTCTTCTTAATTCTGATCATTGTTTTTTCAAGATCAAAATGTCTAGCTAATATGTCATCATGACAAATTTTCAAGATGATTTCTTTCATAGAAGGAGGAATAACAATGACATTACTCAACTTTCTTCTATAATATAGATATCCTTCATCAATTGAAAATTTACCTTTTTCCAAAGCTTTTTGGTACTTTGGTGGAAGGGTTTTAATTAATGCTTGTATTGAAGCATTCTTTGGATCATTTAATATGGTGCATAACTTTTTCCTGTCAGTGTCCTTATCATATGAATCCAGAATAAGCTGTAATAGCTCTTCCTCCATATCAACCACATATATCCCATGTATATGAATAATTTCATCCTCAGGATCATACGCAGGATTAGAGTCATTATTTGGTAAAGGTAACCTAGATAACATATCCAAATTTGAGTGAACAATACCAGCCCTATGAATAATTTTCATTCTCCCTCTGTACTCTTGAACAGCCAACTGCCATCTGAACATATGTCTGTTAGGTGTTTTCAAGTTTAAAAGGGATTTAACTGCACTGCAGTCAGTGACAAGTTCAAATTTCTGGTCATCTAGGTAATAATGAAGCTTTTCTAGAGCCCATACTACAGCTAAACACTCTAATTGAGTAGCAACATATTTCAATTCACTATTTCTCAAGGTTCTTGAAATATAACAAATTACTACTTCTGAAACTTTATAATTTATCACTTGTTTTTGATTGAGGGAAGCACCAAGACCAATGAAACTGGCATCAGTGTACAAAACAAATGGTTGATTAAAGTCAGGTAAAGCAAGAATTGGTGCTGACATCAAACAGTGTTTCATAGTGTCAAAGGCTCTTTGTCTTTCACTATTCCAGACAAAAGCAACATCCTTTCTAGTTAATTGAGTAAGCCGTAAAGCTATGACTTGGTAATTTTTAATATACTTTCTATAGTATCCACACATTCCCAAAAAACTTTGGAGCTCTCTCACTGTAGTAGGAGCCTTCACCTGTTGTATGGCTGCCACTTTGTTCTGGTCAACACATATCTGTAAGCCTGAAACAACATGACCAAGAACTTTTAAAGAATGGAAACCAAATTTACATTTCTTCAAAGCAAGTGTCATATTTATTTCATCCATTTTCTGGAATACTTTAAACAGGTGGTTAAGATGATCCTCAAATGTTTTTGAGAATATAATGATATCATCAATATAAACCATCAGCCATCCTTCAATTATCTCTTGATGGAATGTGTTATCCATGACTTTTTGGAAAACTGAAGGGGCATTTTTAGGGCCAAATGGCATCCTAATATACTTATAAATACCCATATGAGTGGCAATCATCAGAAGGTTCTGAGAATTTTTCTCAACAGGTACCTGGTGATATCCTTTGTTACCATCCAAACAGCTGATATATTTATCACCCTGTAAAGTAGCATGTATAGAGCTCATTCTAGGTAAAGGGTAGATATCATCAACAGTATAAGTATTTAGTGCTCTATAATTACCACATAACCTGGCTTTATCTTTCTCATAAGAAATTAGGACAGGTGAGATAACACAATGTTTAGGTGTTTCAACTAACTTTTCAATAATATTCATTTTTAAAAGGGTAGAGATATTGTCTTCAATATCTTTTCTTTTTTATGGGGGAAGCAGGATAAGGATTCTTCTTTAAACTAGGTGGTATATCAGTTAATGGGCAAGACAATGAAAGTTTCATTTCCTCTCTAACTAATCCCAATTCATGTGACCCATGAGCAAAGGCCATAGGAAACGACTTTATCAAGTTAATTATGGAATCTTTACCCTCACCAGAAAGTTGTTCTCCAAAAGAGGCATTGTCAATTTCAGACAAAAGGGCATGCATCTCTTTTGTAGATCTTCCTTTACATTGAACTACAGAATTACATGTGTTTAATTCTGGTTTCAATAATTTTTTAGGGGAGGAAATCTTAAATTTTCTCTTCCCATTTATCCCCATTGTGAAACATTGATTTGAGGGATCCAATTTTATGCCATACTTGGTTAAAATATCATTCCCTACAATAAACCAATTGCATAAGTTTTTATTCTTCATGACAACAAAATCACAAATAGCTCTTACAAAACCATGGTTATATTTAAAAAACACTGTGGCTTTGTATTTACCAATGGGGGACAAAACAGAGCCATAACCTCTCCAATTTTCAGAAATTATAGGCATCAGTTTTGATTTATAGGCTTGATCCACTGAAGCAAGTGCTTTTTCAGATACTACACTTCCTCCAGCTCCAGAATCCAGAACAACTTCAATGCTGGTTCCATTGATCAAGACTGGTGCCTTGAGAGGGGCAATAACAATTGAGTTATCCTCAATGTTCTTTATGATCTCAGCATCCTCAACTGTAGATAAAGCATTATTATCAATATCAATAGTATTTAAATAATGAATATCTTCTTCCAGAATCAAGATTTCTTGTTGAGATTCATATGAAATATTGCTGGCACAATCACTTGATGTATCATCCAGTGCTACTGTGTCATCAGCCTGCCCCTCTGTTTGTTCTACAAGATTTATCTTCTTGTCACAATCATGGCCTTTCTTCCAAGGCTTGTTGCACTTGAAGCAAGTGTTTGTTGCATACTTCTTTGGTGCAACAGGGGCAGAAGGTTTACCAACCTTTTCCAGAGGTTTCTGTTGGTAAGTGGAGGGTTTCTCAAAAGGGGTCCTAGGACTGAATCTTCTTGCATCATACTTATTGTTTGGAAGGATCTCATTGCAAGTATTAATGAAAGAAGAGGGTTCTTTGGAGAACTCAGTCCTAGCCACTATCAAGACTCTCAGAGACATTGGTAATTTATAAAGGATCCTGTCCTTCCATAAATCAAACTCCATATTTGGGTCCATTTCCCTTAAGATTTTTACAAGTTTCATTAAAAACTCAATAGGTTTATCAGTAGAAGAGCTATATCTAGTTTCCTCATACTGCCTTTGTTGAGCCATTCTGAACTTGGAACCACCAAATTGTGCTTTAATTAATTTCTTCCAATCCTTCCATGAGTAGTCATTCCCATCCAGGAGAACATATTCATACCACATTAGGGCAACATTAGTGAACAAAGAAGTTAACTTGGACACAATTTACTCATCTGGGAGTTTGTAAGAATTTTTTAAGTTATCAATTCTGCAAATAAATTGTTGCCGATCAGAGGAAGAATCACCATCAAATGTAGGATATTGGTCAAGTTTTGGCCAATTCTTTTGATTTGAAGGAGTCTCCTTAATACTAGCTTGTTTCTGAGTAAGAAGCAGCTGTAATTTCTCTAATTGGGCTGAAATCTCATTGCTTAATCCTTCTGTTGCAGATCCTGGTGCATCATCAGTCTTTGATGGAAACTCAGTGTTATCAACAGGTATTTTTGGAACTATTTTTACTTTAGATGAACTAGCCACAGGTACTATTTGAGCATCCTGCACTGTATGTTGCTTCACAGAAATGTCAGAATATTTCTGGTTATTCAACAATGAGTTCAATTTTTCTTCAATGGTTGTTAGTCTTGCTTTCATTCTTGGAAGACTAGATAAACTCTCATTGATAGTTGCAAAAGATAACTGATTTTTATTTTGAAAAGATGACAAATGGTCATTCAATCTTTTCAGATTTATCTTATCTATCTCCACCTCCTGGCAACAGGCAGATACAGTATCTTTTAGTTTAGACAAATCATTTTTTATATTTTGCCATAAAGAAACTTTCTTTCCATGGGTTGCTTTTTAATGAGACAATTCATAAGAGACTCTCTGTGATTCACTTCTTAATGCTTGATAACCCTGATCAGTTAACAAACTATTATATCTCTAAGTCAATTGCATATTGTTCATTATATGATTTTGTTTGGCAATAATATCTCTCAAGTACTCATCATTAATTCTTGCTACATCTGGAGTATTTCTCAATAAGGAAACTGAGTAACTTTCCAGACTCTCATAGAACTCAGGGTCAAGAGTTTCATCAATTACAGCCATGTCAGGGTTTATCATTGAGGTAGCAATTAAAAGTAATGGATTAGATGCATGAGATACCTGTCTACTGCTCCCAGCCTCTACTGGTCTCAAGGTGTCTTCTTCCCTCTCAGATTTACCTGAAAGAACAGAATCAGCCACAAGAAAAGGCACTTGAGAATCAATAAAGAAATGTACCAGGGTTTTCTGGGTATCACCATATTGGGCTTTCTTCTTCTTTTGCCTCCTTGATAGGGGTGGGGAGGTGTGGGGTTGACCTGGTTGGGCCTTGATGGACCTGCCTGAGGTAAATGATGCTGATTTTGAGACAGGTAGTCCCACTGAGTGTTTAACCAGTCCCACTGCCACTTGGACACTTCCACCTTCTCTTGGGACTGGGGAGCCAATTGTTGTTTATCCCTGGGAGGAAGAGGTTTCTTCTTCTCTTGAAGAAAGGTATCTGTTCTTCTCACCTTTTCTTCCAGAGCATCTACCCTTACCTTTAGTCTCAAGTTTTCTGTCCTTAGCTCCTTTATGTGAGTTGAAAGATTCTTTACCTGTTGAGACAATGGCATCTTTTTTATCCTGAAGCCTTTTGGAAGCTCTTCTGGTGGGTTTATCATAGGCTTCTGATCCTGAGTTGTGTCCACTAGGATTTCTACTTCTTCCATCTCTACATCCTGTTTGGGGCAAGGATTTATTAGTCTGAGAAATTCTTCTTGTTAAAGGAGAACTTACAGAAGTAGGCTCATCATAATCAATCAAGTCTAATTCTTCTTCACGTGCAGCAGAACCACTTTGGTCAGTCATTTTAAGATTTTACTGAAATGAAGAAAAGAGACAATAAGATTAATTAGTCTTTATTTTTGATTTTTAATTAAAAAAATAAAAAAAATAAAAAAAAATATTTTTCAGGATAAAAATCAACTAAATAAAATTAATTTATTAATAAAAAAAATTTAAAACCAGGATTATAATATAATCAACTGTAGAAATAAATTAAAATTTTTACTAATAATTTTTAATTAATTATTTTCAGGATTTAAATCAACTAATTTATTACCAGGACTTATTGTCAACTGAAGTAATCAAGTATGAAACTTTATTAATTTAACAAAATTTTATTAAACTGATAACTTAACTACCAGGACTTAATGTCAACTGAAGTAATTAAATATGAATTTTTTATTTTAAAATTTTATTAAACTGATCACTTAATTACCAGGACTTAATGTCAACTGAAATAATTAAATATGAGTTTTATTAATTAAAATATTTATTGAACTACCAGGACTCAAAGTCAACTGAAGTAATTAAATATGAATTATATGTTAATTAAAAATATTATTGTCAGGAAAATTTGTCAACTGGAACAATTAAATTAATCAGGACAAATGTCAACTGAAAAGATTATAATAATTAATATTAAAATATAATTATTTTATTACCTCTGGGACTAAGAACACTTATTGCTCTATTATGGTCAACCAGGAAAAAAAAAATATAATAATAAAAATAAAATCCAATTACCAGACACCTCCCCCTATAAAATGAGCAAATTAATGCCACTTACAGAGTGCTGAGTAAAAGGAAATACATAGCAAATAAAGAGTGAAGAGTAACCCACAAATAGTAATGCAATAATTACCACGATATATACGACGTTTAGTCAATATATGAACCTAATTTTTGGAGCGTGGTTTGATTCCCGTTCGCAGCAAAAAAATTTTTGTCACGTGACGTATGACGTTCGTTGTTTTTTTCGCTTTCTCGTCCTTACAGGTATTTGAACGCCAATTGTCCCTTCGATTACACCCTCAAATCATGATGCACCGTCAATAATTCAGAAATTCCCTCAATTGTCAAGGCGAACTTTTGGTCTAGAAGCTTGGTTCGAGGTTTATACAAGGAATTTTAGGGTTTTATTGGACTTTCAAAGAATAGTACGTATTTCTTAATCAAAATAATTGTTTTACTCAAATAAAAGAGGTAGTTATAAGATATCAATATAAATTATAAATTAGAATTACGGTGTTGTAAATGCTAAAGTTATAAAATATAGGAATAAATGTATTATTGTGAGTGTAATAGTAATGTAAGTGATAAAAAGAATGATTTGAAAAGCACAAAGTAAGAGGCCTTTTATAGGCAAAACATGAGGGAATAAAATATACGTAATTTACACCATATATTGTAAGCATGTGAGAAAAAGAATGACTGAAAGGAGTACATATATGACACAAGAATTAAATAAACTGGTACATCAACAAGGACATCAAATTTATAAGCAATAAAGTTTGAGTTCCTTGGACTGTCACAATTAATTACACAATAATTATTTAATTATATTACTTTTACGGGATTACAGATCTCTCACTGAGGTAATATAATTGTTTTAAAGTTTTTTTATTATAATTTTATTATTAAATTCTATTCCCATTGACTTATACCATTGAGCACGGTGTTAGGGAGTAAAATTGTAAGGGACATTTTATTTACACTAATTAATTATATTACTTATTGTACTTAACTAGTTAATTGTAAGTAATGCTTAAGTAAGTAATTAATTATTAGTAAGAAGAAGGGGCGTGGCTTCAACTCAGTAAAATTATTAATTATTTTACTGGTTAAGTCTAGTAGCCTGGCTGACAGTATTGTAAAGAGAAGAAAATAAACATATGTGATTGTTGATGACATTCTACTTGTTCTCATGAGGAAGCACATCTAATTTAAAAAAAATAAAACATTTTATTTTTTTTTCTCAAGTTGTAAAATCATAAAGACAAGAAAATTAATGTATAAATAATTTTAGATGACACTTGCAGCTATAAAATCAGTAAGATTCTCAATCAATTTTAAAAAACTAAAATTTGTGTTATCTACACAATGTAAATATTTAATACTAGTAAGCATTTTTATTACTACATCCCAGACATAACATCATCATCATTTTCATCTTCACATTCATCACTTCTATCATCTTGATGCATATATAAATCACCTTCTTCACCCTCTGCAAAATATTTGTCATCAGATTTACTAGAAAGTGTCTCACTACTATGAGTCTCATCCCCATCTACAAATTCATACTCTTCATTTTCTTGATCTTCTTGAGTAGTCACCCTTACCTTATAATCATCAAACTAATCCTCCATCAAACCATAAGTCTCAGAAACAATATTCCAATAGTATCAAGTAAAAATCTTATCACCCATCTTTTCATCTGGATGTGCTTTACCTTTGAGAATAACAGAGTCACTGGAATCAGGTAGAAAAGACACATTGTCAACATCTGGGATTGAGTCTTCTTGAAATTGTGAAAGTTTCTTGAACCATTATGGATAATAAAAATTAAGTGTAATTTTCCTGGGTGCCTTTCTAAAATTTGATTCAATAGTATTTTTTGGAAACCTGAAAACTCTGCATCAAATTGTTGGATCTTTCTCTGCCTCTTGCATCATTTGGGCATCTAAATTCCACATGAACTTAATAAAATTAACTGATCAATAGAAAAGTGTCTTGAGGACATAAAAACCCTTGTCTTCATTGAACTAATCATCACTATGAGCACAGAAATAATCCAGAACTTCAATTTATTGCTTTGGAAACTTATTATGACGGGCATACTCCACAGTGGCATCCCTTGATTGATGAATAGTGTATATATGAGAAAATAGGATAAATCAAAAATTAGTTTAAAAAAAACATACATATTCTCAGTTTTTTTGTATTTTCATCCTATAAGGATCCTTTTGATTTTTCCCACTTTCCATAACTTTATTCTTGAACCTGCTGTGAATTGAGTAATGCACAAAATGATAATATGCCTGTATTAATAAAGACATATTGGCAACAAATGACATGTTGAAATTAAGAAAAGAATAGGGTTTTCTGCTGGAAATCTCCTGGAGTGTTGTTAGAGCAGCAATACAACAGCTTGCATTATAAAGTGAGGAAGAACTTTCTTCAAGATTAGGGTGCCACATCCTTAGACCAAGATGACTCAAAAATCCCTGAGTGTAGCAAATGAAATTATTGCTGATGAGAATAAGAAATTTCGCAATTTCAATTTGACTGCACCAAGCTTCTATCATGCATTGGACGTCTTCAATGGGAATAAGTGGAGGTAAAAAGGAATTTTTGATTATCAACTCAGCTTGTTCAACACTAGATATTTTCTGATAAAATTGGTTGATGTCGTGTGGCTCCAGAGCTTTAGGAACAGAATCTTGCTTGATAAGATCCCAGAGAAGTTTGAGGTGAACAATCAAGGCATTCTTTGAAAAAATATACATGTTAAAATTGATAAGCTAATATAGAGAGGAAAGAAACATACCTTTGTGGAGGTAAATTTGGGATCAAAATCATCCCTTAACATCTGTTTAGGGTGACGTCTTTGTGTTGTAAAATGGACAGCTCGGCCTTTATCTTTGAAAGTGTTGAGAAATCCTGGGGTTCTGCTTGCTGCAATTTTGGAAGCTTCAGGTGGGGGCTGAAGCAGCTCAAGTGAAACTAGATTTTTTATTTGACTCAACATGTGGATGTTTTGAGGAAGTGTATTAGTTATTCATTTCTCCTTGAGCTGAATCTTGAGAGCAAGTTTTTATCTTTGATGAGTTTCTTGATTGGCTTGGGGCCTCACCATCAATTGGTAAAGTATTTGTCTTCAAGGACTTAAGCTCATTGGGAAACTTGACTACATGTGCTTCATATTGAGATGCCTGAAGAATTAAATCTAACTCATACTTAGATGTCTGATCTCACAAGATTCGAGATAGAATTTGTTTGAGATCATCTGGTAGAACAAATGACAGGCTAATAAGGTTCTGTCTGCTAAGAGTTTGCTTTTGGTTAGATATATCATACTCTGATTGGTCCATTTTATCTTATTTTATATTAAATTATAAAGTAAATTAATTCATATGAAAAAAAGATTTTTTTGGTGGGGTGGTACTAATTTTATAAGCAAAGAAAATTATCTGAAAAATGCAGAAATTATGTTAATTTTGGAAAGCAAAAAAAATGCAGATGAAAAGATGAAGAAGAAAGATATTGAAAGGGGAAGAGACCTAGACTTACTTAAATAGCTGTTTGTGATTTTTCTTCTATTTACCAACGATTGTTCCAGAAAAATCCAAAAACTATCACATGTAATCAATATAAAAAATGGTGTTACTCAGTAAAAGTATAGAAACAAAAAATAATAGTCAAAAAAATGAAATTACATAAACAAGTATCCAATAATTGGTTTCCCAGCACATGTTGAAAAAAGCCACCTGAGAGAATTGATTTGTTAGTAAAATAGAAGTCTAGTAATAAAATCTGAAATAAAAGAAAGAAGAAAGAGAAGAATGATAAATGATAGGAAAAAGAAAGGAAAAGGAAACAATGATAAAATAAAATAAGTTGAGGGATAAAAACACCAACCTGGGTAAGTAACTAAGGGAAGAAGCTAGAAGATAAAGGAAAAAAATGACATGAAATGATTTAATTTTTGCATGCAACAGGTGAATTGTTGCACCAATTTATTTCAAGATGCATATGCGAAAATTCTCAACAGTTTCAATGCAACTGAAATGCAAATAAGTCTGATACAACATGATAAATTTTGTAGTAATATAGGACAATTTCCACTATTTAAACCTAAGATTTGGGGCAAGGTTCAATTCCCAGTTGCAGCAAAAAAAAGGTAAGTCAAGTGCCTGATGACATTTGTTATTTTCATTCATCCACAAGTCCTTATTGGTCCTTGTAGTTAAAGATCCCAGGGTTGCCAGTGTCAAAGTATCAGTGTGTCAACAACCATTTGGAAAGGATCCCAAGTGTCAATGGGTCTTGTTAGTCTAGAAGGTTTTAACAGCAATCCAATGGCAGTGAAAGGTGGTGAACTCAGGAATTTCAAAGCAGGTATGTAACTTTTATCTTTTTTATTACTCAAATAAAAGGTAAAATTATATTAGTATTAGTACTTATAATGATTAGAATTACAAAGTTGTAAATACTAAATCAGTAATAGTAATAATGAAATCAATTTGATTGTATATAGTAAATTGTAAGTAAGTAAGGAATGAGGAAAAACAGAAAAAATGGAAGGCGTTATATAGACAAAAAGGAGAGAAACCACAGGGTTAAGAAGTCATCATACAGGAGTGTGAGAGGGAGAAAAATTCCAAAATAAGATATTGAAAATAATAAGAGTATACTATAAAGAATGTATCAATAAAATGTAGTTACTGTATATATCAAATTATTTGATTTATTTTTAAATTTTCTGTAAATGTCACTCTTAAAATAATACAATTTGAATTTAATTTTTAGTATTAATATAATTTTAATATTTTTTAAATAAAATCATTTGAATTTCAAATTTAGTATTAATATATATATATTTCATTTCTAACCTGTCATGAGGACAGTGTTAGGGAATGAAAATATGAGGGACATTAATTTTAAATATTTACTTAATTTACTTATTTTAATTAGTTAATTTATTACAAGTAAATTATAAAGTAAATATAATATAATTAATAAAAGAAGAATTTAAGGCATGGATTCATCCCAGTAAATAATTAATTATTTTACTGGGTAAGTCTAGTAGCCTGGCTGAAAATCTCCATACAAACTCCGGAGATCTCCAGATGAGCTCTGGAATGCTCCTGTTAGGGAAAGTAGGGCTTATGACTTACTATGCATATAAATCCTGTAGACTCAAAATTAGAGAACATGAAGCAACTTATATCTTAACTTAACAACCAACCACATCTACAGATATTATAACAAATATTAAATATTTTTCATAACAAATTTTAAAATTGTAATAGCCTTATAAATAACAATTTAAAATAAAAATTTATTAAATTCATTCATCATCATTAATATTTACTTATAGGGTATCATTTTAAAGTTCTCAACACCAGGGATCTGATTTTAACAACTTAATCTTATAAAAAATAAAAGCTTCCTAAAAATATATTATTAAATCATTTATTTAACTTTTCTAAATACAACTTCACTGTTGTGTTTTTCAACCTCATTATAAAGAGCACTGATTCTACATCTCAACACCATTTATAACAAATAGTTTATTGGTCAATTCTTATCAAGTAGTGGTTATAGCTTAAATAATTTTGAACTTTTTATTTACTTAAAGGGACAGGGCTTTCTTTTTTTTATCCAAATCCATTGTATTCTGCTTACAGAAAGGCGACTTTAAGAGTCTTTCTTAATTGGTAGTGCCCAAAGTGGGGTTCAAATTTTCTGCTTTTTAATCAATCTTACTTGATATCTGGACTATCTTAGCCTGAAAGAGGCTTATTTACTGAAAACTTATATTCTTTTAAAGGTTTAATCTTATACTTTTAGGATGTCTTCTACTTCTAGATCTGGTGTTTCTCTTCCTGTTGGTGCTTCAGTCAGGACTGTTTCTTTTTATGGGCCCAAGTTTAATTGGGAAGAAGTTAAATGGTTTTTAAATCAATATGAAGCTGCTGCTGCTGTTGATGGGGCTTCAAATTTTGACATGGTGAAGCAGGTTAGGTTCTTTATTGTTGATAGAGAGGTGGAATTGAACGTTATTGAGATCAAAGACTATAAAAGGTGGGATTGGTTAAAATTGTCAAAGGAGATGGTTGATAGTTGGGGGGTAAGGTATACTATGGTGGACCTCAATAAACTTGTCACTGGATGGAAAACTAAAGGTGGTGTTTCAAATATGGTGGACTTCAAGAAGCTATTGAAGATTTTTACTGAAGTGGTGGATTATCTGATTTTTATGGAGGAGATTGGAAATAAAAACTAGGCAAAGGGTTAATTTTGGTCAGGGTTTAGTAGGAAGTTAAGGATGGAGGTATTGAAGGAACTTTTAAGGAAAAAAGGCACAAATTACATACCTAATAGAGAACAGAACCTTCCTGCTTTAGAGGTCATCAAGGACAGCATTCAGGTGTATATAAGACTAACAGTTTTGGAAAAGTATCAAGAATCTTGTACTAAATATGTTAGCAAGGTTAGTGAAGTTTTGGCCAAAAATAATGATATTATGGTCAGGGCTCAAGGGTCAAAGAAGGCTCAGTTGGGTCAGCCTGTTTCTAGGGTCGAGGAGGATTTTGATAATGAAATGGTGGATTTTAGTTGACTTAACTAAGAAGCTCAAAATAATTGTTCAAGAAACTGAGAAGGCCAAAATAGCGCCTGTGGCTTCTTCTTCTACTACTTCTTCATATCAATCTAGGGGTTATGACAGGAGGAACTATGGATTTAATGGAAATAGTAATGGTGGTAGTAATGGTAATGGGAATGGTGGAAATTGTTATAGAGGTATTTATGGCAAACCTAAGGTGTACTCTTATTTTAATAGGAGGGGGAAAAAAGCAGCTAATTTTTATTTTTTGGACAAGGACTTGCATGATGGTAGAGTAAAATTTGATGGAAAGGTTTATAATTTCCCAGTTAAATTTTTCATCAAACCCAGTGACAGGCAAGCACTTTTGGATTTAGTTAGGAGGAATCAAATGGCTGAAAGGAGAGCCAGATTTGAAGAGTTAACTGGTGATGATGATAATAATTCTAAAGGTGGTAAAAAGAAAGGTGGTACTGATGATGTAAAATTAGATCAGGGTAAAGAAAATGAGGTCAGTAAGGCCACTTTTACAACTTCATATGGTGGATTAGAGTTGGGAAAGGTTGCTAGGGTTGATGCCAACTGTATGATTGGTGAATATGATTTTGTTGCTGCCAGGAGAGAAGCTTCTACTAAAGCTAAAAGTAGCATTCACAGCCAACTTAGGGATAAACCAGGAAAGGCTGAAATTAAGAAGAAACATTACACCAAGGACAAAATTTATAAAATGCAGAAGGGAGTGGCATATATGGGGCCTCCCAGTAATGAAAAAATTTATTTAAATGGTGAGTTAATGCCTGTGGATTAAGAATCTGATTTTGAGGAAGATGTACCAATAGCATCTCTTCCCAGACCTAGTTTTTCTGGTCCTACCTCTATGGAAGGGGTAAGGATAACCAGTTATAGATCTAGATTAGTGAAAGAAGCTGGGACAGAGCTAGGGTTATGGTAGATGAAGATGTGATAATTGGGGGGTGAAAATAGAAATTTGAGTCCTAAAGAGGTTCCCAGGTCCAAGGTTGTTAAAACTAAAGTTTAATATGAAAGGCTAGTAGTATCTGGTCAAGAAAATTCTATGGAGACACTTTTGGGTAGAGTGAATCAACTTCAGATTCCTTTATCTTTAGGAGAATTGTTTACAATTAGTCCTGCCCTTGTAGAGAAGCAAAAGAAGCATCTGAAAAGCATAAGGGTATCAGTTGGAGAGGTGGAATATATATGTGAAAAATTTAAAAATTTTGGAGAGGAAGTGGAAACTTATTTTTCTGCTCCTTTAGGGTATATAATGGTGATGCCAAATGGTAAAGAGGTGAAGGCCCTGGTGGATTATGGGTCACAAATTAATTTAATTTCTTTAGAGAAAGCAACTATTATAGGATTTCCAATTAAAACTGGTACTTGTGGTAATTTAAGAGGCATAGGTGGTCATGCTACTGAACTTATGGGTACAGCAGAGCATGTCAAGTTATGTATTGCTGGATCTGTTGGAAGAGTTCAATTTTATGTGGCAAGAGGATCAGTAAAAACAGTTCTTGGTGAGCCCTTTTTGATAAATTTTGAAGCAAGGTTAGGTTATCAGAGTAGTATGGGAATTAGTTTAGAGAAAACTGGTGACAATATGAGAAGGCTTCATTTATGATTGGCACGTCCAGGAGACAATGGCTGGAAAACAAGACCTTGTCTTACCACAATGTGTCAGTGTTGTTCTTGTGCTAAAAAGAGGCAAATAAAAAGGTCAGCTTCTGGTGAACTAATTTAAAAAGATAAGTATGAGTACCCTCAATTTTTAGGGTAAAAAGGGCTGATTGCTCTAGTTTGAAATCTTTTCTCAAGAAGAGATCCCAGATTGCAATAGTTCAGCTCACTTGGAGATAATTTAAGTGGATTCTTAATTATTCTTATTGATATTTCATTGGAATGTCATCATGTGTTTGATTCTTCTATATTTCTATTATATTTATCAAATTATTCTATAAAATTTAAAAATGGATCAGAGGGAAATATGGGATATATTATATTGGATATAATTTGGAAAGGGAATTTGGTTAATTGTGGTGGTATTAGTATAGGAATATTTTATGGCCTCCAGCATGAGGATAAATTGCAATTATCATATCAAAATTAAAAAAAATATTAGTATAATTAATTAACAAAAAAAATATTAGTGATGATTCTATTTCTTTCCTCCAGAAAGAGGTTAAAATTCCAACTTTACTTACTGGTGATTTTATGATGGAAGATGATAGGGAAAAAGGTGTTGGAAAATTATGTGATAAATTAGGTAAAGAAAAAAGGGGTGGTATTGATAAAAATGAAAAGTTTGAAAATAAATAATATGTTTCATCTTACTCTATTTCTGATTCTGGTTCTGAAGATGAAGAAATTTTTTATGAAAAATTATATAATGGCAAAACTATAATGGATCAAGTATCTCAACTAAAAGTAAACGTTGGTGTGGCAAAATATAAAAGGTTAGAAAATAAAATTAGGCCAATTAACAAAACTTTTCCAGATGAATTAAATCTGCCATTGAGAAGACCACTCCTATCAAGAGATCCATATGACTTTCCTTTAGTCAAGAACCCACCTGAATTTTCTGAAACTTCTAGGATCACTGTAAAGACATTGGAGGTTGTTAATTTTGGACCTGAAGGATGGCTGTCAGGTGAAGAAAAAAGTTTGTTGTTGAATATAATGGTCAAGAGGGAGAAGGCCATCGCATTTGTAGAATAGGAGAGAGGTGTTTTTTTTATGTGCTTAGGCACCTTATATACATAGTCATTTGTGGTATAGTCTGTAGTTGCGGCATCCCCTGTTCTCCGGTTCTTTCTGGAGTTCTACAGGCTGAAGCTGTGCTACAGGTTATGGGCTGTACTTGCAGGCACTGAAATGTTAGACCTAAAAAACTCCACAACTTTAGTAGCTGAAAGATCTCCAGCACATGTCTGAAAAAGATGTGCCTTCAACTCGTGCTGGTAAAATAAAACTCACCCGTTCAATATCTAACTGGGAGCTTAAAAGCCTTGGAATCATATCTACCACCACTACCAATACTTCCCCTTGTGTAACTCGCTCTTCCAACACATCGCGCCTTCAATCAAGCACCCCTTCCCCCGCACTCACTCCCATTTCGTGCTCTCCATCTTATTTGCTTCAAAATCCTCCTTCACCTTGCGCAACCTCTCCCCCCCTCGCAGGCTCTTCAACCCTCGCAAATTCTCCCTCTTGAACCCTATCAATCTCCCCTTGCAAACCCTCTCGCACCTTCTCCCTCTCCCCTCACAAACCCTCTTGCATCACTTTTTTCCTCACCCCTCCCCTTCCTCCACTTGCTACTCCTCTCTCTTCCCCTCCCGACCCCCTCCTCGCTTCCCCTCCTCCCCTCGCCTCTCCTAGCATCCCTTCCCCTCCTCCCCTTGTGCCTCCTAGCCTCCACCTTGCACCTCTCCCCCTAGCGCCTCCTCCCCTGACTCCACTTGTACCTACACAATACAATCCGACAGACTTGGCAGCTAATTTCAAGCTGTTGGATAGCTTCTACTCGCCCATAGAAGGCCTCACTCAAGTACTTGAGAGCCTATCTATTAATCAAAAACCCCTCCTCCCTCCTACATCTGCCAGTGAAAAAAACATGGCCAATAATATGATGCCATCTGGGAGATCAGTCTCACCCTTTAGACAGACTGATCTCCCCAGTAATTCAGGCCCCTTGCTGCCTCACATGTCACCACCACCTCATCATCCACCTGTTAGCATGATTGAAAGACAACGCACATTATGTCATGTCATTGAATTCACTAAGTCAATACCCAATCTCAATGCAAATAAATGTAACTACTCTGACTGGCATAGCAATGTACTAGCTCTTATTAAAGATGTTTTTGGCACCAGGGCCTACACTCTAAATGATAGTGATGGACCTGTTGAGTATGAAGAGAGAGTCACCCACCTAATACTTGTTCACTCCATATTCCCAAGTCTACGACATGAAATATAAACTGATTGGAAGGCACACCAAACTTATCTTCATATTAGCAAAACATTTACCAGATCTAATCACACCTCTGCCATGACTGCAATTTGCAACTTCCTCAATCTAAAACAAACTCTGTTCACATCACACAGTGAGTATTTGTCTGCTTTCAACAAATATTTTGAAGCAATCAAATGGCAAGGAATTGTTTTTGATCAGAAAGTCTTTAAAGCTCTCATGTCACATGCATTACTACAATCAAACCTGAAAGAACTTTATGTTGATTTATGTGTTGCTCTGGGAAATCTCCCTCACTCAAAGGCGGTCACTTATGAAAGTTTCTGCCAACTTATGCCAAGTTTAGTCCAAAAAAGAGCTGATTGAGAAGGATTTTCATCACCTGCTGCAACTCTTACCGTTGAACCAACTCTTCATGCCACTGCTCAACTTCAGAGGAAGACTGACTCTTACAGGCCTCCTGGTGCACGTCCTAATTGTCACAAATGCCACTCCACTGCTCATGTTGTAGCACACTGCCCATATAATCCTCATTCTTCAAATTTCTCAGCTAAACTATACATTATTCAGGAATGTGCTACTGCTTTTGCTTCTGATCCTAATGCAAGGAAGAAGAAAGTCTACAATCCATACAAACGCTCTCAATGTGGTCCCATTTGTGCCAGAGATGTTTAAATGGAAGCTAATGAAATCAAAATCATTGAACAAAACATTGAGGCACTATATGAAATGGTTGAACAAATTGATCTCAATAGTACTGAATGGTCTCCTGATGCAATTGCTGATAATTATGCTATCTTGGAAAGTGGAGAAACTCATCATGTCACTGCCTATGTGAGCTTTCTCAGAAATTTCAAACTTATTAAAAAGCAGATTCCAGTAAAAGTGACCACTAACAGTCCTTCTTCCTTCATCACTGGCATAGGAGATTCAAAAATTAAAGGGGATGGTAAAATAGTCACTATTACCAATAATTTCTATTGTCCAGATGTTAGGACAACTCTAATTTCTTTATTTGATTTAGTGAACTGTGGTTTCTGGTTTGGTTTATGTTCTGAAAATAAAAATTTGGGGATTTATCTGAAAGAGGAATTGATTATGACTGGCCGGGTAGAGAATACCAGAAGAAGATGGGTCTTGGATGTAATTAGTGTTAGTACTTGCAATCCGAATGATGTTCCTTCTTACTACTATTCCTTGAACCCTTCCTTACTTCACACTGTTAAGAAGAATCACCATATCAACTGTCCACCTGTGGCCAAAGGCTCCCTGATGAATTGGCATAGGAGACTAGGAGATGTCAGTGTTGAAACCATCAGAAAAATAATCAATGCTGGTATGGGCACTGGATTACCATTATCTATGCCTGAAGGTAAGATTGACTGTGATGATTGTTTAATTGCGAAGAGCACTAGGAAACCATCAGCCACTCGTGAATCAAAGCCAGAATCCCTAATGAGTTTAATTGTTGGAGATCTTGTTTGTCCCATGGATCCCACTATTCACGGTGCTAGATGGGCAGCAATGTTAAGAGAAAGCTCAACTTCCTATGGTGAGGTATTTTTGCTGAATGCCAAATATGAGGCAACTTCTTGTTTTGTTTCTTTCTATAAAAAATTAGAAAATGTAACTGGGAAGAAGCTTCAGGTTTTGCGCACTGATGGAGGTGAGATGCACAGCAATAAAATGGCTCAGATCTTGGCTGAAATTGGTGCTACCCATGATGTTACATGCCCTCAACATCACGAGCAAAATGGAACAGCTGAAAGTTTCAACAGAACAGTTGGTGGCATTTCAAGAATGATACTCCTTGCCAGAGAACTACCTGAATCATTCTGGGGATTAGCATACAAGTGGACAACTCATGTTCACAACTGGATCCCCAATATTAAAACAATTGACAAAACCCCTCTTCAACTACTGTACAATGCTACCCCAAACTATTCAAACTTTTGCATTTTTGGTGAAACAGCATTTTTCCATATTCACAAGGAGACACACCGAAAACTAGATCAACGTGCTTTGATTTGTAAGTGTGTAGGTTATTCTTTAAACAATTCTGGTTGGATTTTCTGGCATTAAGAATCAAACACCTTTTTTGAATCTTCCATGGCTGTTTCCCCTGGTGATTGCCTTTCCAATCATGACACTTCTCTACAAGCTCCAATGACAACACCATCAAAGGGTTCCCTTCAGTCTATTCTCAACAATCTGAAATTAGGTGATTTCAAAGATGAAGAAGCGCTTCTGTCACAAGAAAAAGATGTTACTGAGATTGTCCAAAAAGGTTTGTCACACTCTGATTTTATCCCTAGAACTTATCTGCAAGCCATGCTATCTCCTGACCATCAAAAATGGGAACTGGCATGCAGAAGAGAACTAGCTAACATGAAGAAAACGGATGTTTGGTATGAAGAAAAAGTTCTCCCAGGCAGTAAAATCACCAATGTGAAATGGGTATTCACCATCAAAAACCCTCTTTCTGACTCACCAACATACAAGGCGCAATATGTAGCAAAAGGTTTCCTTCAACAATATGGTATTGACTTTACTGAAACTTTTGCTCCCACTGCAACTTTTGCCTCACAGCGTGTTCTCCTGACTCTTGAAGCATATCACAAATGGCCTGTAAAGTCTTTTGATGTCACAGCAGCCTATCTTCACAGTCCCATTGATGAAGCTATATGGGTACGTCCTCCTGAAGTTTATCAACTGAAGGATAAAGACAGTGCCCTCTGCCTGAATAAAGCTGTATATGGTACCAAACAGGCAGCAAGATGTTGGTGGTTGCACATTGCTGACAAACTTGAATCTTTAGGATATAAAGCTAGCCAATACAAAAAAATTTTCTATGTCTTAAGGAAGAAAGGGTGTTTGGGTGTAGTTTGGATACATGTTGATGATTGAATTGTGACTGGTAGCAATGAGAAGGTGTTGAAGGAGCTGGAGGATGGTTTAGATGGATCTTTGAAGGTAAAATGGAATGAAAAGGTGAATGTAATTGTAGGTTTAGGTATTGAAGAGATCCCTGATTGCTTTAATCTCAACAATTTTTAACTTATTAACAAGATTTTAAGAGAACACAACCCTTCAGGATTAGTCACAAGATCTCCATTAACTCAGAAACTAAAAATCAGGACAGAAACAGATGATGAGGATGCAATTGACACTACCAAATATCTTTCTATTCTAGGTGCTCTCAGCTATGTAGCAGTGGCAACTAGGCCTGATCTTTCCTTCTCAGTAAATTTCCTTGACAGATTCTCTTCAAAACCCACAGCTACTCACTGGACGGCACTCAATCACCTATTATGCTATGTACAGTACACCACCAAAATTTAATTTCACATTCATCCTGACAGAGACAGACCCCTTGAATTGCTCTCCTACACTGATGCCACATGGAACAATGAAGAGTTTTCCAGAGCTCAATCTGGTTATCTTTTACTGCTCAATGGCTGCCCTGTTGTATGGAAATCAAGAGGGCAACTAACTGTTAGTGAATCTTCTATGACAGCTGAATATGTTTCTCTTAGTAGTGGAATAAAGGAAGTAATTTGGATCTAAAATTTGCTTCAAGATCTATACCCAGACTTCCCACCTGTCAAATTAAATTGTGACAATAAAGGCGCGTTCTCCAATGCAAAAAATAATCCTGGAGAGAAGAGGACAAGACATATTACTAGATGTTACTACTTGGTGAATGAACAGCTCTTTCTTAAGAAAGCTTTTCTAGAATGGTTTCCAACTGCTAAAATGTGTGCTGATATTCTAACAAAAGCCCTTGGCCCATCTCTAACATTCAACAAAAGGAAAGATGTCTGTGTATGGTGAAATATGGTGGAATGGGGGGGATAATTTCTTTTCTTTCTTCTTTCTTCTTTCTTTTTTCTCTTTTGTATTTCTTTTCATTTTCTTTTAATTTTGTGATGGTTAATTACAAGTGGGGAGGTTAATTAGACTGGAAAAGTTTAAATGACCATGTGGGGGGATGTTATGTGCTTAGGCACCTTATGTACATAGTAATTTGTGGTATAGTCTGTAGTCACAGCTTCCCCTGTTCTCCAGTTCTTTCCGGAGTTCTACAGGCTGACACCGTGCTACAGTTTTATGGGGAGTTTTACAAGATTCTAGTGGTTTTCCATGAACCATGGCAACAGAATCCAGTTCCTATACCTTCTGTTTTATAAGAAGACTATATCAAAGTCATTAGAGAAAGAATTTGAACTGGATTATACAAAAAAGCATCACCAAGTTACTCAAGTCCAGTATTCTGTATTAAAAAACCTAATGGAAAGCTTAGCCTAGCTCATGATTTAAGAGAACTTAATGGGGTTACAATCAAATATGCAGGAATACCACCTAGTGAGGAGGATTTTGTAGAGATTCTATCAGGGACAGTGTGTTATGTTTTAGGAGATGCAATGGGGGGATATGATGAAAGATTGTTGCATCTGGACTCAAGACTACTTACAACTCTTGATACACCACTTGAAGGATTACAGCTAACAAGATTACTTCAAGGAGTAACAAATTCAGTTGCTGTTTATCAAGCTCAGATGGCATGGATTTTAAAATACAAAATTTCACAATATTCTGGTATATTTATTGATGATGGTGGAACTAGAGGACCTTCAAAAGATTATGGAAATGAAGTATTGAAGGAAAATCCAGGAATACTAAACTTTATCTGTGAATATTCTTTAATTCTAGAGAGTATTCTTTTAGGATAGAAGAGGCTTGTTTAAAAATTTCATGTTGTAAATTTTCTTGTTGTGTGCCAGCATTAAAAATCTTAGGTCATGTGGTATGTAGAGAGGGTAGGATTATGTCAAAGAAGAAAGTAAATAAGTTTCAGTCCTGGCCAAGACCCAAGAATACAACCAAAGTCAGAGGGCTTTAAGTCATATGTGTTTATTTTAGAATGTTTATCAATGACTTTTCTTCATTGGCTGCTCCTTTGAGATAGTTGATTAGGAAGAATTCTGACTAGGAGTGGGATGAAGAGTGCAAAAATGCATTTATTAGGTTAAAAAAACTAGTTTGGGAAGATATTATCTTTCGCAATTTAAATTATGGGGAAGATGCAGGCCAGATTAATTTAGCCATGGATTCAAGTAAAACTGTGCTGGGACGGTTCTGTATCAAATAGATAAAGCTGGCTATATAAGACCAGTTAGGTATGAATCTGTGGTTTTAACTGAGGTGGAATCAAGATATTCTCAACCAAAATTAGAACTTTGTGGTGTAGAAAAAATCTTAAAGAAACTTCAAAATATTTTATGGGGACAACACTTCAAATTTCTAGTTGATGAAAAATATTTGATTCAAATGATCAATTCCCCTAGTTTACCAAACGCACCCATGGCTATTTAGGTTGCTTTTATTCAGAATTTTGCTTTTGATTTAGTTCACAAGCCTAGTAAGATATTTACTATTCCTGATGGCTTATCAAGAAGACCACCTACTGAAGAGGATTCTGACTAAGAGGAATTCAATGAAGATATACCTGTGATCAATGCCAGTACAAAAAGTTCTGAAGACTTTCTTAACCTCCCCCATGAGGTTAAACTGGAAGTATTAACATTAGTTGATAAAGATGATAATTACCTACACCAAGAGGACAAACTGGAAATTAGTAAAAAGATGTTAAATTATGTGCTTGGGAGTTTGATGATGGTGTAGATATATTCAGTAAAAAAGAGGTTTTAGATGTTGTGTATATGGATGAGGATGGTGAAACAGTGTGGGATAGTAAGAATTTTGTGAATGGTGTATATGTTGGAGTTATAGAAAATTCAGTTAAATAGAGTTTGGGTGTTAAAAATTTGGTTAAAGGGAGGTTTGAAGAAGATGAAGATGATGATACTAAAAGGGTAAAAGAGGGAAAAAATAAAGTGTGGTTGCTAAAAGGTTGAAAGGTTCAAAGATGGAAATATCAAAAATCTTTAATGATAAAAGGCAAAGTCAAGATTTATAGTTATTGGCTCATTCATGTGCAGGTGATTTAGGAGATAGGGAAGTGACTGTTGAAATAATATTAATAGATTTTCAAGATGAAGTCTGGGGACAGACTAGATTTTATTATAAAATGGTTAAATATTTATTAATGTTAGAAAGGCCAGAAAATAGTGACAAAAATGTATGGGTGGATATTAAAAGGAAGTCAATGGAATTTCATCTCTCCGGAAGATAATTAATGAGGAGGAGGTATCCAAATCCTCAAGTAGTTATTACTCAAAAGAAAGGGCATGAATTGGTTATGAAATTACTGCATGAAGATCTTGGTCATAGAGAAATTGGTGAAACTTATAGACAAATTTTCGATAGATTTTGGTAGCCTGGAATGAAGCTCACTGTTAGAAAATGGGTTTAGTCATGTGAAGAATGTCAAAGAAGAAGTTACTTAAGGCTAAAAGAACCTGGAAATGCAACCAGTGAGAATTCTCTTTTTGGTAGGGTCAGTTTGGATGCTGTTCATATTAAAGAGGGTAGGTATAAATATTTTATTGTAGCCAGGGATGATTTATCTGGTTTGGTAGAGGCAGAGCCTCTTATTAATTTGAATGCCAGTAATGTGGCAGATTTTTTGATGGAGAACTGGGTATATAGGTATGGATTAATGAAGTTGATAACGTTTATTGGAGGTCCTGAATTTGGGACATAGTTTAGAGAGGCTATATATAAAGTTGGATCAAATTTTAGGGAAGAAACCCCATATTATCCCAAAGCTGAAGGAATGGTAGAAAGAGGGAATTAAGTTATCAAGGATGCTCTGGTTAAAATGTGTGGTGAAAGTGGTGAAAAGTAGAGGCACCATTTACCATTAGTTTTATATGATTACAGAATCACTGCCAAAAGGACAACATGATATTCACCATAAAAACAAGTTTTTTGTCAGAAATCTATTTTACCAGTTTATTTAGAGGATTAATCATATCTTCGAGTAGATTGGGATACAGTAAAAAATACTGAAGAATTATTATGTGAAAGAATGGTTCAGTTAGAAAAGAAAGAAGAAACTCTAGAAAAGGCATATTCTAAATAACGAATATTAGAAATCAGTCAGTCATATATTGTGTTAAGAGAGTGGCTCATAGGTTATGGAATCTTTTGAAAACTAGAGATATGGTTTTTGTGTATAATAGGAGTTTGGAAAGTCATTGGGGTAAGATTTTTGCAGATAGGTGGAATGGACCATACAGAGTTTGAGAACAGGTATCTGGAGTTTCATATATGTTAGAAGAGTTGGATAGAGTTATTTTGAAAAAGAGGGTAGCTTCCAATAAAGTTAAGTGGTTCTATCCTAGGGGCACTGGATGTGCCAAAGTCTAACTACAAAATGAGTATAAACTACCTACCATCTTTTATGAAGATTCCTCCAAAATGAGGATAAACTACTTTATTATTTCTTAAAAAAGATTTACTATGCAAGAGAGTATAAACTTAAAACTATCATTAAAATTAACAATTATTAGATTTGAATGTCTCAAATTTTATGATGAAGATTTGTGTTGGACTGTATTTATTTTTGGTAGAAACGCTCACAGGGGAACCTTCTAAGTTTAATATTGGCAAGTTTGGGGGTAATTGATGGGCTGGCTGCTCTATACACAATCAACCCACAATATTTTTACCATAGTTCCCTTGTTTCTAGTTAAATCCTGGCTTTTTTTTGTTATGTAGGAATTTTACTAAGACTCTAAACTGGATCAAAAAATTTAAAACAATTATGCTCATTCAAAGCTGGATTCAAGGATTTGTATGTTTTATTTTTTATGAAATTTATTTTTGATTTTTTTATGCTAGAATTATATTTTATTTTCATTTTAAAAATTATTAAAATTCAATTGTTCTTAAATAATGATCACTGGTGGTCTCTAATCATTTTTAAAAACTGGAGGGAGCCCACCCAGTTATCATTTCTATTTTTGTTATCATATTTTCAAATTTTACAAAAATCAAATCCATGTTTATTTTTAATTTCTTTCCTGTGTATCCCAAAATCTTATTTCACTTAGATGTGGGTATGATTTCAGGGGTATGGCTCATCAAATTGCTGAGGGGCATCTTTTAAATATTTTTTTATTATAATTTTTAAGAATTCAAAACATTTTTATTATATACATAAATTTTTTATTTTTTATTTTCAAATTACAAATTTCATTAATATTAAAAAAAATTGAAATTAAAATACAAATAAAAATAAAAATAATAAAATAATAAAACAATAATAATAAAAATAAAATAACAAAATAAGTAGTATGTAGTTTTAGGATTTTTTTTATGTATATTTATTTTTAGTTTATTTAAAATTTCTAGCAGGGGCCTGAAGAATTAAGGAAGCAACTCTTTCAATGAAGATGGAGCAGTGAAGTTTCCAGTAGAGGCTCTATAAAATCTTGCAAGTTCTTCAATTTACAACATTTTTTATGGTCCAGCCAAGTGGCTAATTTAAAGTGACATCTCAAAACTTGCTCTCTGGAAAATACTTTTGTGCAATTGTTTGAGGGAAAGTCTTTATAATGGGGTAAGTCAACACTGAAAATAGAATATAATTTTTGAGTGATCTTTTTACATTTCACCGTAGTTGAGGTGGGCTCTGGATCAGGGATAAAATAAGCGGATGGAAAATAGCAATATCCAGAAAAATCTAGATTAGGTCATCAATAAAAATAAAGAGAAAGATTATTAAGAAAAAAGAAAATAATAATTTCTTACTAGAGTCAAATGTGTCAATCTCAATATTTAAAGACAGGCTTGGTAGAACTTTTTCTTCAAGAAGGGAAAGGTAGGGATTTTGAATGCTGTGATAAGAAGGTGGTTTTAGGGAAGTTAGGAAGTCTCTGGAAGGATCAGGGATTGGAGATCCATTAACTGCAGGAATATTTCTTTTCTTAAAACAAACTGTTGGAGGAATAGAAGATCTTGGTCTTTTTGATGATGAAGAAGGATGATGAGGGCTTCTAAATTTAGGTTGAGGAGGAATAGGCTCTTTTATAGGAGTTGGAGAGAAAGAAGAAGGAGAAAGAGATACATTCAGAGCTGATCTAGGTGAATTCAATATTGCTTTAGGAGCAGTAAGAGTTCTAGGGATGAAAGAAGAGAATCTCAATTGGAGAGAAGGAGCAGCATATAGAGCAGAAGGAGGTGGACCCAGAGACTCAGAATGTGAAGGAATATTTAAAAAGGTTTATGTTGTGAAAGGTCTAGGTTTTTTGGAGGAGAATAATTTTGGAGAATGAGTAGAAGGCTTGCAATGAGAGGCAAAGCTTGTAACATGAAAGGGGAATGAGCCATATTTGAGGCCAGAGCATTTTCTCTTCTTCTCAAAGAAGTTTGAACAGGCCCTGTTGTAGGTATATTGTTTCTGGTTATAGTTGAAGGTGCACTCTTCATAGATAAAGGAGCAGTAATCACAGACTTGATTACTAGAAAAAGTGAAGTTGGAAGGAGTCATCTTCAAAATTTGAAAATCAGGATAAAAAAGGTTAACCTGGATAGGATAATAGGGAAGGGAGAAAAATTTGATGAAAATGAGCTCAAGGATAGTAGGAGGCAGTTGGAATCAACACAATTTCTGATCTACTACAACCTAGAACTGGAAATAAACTATAGGATTTGGTCCACTAATACCTTAAACTGGAAAACAAACATCAAGATGTCAATCATTGGTCCCCTATGACCTTAAACTGGCAAATTACTTTCACTTTGGTCCACCAAGAGTATAAAATGGAAATCCATTAAAGGTTTTGATCTCAAGGATATTAGGTAGAAATTTTAATCAAGGAGTATATTAAATTCAGTCATTTTTAATTTATTACTGGTTAATCAGTACTCAAACTGGAATTCACTCATTTGGACGACTCAGTCATTAATGAAAATAGTGCAACTAACTTTAGGGATGAAGATGTCATTAAAAGGCTTTTTTTTAAAGGTTTAAAAAAAGATGGTGATTTTAAAGTTTATTAATGGAGATTTTTTAAAAAGCTAAATATAAAAAAGGTTCTAAGAAAGTCTGGATAAATATGGTTAATGATAAAATTAGGAGTGATTTTAAAGGGTTGGAAATTTATTTGAATGTTGTAATTCTGAATCATAGAAGAAGGATATGATTTGGATTAAGTGAGTATCTTTGGTAGACTATTTAGGTGGAAGCTTGGAGGACCTTATGGTGAGAATGGAATCAGAGTATTTGGCTCAGGGGGAAGCCCAATAGGAATTGAATCAAAAGGATTTGGCTCATTATGGAGGCACTCTTTCCCATGATGTGAAGAGCAATGGAGACTTGTAGAAGAGAGCCGGAAGGGATTCAAACTTTTCTCTCAGTAGTGGAATCATCACAAGGCAAATACAGTTTATTGAATTTTTATTTCAAATTATATCAATTATATGAAAAATTTAAAAGAATTAAAATCAACCAGACAATAATTATCATCAGCACCAAAATAATAAAAAGAAAAAAGTATTAAAATTTTAAAGAAGAGAAAACAATCAAAATAAATAATCCCTTTGGAATCTCTCAACATCATTATCAAATCTTTGCATTAACATTCTTCTCTTCTTTAAAGCTTCATTATTATTAGCAGGAGTTTCATGAAAATAAGTTAAAAATTTACGTTTCATATCATCACAAAAGTCAAGAAAGAGATATCTATGAAATTTAGGGTAATTATTTATGTAATCATTCTGCACTAGTTCAATGTCATCTGTATTGGTGATTTCAATAGCTTAGGAGCTGGAAGAGATAGTAGTTGGATTTGGAATTAGTAGGAGATTTATTAAATTAAAATCAAAAGACTAACTTTTTGAGCCAGGAAATAATGATTCAAAAAAACTAAAGGAGAAACTGGCATAATAGGATTGGGATCTTGAGATGGAGGAGGAAGCTCTGGGATTGGGATTTCTAATGAAGCTGTTTTGGCCCTTATATTACAAAAGAAAGTTGCATTTTTGTATAATATCTTTTTAGGAATATTAGGATCAGGAAAAGTGTCTGGTCCAGTATAGATGCTAGTTCTGGAAGGTATAATTGCATGATAACATTTGATTTTATTAAGATTGAAAAAATTACAGGAAGTTCTTCCAGGAAGAGCAGGGTTAGAATTCAAAAAAGGAACCTGGTATTTTGTGCAAAGTTCACATGGGACAGAGAGGTCTTTAGATGACATATTGATGATGAGATTGATTTAAAAATAAAATTTAAAATTGTTCTGGACTAGTTAAGGAAAATGAGAGAAGAGGATGAAGAGAGGATGAATATTTGTTTGATAAATTATGCAATTTAAAGAATGAGGCCATTCTTCATTGGAGGGAGGATGTGGTAGTCTAAAGTTTAGTATGAAACTTAAGTTTACTTAAAAAGTATTTTGGGGAATTTTTATTGAGATTGGAAATTTCAATCTAATTTTTAAAGGTTATATTAAATGAATTGAGAATTAAAATTGGTTAAAAAGGGTTAATTTTACAAGTCAAGATTAAAAAAATAATTACCAGAAAGAAAATGTAACTATAGATTTAAAAATTCATGCAAATTAAAGTCAGGATTCTCAATAGCCTTTGGGAATTTTTACTATTTTTCTACTATTTTTAATAATTTTATAAAGTATATTTGATTATTTTTAATTTTTCATAATTTACTTAACTTTGATAATTTTTTAATAAATAAATAGGGCTGAAAAAGCTAAAAAAAATAAAATGGAATATAAAGGAAAAGCTTCTATATAATTTGTAATTTTTCTAGATTTTTTATTTATATATTTGAGGTTCTAACTGAGTCCAGAAGCCCACATGAGCTCTGTACAAACTCCAGAATATTCCAGAAAATCTCCATACAAACTCCAGAGATCTCCGGACAAGCTCTGGAATTCTCTGGCTAGGGCAAGTAGAGAATATGAATTACATTGCATATAAATCCTGTATACTCAATATTATAAAAAATCTAACAACTTATATCTTAACTTAAAAACCAACCACATCAACAGATATTAAAACAATCATTAAATATTTTTCATAAAAAATTATAAAATTGTGATAGCCTAATAAAATAAAACTTTTAAATAACAATTTATTAAATTCACTCATCATCATTAATATTAACTTATAGTTGGACATTTTTAAGGTCTAAACACCAGGGATCTGATTTTAACAACTAAATCTTATAAAAAATAAAAGCTTCATAAAAATATATTATTCAATCATTTATTTAACTTTTCTAAATACAACTTCACTGTTGTGTTTTTCAACCTCATTATATAAAACAGTGATTCTACATATCAACACCATTTAAAAATAGTTTATTGGTCAATTCTTATCAAGTAGAGGTTATAGCTTAGATAATTGTGAAATCTTTATTTACTTAAAGGGACAGGATTTTCTTCAGTTTATCCAACTCACTTGGATTTTTTATACAGCAAGGCAACAGTAAGAGTCTTTCTACAGTGCCACAAGACACTTGAAGTAAAATTTAACCTTTTATTCCATAATCTATTACACAAATCTATATGCAAAGCATAGATGTAACAACTAAATAGCAACTGCATTTACCTTTGTGTGCTTTGATTCAATTTTTCTATTGACCTTGCTATTTAAATCTTAGATTATAAATTAGTAAATCATAAGCTTATACATTTCAATCTTAACCAAATGCATATTGTATCAGTTCTATGATCAAATGTATATTCTAAATGTGGGTTATTGTGTATCTGAGGGTAATTAAGGGTCTGTGAGTAGGAATAGAAGTAAAGTTAAATGATATATGGTTTATATTGGAGGGTTTTTCTTAGGGTAATGATATTTTATCAAAGTGGTCAATGCAAGGTGGAGTTATTAATATAATTAGTTTAATGGGTTCAACTTTCCTTAGAATTAGATTATAATATTGTTGTGATAGTAGATAAAATTATATAAAACTTTTATTGTTTCCTACCATTCTTAATAATTAATTTTACTCAATCTTAAATTCCTAAATATTTCTTTTATTTTTAAGTTTCAACCCTTTGTGAGATTAGCCTGAATAATAAGTGTCACTTTAAATTAACAATTGTGTTCATCTCAAACCTATCTCCAAGAAGTATTAAGCTCTCTTTGACATATATTCAAATCACTTCCTCAAAGTACTCCTCTGTTCTTGGAAGTAGTTGGAAATTATTTTCCAATCTCACTTACTCAGTAACACCCTTGACCTTGCATGTAGGCTGTCTGGTTATAGATCCATGCAAAAGGTTTTCTGATCAATCAAAGAATTATAAGGCCATATCCCTACTTATTTTCAACCTGGATATTCCCAGGACTGAGTTAAAAATATTCATACTTTATGTTTAAAACATGTAGTTAACATGGGAACAATAAATAAAGGTACAAAAGTTGCATACATGAGTGAAATTTATGATAAAATACAATATATGCTATTATAACACCTTATATATATGCATATACGCAGCTGTTATAAGTCATATGTACTTAATATTAATTTGTAATATGTTAGGGTAACCTTAAGAAAATTAATTATAAGGATACATAATTTGTAAGTATACTTAAAGTGTCAGGCTGAGGTCAAGTAAAAAGACGTGAACTAGCTTTAATGGTCAGTTGTCTAGAAGATTTTAATGGTCCTATATGAATACTGTAGTACAAATCCAATAAGTATTAAAATATAACTCAATATAAGGGTCTCAGTAATTCTAATCTCACTAATTATATATGGCTTAAAATCTTTATAGTTGGTAGAAAAATAGATTTTATAAATTCAGATACTATTCAAAGACTTTATAAGTACTATTGATATGTATTGTAATATTATTGGTTATATGTTTAAATTGTAATGATAAAGAATGTAGAAAACAAGACCCAAAACCTCCTACTTTTATACACATTGAGTTCCCCAATGAATCCCTTAATTTACCAGTCCAATACACAGTTAATGACACCTCCATACAACTAATAGACATGTCAATCAACATCCCTAGTGACCCATAATATAATTAGAAGAGTAACTACCACCAAAATACTGGAATAAGAGGGAGAATCCATCAAAATTAAAGAATAAGTAAAAAGAGAGTATATGCGTATTATACATCAATATAAATGACTAAAGAGAGAAAATTAAGGTCAATAAGAGCTTAAAAATAAAGGGTATTCACTGTAGAGATGTTGGGGCTAATCCTGACATTATACTATGCAAAATTCCCATTCAAAAATAACCAAAATTGACTGAGAAATCACCTAGAAACCCAAAAAAGGGTGTGAGATGTGGGGTAACTACATGCAGTCTTTGTCAGGTGCTTTCACGGGTAAATCCTTGACTAATTTTAGGCAAATTTAAGCGTGGTAGTGAAATAAGGCTCCAAGAATGAGGTTATTAATGAATGTAATGCATTATTAATTAAGCTAGGACACTAAATAAGCACCTGTCCCCTATTTTAGTGTGTTTCCCCACAGTGGGCATAGAATGTGGGGTAATTATAGTGTGAACAAGCTAACTTTGCTAAAAATGAAGCTATTCACATGGGAAAAATGCAGGCAGTATGTAGCCAGTACACAGAAGCCATTTCTGGCATAAAAAACACCAAATTTGAAAAATGTTATTTTTATGCATTTAAGTAGCCAAATCAATAGTCCTAAATGAGACAAATTGAACTTTCAAAGCGCATTTTTAATATTATTAAATTTATAGCGCATATAATCAACTTTTAAGTGAAATTAAGCGCATTTCTTGTTTTTTGTATAAAGCAATGAAAATAACAGCTTTAAGTGTACTTAAAAATTATGTAGCCTTACATTTAAGATTCTTAAGGTTAACCTAACATATTTTAACTTAATATTAAGTACATAAGACTTATAAAAGGTGGATATATGCGTGTATATAAGGTGTTATAAGGGCATTTTTTGTGTACTATCATAATTTTACTTGTGTATACTGTTTGTGTACTCTCATTTATTGTTCCCATGTATAGTTCATGTGTTTAACATAACTTATAAGTACTTTTACTCCACTTGGGGATATACAGGCTGACACTCATCCACCCAAAAAAAACAATAAAAAAATTGTAAGTTATACATTTTCTTTATTTATTTGTAATTTTTCAGGTATTCAGATTAATTCTGTAGCATTAAAGATTATTCTTTAAAGAAATAAAACATAATAAAATATTATGAGTACTGGTTTTTTAAACCCTCATCTGGTTGAAAAGAAATTTATTTCTGTTTAAATTTTTTAAGAAGGGAGGATAAATTTGAAATTTCTTTTTCAGGTATCCATTTATCAAATTAATTTGATTTCCCCTTAAATCATAATAAATACTCAGTTCCTATTTCCTTATTAAGGATTCTTTTCTTGAGTAATTTTTCAATCTCTGATTTTTCCACAATTTCTTCAGGTTGCTTTTTAGGCCTTCCCCTTCTTTTTGGAAATAAGTCAGGATCATTTGCATGGTAAGGTCTCAATAATGAGATAGGGAAAACTGGATGTTTCCTATCAAATGGGGAATATAATATGACTTCCACTGAATTATTACCAACAATTTTGCTTACTACAAAAGGTCCTACAAAGGGATCCTTTAATTTAAAATTACCCTGTAAGTTAAAATGTAGTGTTGAAATTAGGACTTCATCTCCTTTTTTGAATTCGAATTATTTATGAGACTTATCCCACCTTTCCTTTTCATATTTAAATGCTTTTTGAATGCATTCTTCTGCCTGTTTTCTACACATTTGTTGGATATGAATAAAGGATTTAGTACCAGGGTATATATATAACCTTAGTAATTTATTTAAATAAATTACTGGGGTATTTGGTATGTATCCCAGCCAGAGTTCAAATGTTTTCTTCTCTGTTACAGAATGAGTTGTTCTGTTATAAGCAAATTCAAGTCCATGAATTAATGTTACCCAGTCATGTGTGAATTTCTCATTGTCTTTGTATTCTAATCCAAAGGTAAAATATCTTCTGATCATATCTTCAAAAGTTAGTATCATTCTTTCAGCTAAGCCATCAGTTTGTGGATTGTGTGCTGTAGACAATTTCAATTGACAACCTGATACTTCCATCAAAGATGTTCAGAGCTCTGAAGTAAATTTAGGGTCTCTGTCAGAGATTATGGCTTTGGGGAACCCAGCAGTATTCATCATTTGAGTCCAACATATGAATGCCAAGTCTTTTGCAGATACCTCTTGATGGGTAGGAAAAAATTTACACATTTTGATTGATCTATCCACAATTACCCAGCAAGAATTGAAACTTTCTTTTCCTGCTAATGGCAAGCCAGTGAAAAAATCCATGTTTATAATTTCCCATGGAGCTTTTGGCTTTTCTATTTGTTATAACAACCCAGCTCTCTTCCCACTTAATCTTTTAGATTTATGACAAGAGTCACATGTTTCAATGTATTTTTGTAAATCTTCTTTCATGTTTATCCACCAGGATGTATTTTTAGCTCTGGTTAATGTTTTGTTAAAATCAAAATGACCAGCTAAGATGTCATCATGAGAAGTACTCAACATTAACTCTTTCATGGAAGGTGGTATTAATATTACATTACTTAGCTTTTCCTGTAATATATATCCATCTTCAATTGAAAGTTTACCTTTTTCCAACACATTTCTATACTTTGGAGGTAAGGTTTTAATTAATGCACTCATGGAGGCATTAGTTGGATCATTTAGAATGGTAGATAGTTTAGTCAAATCTCTATCAGATGAATAATTTTCCAATATATTTTGCATAAAATCCTCCTCTAAATCTACTATAAAAATCCCAAATATATGTATAACCTCATTTCCAGGTACATAAGCTGGGTTGTCAGTATCATTTGGAAAAGGACTTCTGGATAATAAATCCACATTAGAATGTAATGTTCCTGCTCTATGAGTGATTGTAATTCTTCCTCTGTACTCTTGTACAGCTAGCTGCCATCTAAACATGTGCCTATTAGGTGTTTTCATGTTTAGTAATAATTTTACTGCACTGCAATCTTTTATTAGTTTAAACTTCTGGTCTTCCAGATAGTAATGAGGTTTCTCCAAGGCTCACACAACGGCTAAACATTCCAGTTGTGTGGCACCATACCTTAATTCTGTCTTTCTTAAGGTTCTGGACATATAACAGATAACTATTTAAGATAATTTTCCATTTATTACCTGTTTTTGCTGTAAAACAGCAGCTAACCCTGTGAAGCTTGCATCAGTGTACAAGATAAAAGGTTGGGTGAAATCTGGAAGTCCCAATATTGGAGCTGACATTAAACATTCCTTTAATTTATTGAAGGCGTTGTAGACAATCATATAGTACTAGCTATATGCCTTGACCAAGGGAGTTGGAGAAAAACCAGAGAGAAAATCCCCTGTCCCTTTAGAAAAATAGAGTGAGATTTACTTGCTAAAGTAAGTTGGTTCCTGTTTGCTAAAGCTCCTTTTCAACAAACTTGACTGCTTGATGAGCCAAGAAAGTAGTCACCAGACAGACTACCAGACCAAAGAACTGAAATGTAGACCAATTTCCACACCAGAGACAGTAAAGATACTTGATGTAGGCTGCAAATCTACACCAGAGACAGCAATAATACTTGCTATAGCTTGCAAGACTATAACAGAGAAAACAGTTGCCAAAGTTAAGTTAAATGAAGAGCTCACTTGCAACAAACACAGCCAAATTGTCACCAGAAAACAGTGAAAACTGAGTGAGGAACAAGGATATCACCTCCGGATGGTTGTATGATAATTAAGGTTGCCCCAAACTGTCTTATTCACTATGTACACCAGACCACTATCTAAGAGCCCATGCACACCCACAAATCTGGCGCCTGTACCCGCCAAATTGAATAAAAAAACCCTCAAGAAGTGCTCCTCAACCTTCTAAAACAGAGGCAGGCGGGCGGCCCGATGTCGGAGGTGCCACCTGAAGCGGCCCGGCCTCCCTGAAGCCAGAAAACCATAAAAACAACTAATATACTTAGAAAAATTTGCTACAACTACTAAAATCTTTAAAACATGCAATTCCACTATAACAACATTGAGACTTGAAATATAGAGAAAAATTAGCCCTATCCAATGGTACTAAGCACTTAAACCTAAGACTTAAGGTTATCCTGTAAAACACAAAAAACAAAATTAAACAGCTATCCTTTATAAATTAAAAATGAGGAAATGACCCCTTAAAACTTAGAATATGAAAAATTTCTAAAATACATAAAGTATAGAGAAAAACTGGGGCTATCCAATGATAGTACCCACATACCCGCAGACCCAATATCCACGGAATAAAACCAGAAAAATACCCAATTCCTTAACAGATGTCAGTTATGACATGAACAAACATCGCCAAATCACACAACAAAGGCCCCTTCTAATGTTGGAAGACCACATTGTCCCTCCAATTAAGAATTTCCACATTCTTTCTTCATCAAACCACCATGTTCAACCTTCTTCCCAAACATGCCTCTGAAATGGGTCCTTGCCAATACTGCATTGATAATAATCTAATCTGCCCCATGACACCACCTGTCCATCCATACAGAACATCCTGCGATGTCTTCCAATCTAGAAAGAAGCCTTGCTACAGACCTGGTCCATTATCTTCTGCAACAGATTCACCTCCACCTCAACCTGGTCCATCTTTTACCAGCACCAAAAGATCTAGGCCATCCATCCTGATACCCAGATTAATCAAAAAGCTTCACCCTTCCCAGAAGAGTGCCACAACCCATAAAACAACAAGTTCCACCATCCCTGGTCCATCTGATGGTAAATAACTTTCATTTCTTCCTTCAACTTTAAAACTGATGACTTCTCAGTTCCTCCATCTTCTGATAGTGATGATAACAATGTAGGATCAATTGCCCCACCAACACCAAACAACTTGCCCACTATCAAGGCCAAGTTCCAACAACACTCATCTCAACAGAAACAACTCCTGCTTCACTACTTCCGATCCACTCCTGCTAGAGATCCACAGGACATTGAGAACAGAAGACACCTCATTCACCAGTTCAAGGCTAATTCTGAACACTTCATTTCATCTCTTGATTCCCTCTTTAATTCCACTAGTACTTGAGTTTGATTCAGAAAAGAAAAATTGACCACACCCTCTATAGGATGTAACCACAAAACAACCCTCAGTTTTAAGTCTTGGGGGACCATCCTCATTTTATAGTCTTGGGGGACTCAAAAAACCTCAGTTTAAAGTCTTTGTGGACTCAAAAACTTAAATCATAAACACAGAACCAGAGATCAACCACATTAAGACACAGAGAAAAAACTAACACTCTGGGGTAATTGTGAATATAGCTGCCAGCCCATCAATTACCCCCAAACTTGCCTTTTCTAAATCCGGAGGCTCCCCCTGTGGATACCCTCCACCAATCTTTCAAAACCAACTCCAACAACAAAACCCATTCCTCAGTTTATAGTCTTGGGGGACTAAACCAACAACAATCCTCAGTTTAAAGTCTTGGGGGACTAACACAGTGTTCAGTTTAAAGTCTTGACGGACTACTTCTTGACAAAATCTTGAAACCAGCCAGTTTAAAGTCTTTGAGGACTAACTAGATACCAGATTTCAGTTTAAAGTCTTTATGGACTGCTGGAATTTTGCATAAAATAGATGCAGCCAATTTCATACAGAATACCTCTACAGCCAACCTGCTGAACTTCTACCTTCCCTTCATCATCTACCCATCACTGACAAAAAATCTCCTTCCTATCTCTTTCCATCATCTTTTCTCACCACAGATCATGGCTGGATCCCCTGATGTTGACCCTTCTGCTCTTCCTGGCTTCACTGCTCCCAAGGACTATGCCTGCAAACAGTGTATCCACATGTGCAGACCTTGCACATTCACTCTTCCAACTCCTGAAGCCAAATTCTACAACAGAGTTTGTGATTCTTGCTACTACAAAAAGAAAAAATGTGACAGAGATGCCAACTACCCTTTTCCTCCTCCTTCACCTTCTCATAAATACATCTCCATATTCCCTACCAGATCCCCAGAGCTTGGTCCTTCCTCTTCCTCTTTATCTTCAGCAACTTCCAGAAGATCCAGAAGCTCAGCTTCCAGAACTCTTCCCAAAAGACCGGCCTTAGCTTCCCAAGAAACTGCTTTTATCTCTGATAAATTAGCTCCTAGGCTTCTAGACCACGTCCAGGCAGCCCAGCCAACTTCGGGCGGCCCTCCCGCCTCACTAGACAGTGAAAATCAGGCTCAAAACCTCAAAAAACAGCCAGAAAACAGCCAAATTCAACCAATCAACGAAAACAACTCCACGCAATTACCTCCCACTGCTACCAGAGCAATGCAGCCAACCCTTCCAAGGTCCAAAAACTCCAAATTTTCCCAAACTTCTAGGAGACCTGCCAGAGGATCCCTGGAAGAAACCAGAGCACCCAACACTGCACCAAAGCAACAACTTTGTCCCCAGTTAAGTCAACAAAACTACACCTCTCCTCTGTCAGCCAACTATTCTTCTGACAGTTCCATTCCTTCAAAAGCTCCATCCAGAAGAGATCAATCTGCTTCCAAATCACCCTCTCCTGCTCCATCTTTTAACAACCCTGGTACTCCATCACCAGCACCTCCTCCAGCTGAATCCAACAGAAATATTAACCACAACAACAACAACAATCCTGCTGCTCCAACTAGGCCCCAGGAACATCAGCCTCCTAGTTCACCTTCTCAAAATCTTTCAGAGGAAGACCAAGAAAATCCATATCTTTCCCTGATTGATCCACCTACTATGACCATTCCAAAATCTTCAGAAGTCCAAATTCCGGCTGCTTACAAATTTTAAGAGCTTCCAATCTGTAAGTACCATATTAATTCATCCCATTTCTTCAACAAAAATAATTACTGATCCAATTATTCTTGTCTAGTTGGCACCCCTCCTCCTGAATCTACTATTGGAGTTGGCCAACATTTAGAAACTTCTTTGACCCTGGATTATGGAGACATGAAAAAACACCTAAGCACCATGTGTTCCAACATGCTATAAGCCTTTGCCCTCCATGGACCTTTGAATGACTTTGAAAAATCCCTGAGAAAGCACCTGTTGAACAACCACTGGAAGATGTCTAGGATCATTAAGCACACCTTCCAGCACTCCATTCCTCCCTCTTCTTCTTCTTCCTCTGAACTTCTCTCTAATCCAATTCCTGCCCATTACAATCCATAAAATCTCTCCAGCAGGATTCACTTCAAAGAACACAGTGCTTCCCACAACCCCAACAAAAAACAAAAACGACATCATAATCCGGACCAGCCTCCAGAAGCTTCATCATCCAGACAATGAGCTCCCGCAAAAAGATTAGAAACATAATAATAAATAAATAATAACAAAACAATTAATAACTATAAATTCTAATATATATTATGATTATGATTATTATTATTATTTTTAATCTACTAATATACTAAAATTAAAAATTGATAAATAAAATAAAATAAAAATAAATGAAATAAAATAAAATATAGAAAATAATACAAATGGTATCCCCCAGCCAACTGATGAGCTTATCCCCTGATACCTTGTCCACATCCAAGTGCACCTTGATGTAGATACACCTTAAAAAATTTAAAACATTTGAAATGAGAAACATAAATTAAGGGTAATAATGAGAATAATAATAAAAAATAATAATAATAAAAATTAAATTAAAGAAAATAAAAATAAAATAAACTAAAATGATTAAATAGCATTTCCTGGCCAATTGATGAGCCTTTCCCCACCAATGCTTGCCCACATCCAGGTGACCCTGATCTGGTGACACCCTATTTTTTTTTTTTTTAATTTTATAATTTTAACAACGCCCATAAAAAATTAAAAGAAAAAAAGAGAAAAAAGAAAATAATCTGAATTTACTATCTAGCAAAAACATAACTACAAAATCAAAGACAATCCAGCTCCATAGATGGTCTAATAAGAGAAAGTCCGGTCCATAGAAATGATCACTGGGTGGGCTCCCTCCAATAAGTAAAAATGATAGGAGACCACCAGTGATCCACCACCAATCCAAATAAACCAAAGACAGAAAAGCCAGTCCCAAAACAGTTTAAAGTCATAGTGGACTTGAAACCTGAATAATAAACAACAGAACTATAATTCAACTAGGAAAAACAAAAGACTTGAGACAGACATTCTGGGGTAACTGTTCTACAGAGAAGCCAGCTCATCAGTTACCCACACACTTGCCAAAATAAAATCTAGAAGCCCCCCCTGGGTACCTTCTAACAAAAAAACAACATACAACACAATAAACCAAAACCAATAAGAGTGAAGAGTCCAGCACTTGAAAACTAAAGAAAATTCCAGTTTAAAGTCATAGAGGACTATACCTGTTAAAAGAAACCAATACTAGGGTTCAACCAAATTAAGAGAAAGGGTTGGAAACAGACAATCTGGGTTAACTGTTGATAGAGAAGCCAGCCCATCAGTTACCCCTACACTTTCCAAGATAAAATCTAGAAGCCCCACCCATGGGTACCTTCTAAAAAAATTTCCAACACAAAAGTTTCTCTGTAACACCAAAAATTCTAAAACTTAAAGAACATTCCATAGTTTATCCTCATTGCCAAGTCAATCTTCTTCATGTCTAGTGCCTCTGAGATAGAACCTCCTCACCTGATCTGCAGCCACTCTCTTCTTTAAGACTGCACCATCCAACTCTTCCGAAACATAAGAACCTACAGACACCTGATATTTGACTTGGTAAGGTCCATTCCATCTGTCAGAAAACATTTTTTCCCACTGACTCTCTAAACTTCTATTATACACTGAAACCAAACAACCAGGCTTCAAGGGATTCCTGAGTCTATGAGCCAACTTCTTGTCCCAGTACCTGACTGATTGATTCCTAATCTTCATCATTCTAGAGTATGCCTTCTCTTGACATTCCTCTCTACATTCCAACTGTTGCATCCTGGCACAGAGCAAATCTTCTGTTGAGTGCATGTCATCCCAATCAATTCCAAGATAAGAGACAGCTTCTAAGTCCACTGGTAGAACCGCTTTTTGACCAAACATTAATTCATAAGGAGAATAGCCAGTTGTCCTCTTCACAGTGACCTTATCAGCAAATAACACCAAGAATAAATAATGCCTCAACGTTTCAGAACTATCTCTGCACATCTTCACCAAAGCATTCTTGATAACTTGATGGCCTCTTTCAACCATGCCTTCAGCTTCAGGATAATAAGATGTAGCCCCTCTAAATTTAGAACCAACACTAGCCACAGCTTCTTTAAATTTGGCACCAAACTCTGGCCCGCCATCAACAGTCACAAACTTCATCAACCCATACCTATAAATCCACTCCTTCTTTAAAAACTCTGCCACATTCTTGGCAGTCAAATTAACCAGAGGCACTGCCTCAACCCAACCAGACAAATCATCCCTAGCAACAATCAAGTATTTATACCTGCCCTCTTTAATATGGACAGAATCCAGACTGACCCTCACAAAAATAGTTGTTTCACCAGTAGCACGGCTGACCTAGAAAGGCTTCAAGTGACTTCTTCTTTGAAATTCTTCATAAAATTGAACCCAACCCTGCACAGCCAACTTCATACCTGGCCACCAAAATCTGTCACCTACTCTTCTATAAGTCTCCCCAAAACCTCTATGACCAAAGTCTTCATGCAAAGACTTCAACACAAGTTCTTTACCCTTCTTCTGAGTCCCCACAACTTGAGGATTAGGATTTCTCCTTCTCATCAGCCTTCTTCCTGACACATAAAATCCAGGACTCTTCTTCTTGATTTCCAACCAAGTATCATCATCACAACTATCTGGCCTCTCCAAGGTCAACAGATATTCCACCAAAATAAAATAAAACCCAGACTGACCCCAGGTCTCATCTTAAAAATCCAACAAAACAACATCCAAGGGTACAATTCTTTCATCAAAATCACCAGTGTGAACATGAGCCAATTGAGCAGCCAAACCAGGAAACAAATCCTTAAATTTTGGCATATCCTTCTCTTTCCACTGAATCTTGTGAGAATCCAGTTCACTAACAAAAACACCCTTTTCGAAATTTGAGGTGTCCCAAATAACAACTCCATCTTCATCAACAAAAACATCCTGATCACCAGAATAAAGATCAGATCCAGCCAGTTTAACCTCTTGGGGGAGGTCAGAAAAATCTTCAGCACCCTTAGTTCTGGCCCTAACCACTGGAACATCTTCATCAAACTCTTCAGCCTCAGAATCTTCATCTGTAGGTGGCCTCCTTGATAATCGATCAGGCATAGTAAAAGTTTTTCCTGGTTTGTGTACCAGGTCAAAAGAAAAATTTTGAATAAATGCCACCCACCTAGTCATTGGAGCATTTGGAGGACTAGGTGTATTAATCATCTGAACCAAAGATTTTGCATCCACATGCAGCTCAAAATGCTGCCCCCACAAAACAGTCTGTAGCTTTTTTAAAATTTTTGCTACACCACACAATTCCAACTTAGGTTGAGAATACCTAGATTCCACCTCATTAAACACCATAGACTCATATCTTACTGGCCTGACCCTCCCAGTTTTATCCTCCCGAGAAAAAACAGCACCAGCAGCAATATAACTTGAGTCCACTGCCAGATAAATTTTTCCAGCACCAACACCATAATCCAACTTGTGAAGAACAATATCTTCCCCAAAAACCTTTTTTAAATTCTGAAAAGCCTCTTCACACTCTTCAGTCCATTCCCAATCTGCATCTTTCCTGGTCAACCTCCTTAAAGGTGAAGCCAACAAAGAAAAATCCTTAATAAAAATCCTGACATATACACATACACCCAAAAATCCCCTGACTTCAGTAGTATTTTTAGGCCTTGGCCATGACTGGATTTTTTTAATCTTTTTCTTTGCCATAATCCTTCCCTCTTTACATACCACATGACCCAGAATTTCCAAAGCAGGAACACAACAACAGAACTTTGACTCTGAAATGGTCGAACCAGCCTCTTCAATCCTAAACAACACTCTCTCTAGAGTTATTGCATACTCCCAAACAAACCTCGTTATGCCAGGGTTCTCTACTAACACCTCATTATCATAATCAGTGTATAATCCATTAATTCCACCATCATCAATAAAAATACCAGCATGAGTAGGAACCTCATCCTGAAAAATCCAAGCCATCTGTGCTTGATATACCGCCAATGAATTAGTTTCTCCTTGAGGCAACCTAGTGAGTTGAAATCTTCCCAAAGGAGTCTCAAAAGTTGTGAGAGGCCTTGAATCCGTATGAAGCTCCCTCTCATCATAACCACCCATAATATCACCCAAACCATAACACACCCTTCCAGAAAATTCTTCAACAAAATCCTCTGCACTTGGTGGCATACCAGCGTCCTTGATAGTGACTCTATTCAAGGCTCTAAGATCATGCACCACCCTCAACTTTCCATTCTGCTTCTTTACACAGAAAACCGGACTTGAGTAGCTGGATGTCAATTGTTTGTATAACCCAGTCCTGACTCTTTCCCTAACAATCTCCACAAAATCCTCTCTGATAGCAGCTGGAATCGGAATGGGTTTGATTTGCCAAGGTTCATGACAAATCACAGGAATCAAGCAAGGTTCCTCATAAGAGTGCTTCAACATACAACTTTCCTCCTCAACAAAAGCCACAGCCTTTTCCCTTAGCACAATAACGTGCAACAACAACTTCTTTTCTTCTTCAGACAACCACCCATCAGGACCAAAATTAACAACTTTCAACCTTTCCACAGTCACCCTAGCTGTCTCTACAAATTCTGGAGGATTCTTCACCAAAGGAGTACAGTACGGATCTCTTGACAAAGGAGGTCTCTTCAAGGGCGGATTCAAACCCACAGGCATAGACTCATTAACAGGCCTAATCTTCTGCGCTACCTTCTTATACTTTGCCGCTCCACCTTCAACTTGAGGGATCTTCAGGAAATCTTCACCACCAGACATGTAACAAAAACCAAGGTTTTCCCCATTTCTCACATGAGTGGCCAAGGTAATGTTTTTAAAAGGTGTAGAAGAAACCCTAGCGGTGCACAATTGGGAGGACTTACTTTTAGACCCCAATCTCACCACTCCAAAACTTTTCCGCAATACCAAATCTTCATCTTCACTTTTGTCTTTCAAATATTCAAATCTTGATTCATCTTCAGAATCAACTCTTTTAAAATTGTGCAGTTTATCCTCATGCTGGAGGCCCAAAAATTGATCTTGATGATCTTCTTTCTTCATAATTTTCTGCAGTTTAACCTCATGCTAGAGGCCCAAAAATTGATCTTGACAATCTTCACAAAAATATATTGAATCTTCTTTCTTCATTATCTTCAGATTTTTTTCTTGATTTTCTTGAATTATCATGAAATTTTTATCTTCTTTTCTTGAGTTTTCTTCTGACCTACAAAAATAAACATGGGTTTCCCCAATTCACACAGGTGTGGCCCAGGTAATTTTTTTTGAAAGGTGTAGAAGAAACCCTAGCGGTGCACAATTGGGAGGACCTACTTTTAGACACCAATCTCACTGCCCCAAAACTTTTCCTCATATCTTTCAATAAAGATATATAACCAATCTTCTTCCTTGAGCTTGAATTAAAAATAATTGAGAATCATGAAAGAGAACAGAGACTTGATAAAAAACTTGATGAATACTTGAAGAGAAGAGAAACATTAAAAATAGAAAGTTGAAAATCCACTTGGTATATCTCCAAGGGAACTGACCTACTAAAACCTGGGATTTCCTCATCTTGGGGAGAGGTTGTAGCACTAGGGTGATTAGCCCTCATTACTCTAAAAAAGACAGACTCTCAATAGAGCCTGAGCCACACTCCAAAAAACAGAGGTGGCACCCACTTCCTTCCTTCTCCTGCAGCAATCCATGCACTGGCACCTTGAAGATAAACCAGGCCTGGTCTCCCAACCATCCTCTCAAGGGGAAGATAACCTCATGTGAAGTCTCCTTTCATCTTCACCAGTCAACTCCAAACTGATTCCCAAATCAAATTGATAACCAATTCTTGCCTGAAAATCCATAAAGAATGGCCCACCCAAAACAGCTTTAACTGTTCCCTTAGCAATATAAAAATGAACCTTCCCTGAGGCTCCACCAACATCTAACTTCACAAACTCTGAAGTTCCAACCAATTCAGTGACATGACCACAGATCCCACTCAAATTCCCACCAATACCAGTTTTGATGGGGAGGCCCAAATGAGTTGCCTCAAACAAAGAAATCAGGTTTATCTGAGAACCTGAATCTACCAATGCCCTTGCCTCCCTGCCATTCAGAGTGACATTGACATATCCCAGAGGAGCAGAAAAATGAGTTTCCAACCCCTCACCAAACTTTTCCGCAGAATCAAAGATGTATTCCACCTCCCCAGAAGAAACTCTTCTCCTGGTCAACAACTTTTTCTGCCTATCAGCCAACCCTGGACTGAAAGCATACAATTCCCCATAAGATAGGGAAACCTGACCCTGATTCATATTTTCCAGGAAAGAGTCCATAACATTAACTTGACCAGAAACTACTGGCCTCTCAAAGTGAGCCCCTGGCTTCACCACCTTGGTCCTAGAAGCTTCTTGAGGACCAGCACCACCAACAGATTTTCCATCAACAGGAAACAAACCAGATCCCTCACCTGAACCTCTAACTCCGGCAGGCTTTGGCAATGAAGCCAAAGGGACATCCTCCCCAGAGTCAGAATCAACCTCCATTGGCATTGGCTCACCATTAATTTCCAATGCACCAAAACTAGGAGGGCCCATGTCAGCCATACCCTTCTGAATCTTGTACAGCTCCTCTTTGCTGTAATTTTTCCTAGCTTCACTCAACTTAGGATCCACCTTTGAAGCATTTGGCTTTGGTTGGGCCTGAGAACTGCTCTTAGGCCTACCCACCTTCCCTGCTTCCACATCATAAACACCAGCCAAGCATTCTCCACTTGACTGTCCACCACAAGAGTACAACTCCAAACCACAAAAGGAAGTAGAAAAAGAGACCTTATTGGCCTCCTTCCCCTTTCCCTTGACATTCTCATCCTCCTTACCAGAAGACTTCCCTTGATCAGGAATCTCCTCAAACCTTGGCCTCCTTTGATTGAGACCTCCACTTCTCCTGACCAAATCAACAGGAGCCTGCCCCTCACTGGGCTTCACAAAAGAACCATAAGGGAACTTGAAAACCCTGCCATCAAACTCCACTTTTCCTTCAGACACATCCCTGTTCAATGCCCAACAATCATTGGACCTGTGCCCCCTCCTTCTGCAATAAGAGAAGACCCAAGGATTACTCCTACCAGCCCTCCTATCAAAATCTCTAGGCTGAGAAGGTGCCTTATTGACCTTCTTAGCCTCCTGCACAAAAATGTGGAGCTGTTTTGTCAGGTCAGCTAACTGTTCCACCATTGGGTCCCTCTCCTGTTTTGGAACCTTCACCATATTCTTCTCCTCCTTCTTCTCCCTAACTTCCTCTTCAGCCAAAGCCTCACTGACTTTGCTGACATACTTGGCACACCCCTCCTGATAGGTGTCCACAGCCAATAACTTCAAATGGGCCTCAACAGCTTCCTTCACCTTATCCAAGGCAGGCAACTTCTGGTCCCCATTAGAAAGAGTCTTCATCAATTCCTTTCTTGAAAACTCCTTCAACACATCCATCCTGACATCTCTAGCCAGGGCAGACCAAAAAACATCCTTGGCAGCATTTTCATGTGCCAGCTCCTCCACTTCCACCAAATATTCCACCACAGGATGAAACTGTAGCAGAAACTTCCTGTAACTATGCAAGTTACCAACACCACCATAAGATTGCCATTCACTGAAAACCTTGTTCAGATCCACCATTGTGAACCTGACACCCCATCTATCCACCATCTCCCTACACAACAATTTCCAATCCCTCTTCTTGTAGCCAGACATGGCCACAATCTCCTTCTACACTTCCCTATCACCAATGAAGAAGATAATCTGCTTCACCATGTCCAGGTAGGAAGCACCATCCACACCAGCAGCAGTTCCATATTTCTCCAGAAACCACTTGACATCCTCCCCATTAAACTTGGTACCATCCCAAGTTTTAATCCTAACACACTCCCTAACCATCACAGCAGGAGGACCATCTCCCCCACTGACAGTCACCACAGGAATAGAGGAACCAGAAGCCATTCCTCTAGACCAAAACACCAAAAAGAGCCAACCAAAGAAAACAGAGATTCCAAAAAACTAGCAAGTTGACCCCACTTTGGGCTCCAGAAATGTAGACATACCTATAGTACTAGCTATAGGCCTTGACCAAGGGAGTTGGAGAAAAACCAGAGTGAAAATCCCCTGTCCCTTTAGAAAAATAGAGTGAGATTTACTTGCTAAAGTGAGTTGGTTCCTGTTTGCTAAAGCCCCTTTTCAACACACTTGGCTGCTTGATGAGCCAAGAAAGTAGTCACCAGACAGACTACCAGACCAAAGAACTGAAATTTAGACCAATGTCTACACCAGAGACAGCAAAGATACTTGATGTAGGCTGCAAATCCACACCAGAGACAGAAATAATACTTGCTATAGCTTGCAAGACTATAACAGAGAAAACAGTTGCCAAAGTTAAGTTAAATGAAAACTCACTTGCAACAAACACAGCCAAATTGTGGCCAGAAAACAGTGAAAACTGAGTGAGGAACAAGGATATCACCTCTGGATGGTTGTATGATAATTAAGGTTGCCCCAAACTGTCTTATTCACTATGTACACCAGACCACTATCTAAGAGCCCATGCACACCCACAAATCAGGCGCCTGTACCCGCCAAATTGAATAAAAAACCCTCCAGAAGCGCTCCCAAACCTTCTAAAACAGAGGCGGGAGGGCCGCCTGAAGCAGCCCAGCCTCCCTGAAGCGGCCCAGCCTCCCTGAAGCCAGAAAACCAATAAAAACATCTAATCTACTTAGAAAAATTCACTACAACTACTAAAATCTTTAAAACACGCAATTTCACTATAAAAACATTGTGACATGAAATATAGAGAAAAATTAGCCCTATCCAATGGTACTAAGCACTTAACCCTAAGACTTAAGGTTAGCCCATAAAACACGAAAAACAAAATTAAACAGCTATCTTTTATAAATGAAAAATGAGGAAATGACCCCTTAAAACTTAGAATATGAAAAATGTCTACAAGACATAAAATATAGAGAAAAACTGGTGCTATCCAATGATAGTACCCACATACCCGCAGACTCAATATCCAAGGAATAAAGTCAGAAAAATACCCAATTCCTTAACAGATGTCAATTAAAACAAGCACAAACAGCGCCAAATCACACAACAAAGGCCCCTGCCAATGTTGGAAGACCACAGAATGTTGACTTTTGTTATTCCAAATGAAAGCCTCATTTTTCCTGATTGATGTTGTTAAAGGAGCTGCAATGGATTGGTAGTTTTTAATATATTGTCTATAATATCCACACATACCCAAAAAACTTTGAACATCTTTTACATTCTTAGGTATACCAATGTTTTTAATTGCTGCCACCTTATTCTGGTCAACACAAATTTTTAATCCAGATACAAAATGTCCAAGTACTTTCAAGGATTGAAATACAAACTTTGTTTCTTTGATGCAATTGTCATATTAATTTCATCCATCTTTTGAAAGACTCTCTTTAGGGGATTTAAATGTTCATCATATGTTTTTGAAAACACTATGATGTCATCAATATCAACCAAAATCCATCCTTCAACCATTTCTTGATGAAAGACACTATCCATCAATTTTTGGAAGACTGAAGGTGCCTTCTTTGGGCCAAATGGCATTCTCACATACTTATAAATTCACATATGTGTGATTATAAATAATTAATTCTGAGAATTCTTTTCCACAGGAATGTGGTGGTAACCTTTACTTCCATCTAGACAGGAAATATATTTTTCACCTTGCAAGGTAGCATGGATAGAAGCTATCCTTGGTAGAGGGTAAATATCATGTACAGTGTATGTATTCAGAGCTCTATAATCACCACATAATCTTACCTTATCTTTTTTATAAGAGATTAATACTGGTGAAATAACACAATACTTAGGTGTTGTGTCCACTTTTTCAACAATACCCATTTCTAACAACATTTTAATGTTGTCTTCAATGACTTTCCTTTTTGCAGGAGAAGCTGGGTAAGGTTTCTTATTCAAGCTGCTAGGAATATTATCCAAACCACAATTTAAAGAGTTTTCATCTCATGGTCTTTGACCAATCCTAGCTCATTTGAACCATGGGCAAATGCCAAAGGATAATCATTTATCAATCTCAAAATATTGTTTTCTTCAATTTTTGAGAGTTGAGGACTAAAAGAGGCCTTTTGGATTTCATTGTCCAATTCTAATACTTCAGTGGTGGTTCTTCAACCTTGCAGTTGTTCCTCTCTAGGAGAAATGGAATACAATGAATTTTCTGAACATATCTTGAATTTTCTCTTACCATTCACGCCTATAGTGAGGAAACTATTTGCAGGATCTAGTTTAATGCCAAATTTTGTTAATAAGTCATTGCCAATAATAAACCAATCACTGCAATTATTATTATCCATTACAACAAATTCACACACTGCTCTTACATATCCATTACTATACTTAAAGAATACAGCAGTTTTGTATTTGCCAATTGGATTTAAGACTGAACCAAAGCCCTCCAGTTCTTTGTCTGTACAGGTTCTAGTTTTCCTTATACTTACTGTTAAGTTTCATTAATGTATTAATAGAAACTACACTACCTGCAGCCCCAGTGTCAAGAATGGCATTCATTTCTCTTCCACATATTATTACAGATGCTCTGATAGGTGTTATTTTGTAAGTAACATGAGATACATCTTTAATTATTTCAGCTTCTTCAATGGAAGTTAAAGATGTATCTTTATTGGGTATAGCATCATCCAGGAACATAATATCCTTTTCTAATACAAATATCTCATGTTCATCATCACTGTAAGAAATTTTACTTTTACAATCCTCACTGTATTCCACGTTCTCAACTTCATGATTACTTGTTTCGGAATTTTGTGAGGTTTCAATAAAATTAATTCTTTTCTTACACGTGTGACCCTTAAACCAAGGTTCATTACATTTATAACAAGTGTTATTCTCTTGTCTTTTAGGGACAAGGGGAGCTGAAGGTTTTTTCTTATCCACTGGTAACTTACTTGTAGTAGGTTTTACTATGTCAACACTTTGTCTGTAATTACTATACTTGGTTTCATATTTGTGGTTTAATAATATTTCATTGCATACATTAATGAACCCAGAGGTATCTCTGATGGTTTCAGTTCTAGCTACAATAATGTCTCTAACTGATATAGGCAATTTATATATTATTTATTCTTTCCACTCATCATAATCCATTTTTGGATCCATTGCTTTCATGGTTTTTATTAAATTCATTAAAAAGACCATGGGTCTATCTCCAGAATTTGGATTATATCTGGCTCTTTTATACAATCTTTGTTGAGTTATTCTAAATTTTGGGCCACTGAATTTCCTTTCAATTAGTGCCTTCCATTCATTCCAGGATTAGTTAATTCCCTCACTCAATTCAGACTCAAATAATAATAAGTCCACATCTGTAAATAAAGACATTAATTTTGATGTAATTTCTTCATCAGGTATTTTGTATGAAAACTTTAAGTTATCAATTATTTGAATGAATTGTTGCCAATAAGATTTTAAATCCCTGTCAAAAGAAGGGTACTGATCTAACTTAGGCCAGTTCTTTTGGCTAGTTTTTACTTTCCTAACCTGAGGAATATTAAGTAATTCACTTACTTTAGAAAGATGATCATTAATTTCATCTTTTACTTATTTTAAGTTTTCAGAGCCCATGACACTATGTTCATGTTCAATCATTTGTTTATCATCTGAGTGTTTCATGAAAACTGGTACTCTTTCCACATAAGAGGTATTATGTTTTACTTTCTCAGCATTTTTCAGAATGTTTGGTACTTCAATTTCTACTCTGTGTAACCTATCTTTTATTTCAGGTACATGAGTCAAGGTATCATTTACATTTGAAAAAGACAATTTTACACATCCCTCTATGGTAGCCATTATATTCTGAGAGTGTTCTAATTTAATTTCTAAATTTCTAACCTCAGAGTTCAATCTTTTATTTTAATTGGTTAATTTATTATTTGAATTCTCAATAATTTTTAAACTAGTGGCTGTTGTACTCAATGATTGTGTGAGTGTTAATAATACATTTTCTGTATTATTGTTTGACTCTTTAGAGAACTCTTCCAATTTTTCAATTCTTAATAATAATTTACTTATTATCTTTGATTCCATTGGATTTTCTTTTAAAAAATATTCAATTTTTTCTGTGTCTAACTCAGAAGACTCATCATCAGGTTCAAGATTTAATTCATTTGGTTCCAATTTTATATTTATAGCATTATCCTGGTGATCCATAAAACTATTTACATTGTCCTCATCTAAAGACAAATTTAACACATTATTATCAAATGAATAATTCTTTAGATCCTCATCAATTATATCTAACAATTCCTTATCAATCTCATTACCTATAAGTAATTCATTGTTAGGGTGATACAATTGATCATGAGAAGATGGATGACTTACCAAGGTCTTATCCCACTTCCCCTGACTCTCCTTGCCTTTCCCCTGTAAGGGTGACTGCTGGAGCCCTGCTGTTGAGGAGGGTTGTTGTAATTTTGGGCATACTAATCCCACTTCCATTTGCTGACTGTAGTTTTTTGGTCCTACTCTTGGACTGGAGGTGTTGATATGGAATTGTTTGGTTCCACTGTTTGTGGTTGATCCTTTATATCCACTAGAGCCTGGTTGACTTCTACCAAACCCTGCACTGCCCTTTTCTCCAGATTGTTTATCTGGTCTAAAATGTTGTTGACTCTTATGGTGAGGGTGTTCAGTAGGGTGGAGAGGGAGTGAATATTCTCTTGTAATGTGTTTTTAGTTTTCTTTATTGATAATTGTTTTAAGAGTCTTTCCCTTTCCTCCAAGGACATTGGTGGGAGGTTGTTTATGATGGGAGATTGCTGTCCCTCCATTTGAAGTCCTGAAACAGGTCTTTCATCTCTAGGTCTTAAGTTATAAGGTTTTTTTCCTAATTACTTACAATTTCATTGTTGTCACACATATTGTACGTGGAGTATATTTTATAAAAATTGAAATTTAGATATGAAAACTTCAATGAAGGAGTTTTATCAGTATTTATCAATACCTGAAGACAATTACATTGCTTACTTATAGGTATGAAGTGAATTTCTAAGTGCCAAAAGTCAAATATGCTTTTATGTGGCCACTTGATTTAACTGGTCTACAATATATAGCAGTCTTTTTATATTTAAAATAAGAAAATTTGTTAGTAAGATTCTTTCTAAATTTTAAATGAATTTTACAAAACAATAAAAAGGAATTAAGAGTCCTGTTAAAAGAAAACAATTAATCAGTTTAATTGGTTATCATCCGCAAAGATCACGAATTCAATTAGTCTATTTACAGACTCCCACTAAGACCAATTTTATGTTAAATCAGTGGTAAAATATTTTATCTGCAAAAATCACAAATTTAATTGGTCTATTGAAAGACCCACTAATAACAATTATATGTTAAATTAGTGGTAAAATTGTTGATTCAATATCAAAATTTTATTATATAACAGGGCTTCTTTTTCTGAAATCACTATATAAGTGACCCCAACCTGTTGTAATTATCCAAATATTTTAGTAGGGATTTTATTTACTTGTAGCCTCTTTTTGAATTTTTACTTACTGGAAGATAACCAACAGAATTTTTGAGGAAAGGTCCCCAATTTTCAGGCTGAGGTCAAGTACAAAGACATGAGCTAGCTTGAATAGTCAGTTGTCTAGAAGATTTTAATGGTCCTATATGAATACTGTAGTACAAATCCAATAAGTATTAAAATATAACTCAATATAAGGGTCTCAGTAATTCTAATCTCACTAATTATATATGGCTTAAAATCTTTATAGTTGGTAGAAAAATAGATTTTATAAATTCAGATACTATTCAAAGACTTTATAAGTACTATTGATATGTATTGTAATAGTATTGATTATATGTTTAATTGTAATGATAAAGAATGTAGAAAATAAGACCCAAAACCTTCTCCTTTTATACACATTGAGTTCCCCAATGAATCCCTTGATTTACCAGTCCAATACACAGTTAATGAAGACTTCATCCAACTAATAGACATGTCCATCAACATCCCTAGTGACCCATAACATAATAAGAAGAGTAACTACCGCCAAAATCATGGAATAATAGGGAAAATCCATCAAAATTAAAGAATAAGTAAAAAGAGGGTATATGCGTATTATACATCAATTTAAAAGACTAAAAAGTGAAAATTAAGATTAATTATTACACAATAATAAGGGGGACTCACTGTAGAAATTTTGGGGCTAATCCTGACATTATACTACATGAAATTCCCATTCAAAAATAACCAAAATTGACTGAGAAATCACCTAGAAACCCAAAAAAGAGCATGAGATGTGGGGTAACTACATGCAGTCCTTGGCAGGCGCTTGCACGGGTAAATCCTTGACTAATTTTAGGCAAATTTAAGTGTGGTAGTGAAATAAGGCGCCAAGAATGAGGTTATTAATGAAATTAGTGCATATAAAGAGGGTCAATGCATTATTAATTAAGCCAAGACACTAAATAAGCGCCTGTTGCCTATTTTAGTGTGTTTCACCACAGTGGGTGTAGAAGGTGGGGTAAATATAGTGTGAAAAAGATAACTTTGCTAAAAATGAGGCTATTCACATGGGAAAAATGCAGGCAGTATGTAGCCAGTACACAGAAGCCATTTCTGGCATAAAAACACCAAATTTTAAAAGTGTTGTTTTTATGCATTTAAGTAGCCAAATCAATAGTCCTAAATAAGACAAATTGAACTGTCAAAGCGCATTTTTAATATTCTGAAATTTATATTGCATATAATCAACTTTTAAGTGAAATAAAGCGCATTTCTTGTTTTTCGCATAAAACAATTAAAATAACAGCTTTAAGTATACTTAAAAATTATATAGCATTATAATTAGGGTTCTTAAGGTTACTCTAAAATATTCTAATTTAATATTAAGTACATAAGACTTATAAAAGGTGGATATATGCGTGTATATTAGGTGCTATAATGGCATTTTTTGTGAATCATCATAATTTTATTTATGTATACTGTTTGTGTACTCTCATTTATTGTTCCCATGTATAGTTCATATGTTTAATATAACTTATAAGTACTTTTCACTCAGTCCTGGGGATATACAGGCTGAAATAAAGCTGTTGTTTTCATTTTTTTTAGGTGAAAAACAAGAAATGCACTTTAAATCAATTAAAAGTTGAATATATGCACTATAAATTTAGTAATATTAAAAATACACCTTGAAAGATAATTTTTTCTTAAAAAGGAATATTGATTTGGCTACTCAAAATGCATAAAAATAACACTTATAAAATTTGATGTTTTTTTATGCTAGAAATGGCTTCTGTGTACTGGCCACAGACTGGCTGCATTTCTCCCACATAAATAGCTTCATTTTTAGAATATTTAGCTTATTCAAACTATAATTACACCACATTCTACGCCCAATATTGGGAAACTTACGAACATAAGCAACATGTGCTTATTTAGTGTCATAATTTACTTATAGGTGCAATGCACTAATTTCAATAGTAATTTCAAACTTGGGATCAAAAAATTACTACCACACTTAAATTTGCCTAAATTATTCAAGTATTAACCCATTCAAGCTCCTTCCAACGACTGCATTAAGTTGCCCAACATCTTACATCCTTTTTTAGGTTTCTCAGTGGTTTCTCAGCTAATTTTGGTAATTTTTGGATGGGAATTTCATGTGGTAATTTGGAATAATTAGACCCATCATTTCTACTGTTGATTACCCTTAATTTTTTGTAATATTTAGTATTATTTTTTTCTTTTTTTAGTGTTTTATTTTACTATATTACATCATATACTCTCTTTTTTGCTTATTCTTTTATTTTGATGGATTATCCTGATTACTCCAGGATTTTGGCAGGTAATATCATTCTAATTATGTTATTGGTAATTCTTTATGTTAATCTGAAGTTTTATTAGGTAGAATGAGGTTTCATTAGCCTTGTATAGGACTGGTAAATCAAGGGGTACATTGGAGAATTATTAGGTGTAAAAGGAGGGGGTTTTTGTTCTTGTTTTCTACATTCTTTATCATTACAATCAAAATATATAACCTATACAACTACAATACATATCAATAGTACTTCCAAAGTCTTTGAATATTATCTGAATTATTACATATATTGTTCTACCAACCATAAAATTGTAACCCATTTATAATTAGTAAGATTAAAATTACTGAGACCCTTATATTGAGTTATATTTTAATAATTATTGGATTTGTACTACAGCATTCATATAGAATAATTTAAATATTTTAGAAAAATAACTAATTAAGCTATTCATATCTCTGTACTTAAACTCAGGCTGAAAATTGGGGGCCTTTCCTTAATAATTCTGTTTGTTATCTTCCAGTAAGTAAAAATTCAAAAAGAGCCTACAAGTAAATAAAATACCTATAGAAATATTTGGATTATTAAAACAGGTGGAGGTCACTTATATAGTTATTTCAGAAAAAGAAGCCCTGTTATGTAATAAAATTGTGATATTGAATTAAAAATTTTACCACTAAATTTAAAATAAAAGTTGTTATTAGTGGGAGTCTGTCAATAGACCAATTAACTTTGTGATCTTTGTAGATGATAAACCAGATAATTAAAACTGATTGATTGTTTCTTTTAACACAAAATTTAATCCCTTTTTCCTGTTTTGTAAAATTCATTTAATATTTAGAGAGATTATTAGTGAAAAACTTTGTTTTTTAAATATAGAAAGATGGCTACATATTGTAGACCAGTTATATCAAGTGACCACATAAAACCATGCTTGACTTTTGGAACTTATAAATTCACTTAAAACCTACAAGTAAGCAATTAAAATTTCTTCAGTAGCTCTAACTAATACTGATAAAACTCCTTTTTGATTTTATAATAACTCATATTTTAATTTTTTTAATTTAAATTCCATGTAAAAATGTGTTAAAATGTAGACAATGTGAGTAAAAAGGTAAAACCTTATAATCTAAGACCTAGAGCTGAAAAACTGTTTCAGGACACTCAAAAGGAGGACGTATCTCCAAAAAAAATCAACTTCAAGCAGATTTCTCTGGAAGAAATGGAAATACTTTTTAAAAAGTATCAATAAAGAAAACAAAAAATAATTTAAAATAATAAATTCACTCCTCCTCAGCCCTTCTTAATACCCTAAACGTAAAATTCAACAACATGGTAAACCAAATGAACAATTTGTAAAAAGAGCAGAACTGGGTTTCGTAGAAGTCAATCAAGCTCTAGTAGGATTAAAATACCAACCAACAGAAGTAGTTTTAAACCATTCCACAAGTGCACCAGCAGCACCTCCAGCCCAAGAGGAAGACCAAACACCAACAATATTTGGAAGTGTCACCAGACGACCTACGCACAAGGTCGAGGATGTTCCTGAAAGTGAGATGAGGGATTTAGAAACTTCTTTGAAGCACAGAGGAATGATTCGAGGAAATGGTTTGAAGATCACTCGAAGTAAGAGCTACAGGTTTGAGGTTCGTTTGAGATGAATTATAAACTAGTTTCAAAGGTAATAGGAATTCTTAAGATCTCACGAAGGGTTGGAAACTCAATAATCAATGATTTAGGATTTAGAAATGAATATTGAGAAAATAAAAGAAAGATACAATAACAATGATTTTGACTTTAAAGATTTACCACTATTAATGTAAATATGATTTTATAATTTAATTCTAAGGAATATCGAACCAAATACCCAACCCCTTTTATATCCTTTGTTCCTCCTTGCATTGACCTCCCTTCTATCGCACCATTCCCATTCCATTGACCATTACTAACATACACTTAGACCCTCTTCGCTAAATATCCGTCCATGCTCAATTTACCCCTTTTTAATTAATTAACAAAACTTTAATGAAAAACTACTACTGTACTATTTCGTTGAACCTAGCGCTGTGCGTCTCTTATTGAAAAGGACTAAGGCACCCTATTGGGAGATTGACTAATTTAGATTTAGAGTTTAGGCTAGCGCAGTTAAATAGTAAGTACACAAAGGAAAATCGCAGTTGCTATGGAGAATTGCTTTCTGCGCTTCGAGTATAGATTTAGGACTCGATATTATTGATTTAATGAGCTGCTTTTGCCTCGAGTGTCACGTGGCGCGTGACAGATGCCCGGGTATAAGAATTGCGAACTCTGTTGAGCTTGAGCCATCTTCCCACACTAGTTTCCCTTCTTCTATAATTTTTTCCTCACTTATTAATTTCTTTTTTCTATAATGAACTGCCCTACTCCCACACCTACGCCTCCACACCCTAAAGCGAATGGGGGAATGATCACCCGACAATTTTCACAAACTTGCACGGCTTGTGAAAGCATGGATAATTTCTGTGTCAAAAGTACGGCGACTTGAGGCCCTCGCCAGAAATGCGAGTTTTGCCGTTGGGGACGAGTGGCGTGTGATGCGTTGACAAAGAAGGCAGAGATTGAAAAACGATTCACCAAGACCAAGTTTTGGGTAATCCCTAAAACCAAAGAGGTGGTTGAAGACATTTGGGATGTCTCGATTGAAGATGAACAATCGGTGGGGGAAAATGATAATGAATTAAATAACGAGATCTCAACCTGGGTAACCCAGGCCACGAGTTCGAAGCGAGGTGTCGAGGAAGAGGTCGACGAGTTGGTGGAGGAAGATGATGATGAAGTCCCTGTTCCAGGGCGGGCACCCAAGTAACGACGGGTGGTCATCGAAGACAACTAGGAGGAGAGAGTGGCAGAGGTCGAGGTGGCGCCAAGGTTATTTTTAGAGCCTGACCCCATCTTCAAGGTAAGTTTTTAATTGTTATTTTTAAGGATGAAGTTACTGATGAGTTTTGTTTAGACATCGAATACCCTTGAAGACCCGATTGGGGAGCCTGCGCCGGTTATACCAACTGAGGCAAACCCTCCGGCCAGGGATGTAGTTGAAGAGCCTGAAGACACCCTGGACCAGGTGTGGTCAAAGAAACCTCGTCAAGGTCGACGAGTAAGGTTCGCGGAAGAGTTATGTGGGGAGGTTGACACAATTATCGATGCTGCTTCCTTCAACGTGGCAGAGGAGTTCTTGGAGATTGGAGAGGTGGTTCCGGTAGGAGAGGAGGAGGTATTTGAGAAATGCAGGAAGGAGATAAGGGTATTTTTGGAGAAAATGAAAAGATTGGTTTGAGAAAAATTAAAAGAAAAAATTTGAAATGAAAAGGAGATGTAAAGAAGTAGAAAAATTTGTATTTTAGTTTTATTTTATTTTATTTTATTTTATTTTATTATTTTTTTTATTGTAGGTGAGTATTATTAATTTTATAAGATTTGGGAGAGAGAGAAAAAGAAAAAAGAAGTTTTAAATAAAAAATTTTAGAATTTGAAAGAAGAAATTTAAAGAAAGAAAAAAGTTGTTTAATTGAAGGAAATTTTAAGGTTTTAAAAGGAAAATTTTATGTAAGAAAAGAAAAAAAAACGGTTGGTGATTGATATGAGTTTGTTGAATTGAGAATTTAATGAAAGAAGAATTTGTTTTTTGCGAAAAGTTGTCGATTGATTTTTTTAGGAAATTTTAGTTGAAAAGAGAGGAAGAAGAAAGAAAAGAAAAAAACAGAATTTAGAATTTAAAGAGAATTTGAAAAGAAGAATCATTTGTTCGAAGAATTTTTATAGGGAGATTTAGAGGTTGAAGTTAAGTTCGAGGAAATGGTTGTGTCGTACAAGATTTGATGATTCGAAGGAAAGAAAGTTTTTAAAGAGAGTGTCAGCCAGGCTATTCCAGGAGTCCAGTAAATGATATATAACTTATAAAACCTTAAAGAGTGGGTAAGAATTGTATTTAATGAATATAACTTAATATTTTATTGCATAATGAAATTATATAAGTATTTTATTATATATAAGTGTTACATTAAATTTATTGGTTATATATATTTTTATATACAATTAAATTGAACATAATATAATATATTCTACAAATAATGGCGCATTTTTATGTATTTATTAATTATAAATTTATATTTAATTAATTGAAAAACATATATTATAATTATAAGTGTAAAATTGACTTATAATATATTTAAATTAATTACTTAAATTTATATATTAAATAATACCTCTCATATAATACTAAGCAATAATTAATGACGCTTCTTTTGACCCTTAATTGTGTTAGAAAAAACAAATAAATTAATTTATACTAAATTGAGATTTATTACATGTTTTGTTGCGTAAAAGTATTTTTTGTTTCACTTAAAATATCCTTTAATCAGACTGTACCAACTGTTTGGAATTATTTTTCTCATAGTTCCTATGTTCCAATCTTGTTTAGTTATTCACTATTGTCACTTACTGATTTGGGAATTAATGGCGGGAAAATTGGATTCTTAATTGGGGTTTTAATTAATTGTTTCATGTTTTTCTCTATTGTTATGTTTCATTTACTCTTTGATATATTTGTTTTATTATATTCTAATCATTGTATTTACAAATATAGTAGCGCTTCAGAGGACCCATTGCCTATAAAAGGGCCTTGGATAATCCCCTGTAGCCTGATCACTTATTACACACTCAACAAATTAAATAACCATTTTATTACGTTTATATTTTTTTATTAGTAATACAAATCTAATTAAAATTCTATACAACAAATTAAAGGTTGCTTTAAGTCTGATAGTAATTAAAAGTGTTTGCCGCGCAGAACCCTTACATTTACTAATATTATTGTTAATAAAATCTAAGTTTTTGTCACCTCTCAAAATTGCTCACCGTTGTTTCCCTCTCAAATAAATTAAATATATATTTTTGATTTATTTCTTTATCTTCCCTTGTCCTACTCCTTCTCTCCTCCTTTTTCTCCTATTTTTCTTACCTCTTCTAGACAACTGACCAACAACTGGGGGCCTTTCCAAACGACGACGACGATTGAGCCTGGCGACGAACGACAAAATGCACGGACCACCTAGCAAAACAAAAATTTTGCCGCAACTGTGTTTCGAACTTGGGTTCGACATCTTAGGTTTATATAATATTAATTTTTATATTATTTTGAAGTGATTTTTCGATAACTATAGTAAGTTCACCATTGCGCCTCTCACTCATATTACTATATTTTTATTGCAATAACAGTGATTGTGGCTTAATTGCTGATTCACTGAGTGTAAGTGTTCAATTTAAAAAATTTTTTTTTTCCTAGTTGACCATTATAGAGTGTTAAATCCTCTTAGTCCTAGAAGAATTGACATTTTTTATTAAGACAAATTGAATTATTAATTTAATTTTTTTTTATTATTAATTATTGTTAATTTTGGTTGACTTAAAAGTACATTGTGCTTGGTCCCAAATATATTGCCATATTTTATATTGGTAATTAATTGGTTGAAATTAACTTAATTGTTATTCCCAATTTAACCTTGCAATCCATTTTTTTTAAAAAAATTAATTTTTTAATTATTACTTTATATTGAAAATTATTTTTTTCTATAATTTAATTAATTAAATTTTTTTTTATTTGGAGCAATTATTGACTAACTTTTATTATTTTTTTTATAAAATAAAAAGTAAATTATAAATCTTCCCACTAGTATGTCCAACAATTTGGCAGAAAAAATGGATAACATGCAAGTGGATGAAATAGAAATTGACTATGATGCTGACACTGTAAGTTCTTCTAAAGTTGGTCATAAAAAATCTTATTCTAACACAAAGAATTCACATACTGCAGGATGTGGAAATGACAGGAAATGCAAACAAACCAAACCCCCTTCCCCCAGTACCACAGAAGGAAGTAAAGCCTCTAGTGCCTCAAGAAGGTCTTCCAAAAGGCTTCAAAATAAAAAAGCTTCCTCTGCCACAACAAATCAGCAACTTATCCAGTCATATAAAAGAGTTGAAGACAGAAAATATGACGTACAAAGCAAAGGTAGACACATTGTGGGATCAGGTCCAAGAACTCAGGAACCAGATTCAGGCCCAGGCCCCTCCTCAGTTGCCTCCCAATCAGCCTCAGTTTCAGGCTCAACCTTCACAGCCACCCAGCTCAACCATCCAAAATCCAAATACTATGGAAGTAAAGCAATGGAAATGGGATTATCTAAGGAGTCACTACCAACAGAATGTGCAACACCCTCCTCATCATCAGCCTGGCCCATCCAGAACACCCAATTTCCATCCACCTCCTCATCCCTACCAACAAGGCAGGAGAAAGAAGGCCCAAGCACAATCCCAAACCCAGTCCCAGGGAAGTTTCCTCCTCTGCCATGGTAAGTAATTTGGTTGATAGTCACTTGGGTATGTTTTCTAATAAATCTTCTTCTGCAGGTAATATTATTGAACATGGTGAAAGAACAGTTAAACCTGTTAAAAGACAGCTTCCTGTAACTAGTAGCCCTATTGATGTAATTAGCAAATTGTCATTTGATGAACCTTTACATTTAACTTCTACATCTTTAATTAATCCCTCTCTTGCAATTAAAAATGATTCTGTTCCCCCTGAAATCTATGCCTAAATTGAAAAAACTTCTGAGGGAATATTGAAAGATACCCTTGATTTTAATATTGTGAAAGACAAACATGTGAGAGATGTGTTAATCCATGAAAATGATAGATTAAATAATTTACACTTGCAATGTAAAGTGAGTTCTTCTGTACAAGATACAGCTTATTTAAAAATCAAAGAAACCTTGAATATTGTTCTTAGTCAACAAAAACAAATAAGAAGTGACCATAGAGCTATCTCAGATAGAAATATCAGTCTACATAAGACCTTGAGTGAATTGAAACCCCTTATTGAGGAAAATTATTCATTCAAGAATGAAATAAAATCTCTGAAAAATGAGTTTAAGAAGCTAAAAAAATGATATCCATGCACTAGGTACCAAACACTCAGTTTCTGAGGACAGAAATGTTCTATCTCTTGCAAAAGTAAATGACCAGATGTCTGAAATTCCAAGAATAAGAAACTATGTGTCTGACCTACAGGAAAAGTTCTAAACCTTAAACATCAATAATGAATTAAATGAGATTTCTGTAAATAAGCTGCATAAAAATAAAGGGAAAAAACCTGAACAAAGTTCATCCTTTCTTCCTCATATTTCAACCATTAAACAAACTGACAATGAGTCTGTAAAATCTTTTGCTACTAGCAAAAAATCTTGTGATGGTCATGCACCAGCTGTTTCTGTAAATAATGAAATTTCTGAACACCTGGCTAAACTTCAGGAATTATTAATAATGAATAATTCTAACCAAAAAGTGGACCATCCCAGTAGTCAGAAAAATTGGCCTAAGTTAGACCAATATCCTACCTTTGATGGTGATTCTTCCTCTGATTGGCAACACTTTATCCAGAGAATTGATAATTTAAAGAGATCTTATAAACTACCTGATGAGGAAATTGTTTCTAAGCTAATTTCTTTATTTTCCAATGTAGCCTTGATGTGGTATGAATCTGTCCTCTTAGATAACAATCATTATACATGGAATGATTGGAAATCCTTGATTGAGAATCAGTTTGGTGGTTCAAAATTCAGGTTAGCTCAGCAGAGACTGTATGAGAATACTAGATATGTATCCTCCTCTGTTGAAAAGCCCATTGTTTTTCTGATGAAAATAACTAAAATCCTTAGATCAATTGATCCAAAGATGGATTATGATATTTGGAGAGATAAAATCTTGTATAAATTACCAAATTATCTTAAGGATTTGATTGTTACTAGAACTGAGCATGTAAGGGAAAATTCTTCTTTCATTAATATCTGTAATGAAGTACTACTCAACCATAGATATGAACCAAAGAATTACCTTAGTAAATCTTATAATGATCGGAATAAACCTTCTATAAAGCTCCCAGAAAAGTCTGGTAAACCCTCTGCCCCAATTGCACCTAAAAAATATGAAACAAATACTTGTTATAAATGTAACAAACTGTGGCAGAAGGGTCATGTTTGTGACAAGAAAATTTATCTTGTTGAACAAAATGAAGACACTGATGAAGTTGAGCTTGAAGTCAATAATTCTTCCAGTGACTGTGAAAGTAATATCTCCTATGACAATGAATCTGTTAAAGATGTTTTAATGTTGGAACATGATGTCCATTATTTAAATAATATATCTGAAGATTGTGTATTGAATATATCTTCAGTAGAAAATGCTGAGATAATTAAAGATATTACTAACAATTCTATTCCTATATCCCCTTTAAAGGCACTTGTTATCATTAATGGTAAAAATGTTGATGTAGTTCTTGATTCTGGTGCTGGAGGAAGTGTAGTATCTGAAAAAGCTTTGGCTTCAGTGGATAAGGAATATTTGAGTAAATTATTGCCTATAACTTCTGAAAAATGGAGAGGGTATGGTTCTACCTTATTTCCTATTGGCAAATACAAAACCTCTGTATTCTTCAAATATAATGGTGGTTTTGTCAGAGCTATTTGTGAGTTTGTTGTCATGAAAAATGATAATTTGAGCAATTGGTTTATTATGGGAAATGATATTTTAACCATGTTTGGTGTGAAACTGGACCCAGCAAATAATTGCTTTACCTTAGGAATGAATGGGAAAAGAAAATTCAAAATTTCTTCTCCTAGACCTTCTAGGCATTTGTTGAAATCTTGTAACTCACTGACCCAATGTAAAGGTAGAACAACAACTGAAATGGATGATTTATTACATGAAATAAATACCTCTTCTTTTGGTGATCAGTTGACTAGTGAACAAAAGGATTCTATTGTTGACTCTATTACCTCTTTCCCTATGGCTTTTGCTCATGGTTCTCATGTCTTGGGAATTGTTCAGGAAGAGATGAAAATTACCTTATCCTGTAATTTGAGTGATATTCCTCCTTCCCTTAAGAAAAAACCATATCCTGCTTCTCCATCAAAAAGAAAAGATATTGAAGATAATATTGAAACATTATTGAAAATGAATATCATTGAGAAAGTGGATGTCACCCCCAAATATTGTGTCATCTCCCCAGTATTGATTTCATATGAAAAAGATAAAGCTAGATTATGTGGAGATTAGAGCTTTAAATACTTATACTGTTGATGATATTTATCCTTTACCCAGAATTAATTCAATACATGCTACCTTGCAAGGTGCAAAATTTATTAGTTGTCTGGATGGTAATAAAGGTTATCATCAAGTTCCAGTTGAGAAAAATTCTCAAAAAATTTTGCTTATTGCTACTCATATGGGAATATATAAGTATGTTAGGATGCCATTTTGCCCTAAAAATGCTCCTTCAGTTTTCCAGAAAGTCATGGATAACACTTTCCATCAAGAAATTATTGAAGGTTGGCTCATGGTTTATATTGATGATATTATTGTTTTTTCTAAAACTTTTGATGAACATATGATTCACTTGAATAGAGTTTTCCAAAAAATGGATGAAATCAATATGACCTTATCTTTAAAAAAGTGTAAATTTGGTTTTCAATCTTTGAAAGTCCTTGGCAATGTTGTGTCAGGCTTACAAATTTGTGTAGACCATAATAAAGTTGCTGCCATTCAAAATGTGAAAGCACCAACTTCTGTAAGAGAAATCCAAAGTTTTTTGGGTATGTGTGGCTATTATAGACAATATATTAAAAATTATCAGGTCATAGCCTTGCCTCTTACAAAACTGACCAGAAAAGATGTTGCTTTTCTCTGGAATAATGACTGTCAAAAAGATTTTGATACATTAAAAAGTTGCTTAATGACAGCCCCTATATTGGCTCTTCCAGATTTTAACAAGCCATTTGTCCTTTATACAGATGCTAGCTTTATTGGTCTGGGTGCTGCCCTTCACCAAAAGAAAATTATTAATGATAAATCCTCAGAGGTTGTAATTTGTTATATTTCAAGAACCTTAAGAAATAGTGAATTGAAATATGGTGCCACTCAATTGGAGTTCTTAGCAGTTGTTTGGGCTCTTGAGAAACTTCATTACTATTTGGATGACCAAAAATTTGAGTTGGTAACTGACTGTAGTGCTGTGAAATCTCTCTTAAACCTCAAGGCACCTAACAGACATATGTTCAGGTGGCAACTTGCTGTTCAAGAATACAGAGGAAGGATGACTATTATCCATAGAGCTGGAAATGTTCACTCTAATGTTGATATGCTCTCCAGATTGCCTCTGCCAAATAATGACTCCAATCCTGCTTATGTACCTGAAGATGATACTGTTCATATACATGGTACATTTATAGTTGATATGGAAGAAGAGTTATTACAGTTAATACTAGATTCATATGATAAAGATTCTGATTTAAATAAATTAGTTACTATTTTGAATGATCCTAAGAATGCTTCAATTCAAGCATTAATAAAAACTCTTCCTGCAAAGTACCAAAATGCTTTAAATAAAGGAAAATTTTCTATTGAAGATGGTTATATATATTATAGAAGGAAGCTTACCAATGTAATTGTTATTCTTCCTTCAATGAAAGAAACTATCCTCAAACTTTGTCATGATGACATATTAACTGGTCATTTTGATCTTGAAAAAACATTGATTAGAATCAAAAACACTGCATGGTGGGCTAATATGTCTGAAGACACAAAATTATATGTTGAATCTTGTGATTCCTGCCAAAAATCTAAAAGGTTAACAGGTAAGAGAGCAGGGTTATTACAACATATTGAAGCACCTAGTGCTCCCTGGCAAATCATTAATATGAATTTTGTCACTGGTCTTCCTGTTGCAGGTAAAGACAGCTTTAACTCTTGTTGGGTAATAGTGGATAGATTCACAAAAATGTGCAAATTTATTCCAACCCACAAAGATGTATCCACCAAAGAATTAGCTTTCTTATGGTGGTCTTACATGTTTAATATTATTGGTTTTCCAAAAGCCATTATCTCTGATAGGGATCCAAAGTTCACTTCTGAGTTTTGGACCTCTTTGATGGATATTTGTGGCTGTGAGTTAAAATTGTCTACAGCTCACCATCCTCAGACTGATGGTCTAGCTGAAAGAATGATTCAAACTCTTGAAGATATGATTAGAAGGTATTGTGCCTTTGGTTTAGAATATAAAGACAATGACAGATTTACTCATGATTGGGTCACTCTTTTGCCTGGTCTTGAATTTGCATATAATAGCACTGTTCATTCTGTCACTGAGAAAAAGCCTTTTGAGCTTTGGTTAGGTTATGTCCCAAACACTCCTGCTCAGATTCTCAATAATAAATTACCTAAGTTGGAACTACACCCTGGTGTAAAATCTTTTATGCAAATGCAACAGCTATGCAGAAAACATGCTAAGAGTTGTATTGATAAAGCATTTGAATATGAAAAGAAAAGATGGGATAAATCCCATAAAGAATACACATTTAACAAGGGTGATGAAGTGTTGATCTCTACTGTACATTTCAATTTACAAGGTAACCACAAATTAAAAGATCCTTTTGTAGGACCATTTGTTGTTAAAAGAATGGTTGGTGATAATGCAGTAGAAGTTGTATTGTATTCTCCATATGATAGGAAACATCCTGTCTTTCCCATTTCTTTGCTTAAACCTTATACTTCCAACAGTGACTTATTTCCAAAAAGAAGAGGAAGACCTAAGAAGAACCCTCAGGAAGTCACAGAAACAGCAGAAATTGATAAAATTCTCAATGATAGAATTATCACTTCTGAAAGAGGTACTGAATATTTATTGAGATATAAGAACAAATCATCTGAACATGATGCATGGATACCTGGCAAGGAAATTTCAAATCTGCCTGCTATGTTGAAAAAATACAAAAAGAAAAAATCTTAGCATTTTTTTTATTGTTTTTTTTAGAGTGAGGGAGTGTCAGCCAGGCTATTCCAGGAGTCCAGTAAATGATATATAACTTATAAAACCTTAAAGAGTGGGTAAGAATTGTATTTAATGAATATAACTTAATATTTTATTGCATAATGAAATTATATAAGTATTTTATTATATATAAGTGTTACATTAAATTTATTGGTAATATATATTTTTATATACAGTTAAATTGAACATAATATAATATATTCTACAAATAATGGCGCATTTTTATGTATTTAATAATTATAAATTTATATTTAAATAATTGAAAAACATATATTATAATTATAAGTGTAAAATTGACTTATAATATATTTAAATTAATTACTTAAATTTATATATTAAATAATACCTCTCATATAATACTAAAAAATAATTAATGACGCTTCTTTTGACCCTTAATTGTGTTAGAAAAAACAAATAAATTAATTTATACTAAATTGAGATTTATTACATGTTTTGTTGCGTCAAAGTAATTTTTGTTTCACTTAAAATATCCTTTAATCAGACTGTACCAACTGTTTGGAATTATTTTTCTCATAGTTCCTATGTTCCAATCTTGTTTAGTTATTCACTATTGTCACTTACTGATTTGGGAATTAATGGTGGGAAAATTAAATTCTTAATTGGAGTTTTAATTAATTGTTTCATGTTTTTCTCTATATTGTTATGTTTCATTTACTCTTTGATATATTTGTTTTATTCTATTCTAATCATTGTATTTACAAATATAGTAGCGCTTCAGAGGACCCATTGCCTATAAAAGGGCCTTGGATAATCCCCTGTAGCCTGATCACTTATTACACACTCAACAAATTAAATAACCATTTTATTACGTTTATATTTTTTTATTAGTAATACAAATCTAATTAAAATTCTATACAACAAATTAAAGGTTTCTTTAAGTCTGATAGTAATTAAAAGTGTTTGCCGCGCAGAACCCTTACATTTAATAATATTATTGTTAATAAAATCTAAGTTTTTGTCAACTCTCAAAATTGCTCACCGTTGTTTCACTCTCAAATAAATTAAATATATATTTTTGATTTATTTCTTTATCTTCCCTTGTCCTCCTCCTTCTCTCCTCCTTTTTCTCCTATTTTTCTTACCTCTTCTAGACGACTGACCGACAGAGAGAATAAATTTTTAGAAAAGAAATTTTTAAAGAGAATTTTAAATTTAAGAAAAGAATGTATTTAGAGAATTTAAAAATAAAAGAAAGAAAATATTTAGAGAGATATAAGAGTTTTTTAGTTTATTTTATTATTTATTTTTATTCTATTTATTTAATTTAATTTTATTTTTATTTTATTATTTATGTTTATTCTATTTATTTAATTTTATTTTAATTTTTTATTTTATTTAATTTTAATTTTGATTTTACTTTTAGTTGGTTTTGGAGAAAATTTTATAGAAGGAGAAGAAAGAAAAAGAAGAGAGAAAAAAGAAAAGAAACAAGGCTAAGAAATTTAAGAGGTGTTTTAGATTTTTTTATGAGAAAAAGAAAGAAAAAAAAAAGAAAAAGAAAATTTAAAATAAAAGAAATTTTAAGGTTTTGGTTTTAAAGGGTATTTAAGATGAAAAGATTTTAGGAGTTCAGGGGCGTTAGAAACATTGATGGCAGGTTCCCAGGATGTTTTGTCTGAGTCATTGAGGAAGCCTTCCCATTTCACGAGGTATTGAAGTTTCCCCTTGCGTGTTCTTGAATCAAGGATATGGCTTACTTCCCACTCTAGATAATCTTCTACTTTGACCGGTTCCGGAGGGGGTTGGTTCTTGCCCGGGTATATTTCTTGAGCCAGTTCCAGGAGAGATACATGGAAAACAGGGTGAATCGCCTGCCATTTAGGAGGTAACTTGAGTCGAAATGCAGATTTAGAGACTTCAGAGTCGATTTCGAATGGTCCCAAGCGCTTTTCAGCCAGTTTCTTTGATGGTCGTGTTGTTTGAATGTTTCGTGCGTCGAGCCATACTTTGTCACCTGGTTTAAAGGAAGGAGCAGATTGTCGATGTTTGTCAGCCTGTTCCTTGTATCTTTGAATCGCTGATTCCAAATTTGTTTTAAGTTCTTCTCGGAGTCGTGATATAGTTCGAAGATAATGTTCCGCAGGATGATTAGTTCCTACATGGATTGAGTTGAATCGAGGATGTCGTCCATAAATGGTTTCGAAGGGAGATTGTCGTGTCAAAGAATGAGTCGAGTTATTATAAGCAAATTCGGCCAATGGTAACCATGTGGTCCAATCGTCTTGTTGGTAACTGACATACATTCGAAGATATTGTTCGAGGATTTGGTTAACTCTTTCTGTTTGACCATCGGTTTCAGGGTGATGGGCCCTGGAGAGATTCCTTGTGATATTGAGTTGTCGACACAGTTGGGTCCAGAATGTGGATACAAACAATGAGCCTCTATCTGAAACAATATCATTTGGTAAGCCGTGTTTAGAAAATACATATTCTAGAAACAATTTTGACGAATCTTCTGCTGTAGCAGTAGTAGTGGTTTTAATGAAAATAGACATTTTTGAAAATCTATCTACTATTACTAATATAGCATCAAAATCATTAGAAATGGGAAGTTGAGAAATGAAATCCATCAATCAAGATTCCCAAGGTTTAGGGGGAATAGGAAGTGGTTGAAGCAACCCTTGCTTCCGGTGACAGGGAGCCTTATTCCTATTACATTCGTAACAAGCTTTTATATAGGCCTTGATTTCCCTGGTCATACCTGGCCAGAAGAAATCCCTCGCTATTACCTGGTAGGTTTTATCAACCCCAAAATGGCCAGCTAATGGAGAATCATGTCGACTGTTGAAAATCCATAATTTTATCTCATTGTTGTCAGGTATGACTACTCTACCTTCGAAGACTAATAGACCTGATTCAATACTAAATCTTTTGGCCCCTTGCTGCGAGAGTATTTTGTCTTTTAACCCTAAACAATATTTGTCCTTTGACTGAGCTTCAAGGATGTTGGATAGTGGATTTCGAAAAGATTGAATTGTCATTGAATTAAGTTGATGAGTCGTTAACATTGATTCGTTGAAGATTGATTGCACATTTGCTGGGTTCTTGTCAGCAAATGCGTCCCCCCGCTGTGGGTAAACGTCGTCCCGACATGACAAGATATCTGGGACAATGCAGTTTTTTCCTGGGCAATAGGAAATAGAGAAAGAAAATTCAGACAAAAATTCAGCCCACCTGGCTTGACGCCTGGTTAATACTTTAGAAGACATGAAGTATTTCAAAGCATTATGATCTGTTAAGATTTGAAAAGGACTATCTAGGCTGAGAAGAAAAGAACGCCATTTTTTAAGACAATGGATAATAGCTAAAAGCACTTTGTCATGAACTTCATAATTTAATTCTGCGGCTATGAGTTTGCGTGACTTAAAAGCAACAGGATGAAACAAATTTGTTTCAGGATTTAATTGGGAGATGACCCCTGCAATAGCATAATTGCTTGCATCTGTCTCAACTATTGTCGAGGCAGAAGGATCAAAATGTCAAAGAATTGGGGCTGTGGTGAAAGCCATTTTCAGTGCTTCGAATTCCTTTTGTGCTTTAGAAGTAAAAACAAAAGGAATGTCTTTTCTAAGAAGAGAAGTAAGATTGGAAATAGTTTTAGAGTAATCTTTAATGAATCTCCTATAGAAGTTTGCAAAACCTAAAAATCCTTGGAGCGATTTAATGTTTTTGGGCTCAGGCCATTCCAGGATTTTCTGGACTTTTGTGTCATCCATGACTAAACCGTCAGTGGACAAGGTAAAACCCAAAAAATCAATTGAGTTGAGGTGGAATTCGCATTTATTATGCTTGGCGTAGAGACCATGATCTCGTAGACAATTTAGGACCTGTCGAACATGATGAATATGTTCATCTAGTGTTTTCGAGAATATTAAAATATCATCTAAATAGACGACTACAAATTGTTCAACAACATCTTGAAAGATATCATTAACAAAAGTTTGAAAAGTTGAAGGTGCGTTACATAATACAAAAGGCATGACTAAATATTCAAAACTACCAAATCTAGTGCGCATTGCAGTCAGTGGTTCATGACTTTCTGCAATGCAAATCAGATTGTAAGCGCCTCTAAGATTAATTTTAGAAAAGAAATTAGCACCATTGAAAAGGGTAAGAAGTAATGACATAGGAGGAACAGGATATGCATTCTTCTTCGTGACTGTGTTGAGCTTTCTATAGTCAACACACAACCTAAGACTGCCGTCCTTCTTTTTTACAAAGAGGACAGGGGAGCCGGTTGGAGATTTACTGGCTCTGATGAAAACTTTGGCAACATTCTCTGCAATGTAGTCTCGAAGAACTTGAGATTTGTCCTTTGATAAAGAATAGACAGGACCTGCCGGAGGTACTGGGCCTATTAACTCTATTTGATGGTGGTAGGGTCGATGAGGTGGTAACTTATCGGCCTTGCAAATTGAGAGAACATCGAGGAAATCGTGGTAGATTTCCGGTAGAGTTGATTTAATGGCTTCAACCTTGATTTGGTTGTCCTCTTCATCTTCGAGAGAATCTGTCGAGGGGATAACTGTATTGAGAGAGCAGAATTAGATTACTTCGAGGCAATTTAAATCCTCTTTGAGTGAAGTCATCGAGCTAGAAGGGTTAGCCAATTGCTCATTTAGAGACAGATCAGATGCTTGCAAATCATCTGGCAGAGACTTGTTCTCTAGCAGGAGGTTGTCAGGCGGGTTGTTTAACTCCCTATTGACCTGCATTGAAGAATCAGAAATATACTTAGATCGTGGGGTGATAAATCCCTTAGTCCAATCAATTTCGGGGTTCCAATGCCTTAAAAAGTCATGGCCAAGAATGGTATTGTCCATCCTTGGGGCGTCCAAGACTGATAATTCCCACTAGAAGGGGGAAAGTTCGGAAAGTTGAAAACCCATAAAACTTTCTTACTTACCCAATATTTGGGTTCCTCTGATTCGACCAAATAGATTGGAGTTTGATCAATATCTGTAAATGTTAGTTGAAGCTTCTCGGCAAAAGATAAACTAACAAAAGAAATTGAAGCTCCAGAGTCTATAAGACAACTGAAGGGGATATCCTCCTTAAAAAGAATGAATCTCAAGCGGTTTAAGGCAACTCCAGTCCTTAAGACATGGAGGTTCTGTGCACTGGGAGAGATAAGATAGTTTGCTTTGCACACAAGTAAACTATCTACTAGTTTTTTGACTTCGAACTAGTACCTTCTCTTTCCTTCAACTTTACACAGTCTTCCAACTTGTGCTTACCCCCACAATAGATACATAACCCATTATCTGCTCGTCTCTTCCTCTCAGATTCTTTAAGTTCCCCTTTAGGATCCAGTACTTTGCTGATATCGCCTGGGGTCGAGCCTTTTGGTCGAGGTTTATCCTTTCCCTTATTGGGTTTGGATTGAGTCAAGGAGGATTGATTTGGTAGTGGGTGAGAAGAAGGTCCCGATTTAAAATTTAGGCCTTGAGATTTGTTGGCATATCGACGATGTTGAAGTTGTCCTTGATAAACGCCTTCAAGTTCGAGGGTTCGATCCATTAAATCCGTTAAAGTAGTCATCTTCTGACCGTGAAGATTTAATTGATCTAGAATCCTCGAAGGAAGTCCTTTCTTGAAATGATTCTTAAGGGCAGTATCATTCCAACCTACTCGAGTTTGAAGTGCTCTGAAGTTCGAGATATATTCAGAGGCTTTACCATTATCACTCATTCAAAGAAAATCAAGTTCAATTTCTGCGTTGTCCGTTTCATTAGGGTCCCCAAACAACGTAAAAAGTTGGTCTTCAAACTTTTCCCAATTATTGATAAGTAAGTGGGTTTCTGTCGAAGAAAGCATGATTAGATAAGGTTCGAACCATCTTGCTGCTTTTCCGGCCAGGAATGAAGAAGCGTAAACAACCTTTTATCGGTCCCTGTTAAAGGTTCGAGGATCATTATGGAACAGTAGCTTGCAGGGTTGCAAGAAGGGTCGCAATCTGTCGGGGTGATCTCCGTTGAATTTGTCAGGAGATTTCATAGAAGGAGTTTTGAACTTAGATCCTTCTGAAGACCTTGGATTTGAAAGGGTTTTCATGAAAAGTCTCATGAAATCTTCCAGAGAGTTAGATGGTCCAGGTTCTGAGGATTGGCCAGAAGGGTTATTGGCAGGGGCGGATGGTGCCTCGTGCATTGTATCCTCTCCTTCTTCTTCATCACTAGAATCCTCAAAATCTTGTGGGATGTCTTCTACAGATTGAACTGAATGTTGCCGTTCCCTAAGGTCGAGTGGTTCCAAAGAGTGAGTGCGGGAAACAGACCTTGTGGCTGTTGGCCTGCCTCTAGCGCGAGCTCTAGTAGTAGCGCCCATAGGAGGAGTGCGTTGAACAGGTGCCATTTAAAATTTTAAAAACACCTAAAAGGACGTAGTAGTGCAAAGAATGAGAACTACGGAGAATTAAATTATACTGTCACCGGACGACCTACGCACAAGGTCGAGGATGTTCCTGAAAGTGAGATGAGGGATTTAGAAACTTCTTCGAAGAACAGAGGAATGATTTGAGGAAATGGTTCGAAGATCACTCGAAGTAAGAGCTACAGGTTCGAGGTTTTTTCAAGAAGAATTATAAACTAGTTTCAAAGGTAATAGGAATTCTTAAGATCTCACGAAGGGTTGGAAACTCAATAATCAATGATTTAGGATTTAGAAATGAATATTGAGAAAATAAAAGTAAGATACAATAACAATGATTTTGACTTTAAAGATTTACCACTATTAATGTAAATACAATTTTATAATTTAATTCTAAGGAATATCGAACCAAATACCCAACCCCTTTTATATCCTTTGTTCCTCCTCGCATTGACCTCCCTTTCATCGCACCATTCCCATACCATTGACCATTACTAACATACACTTAGACCCTCTTCGCTAAATATCCGTCCATGCTCAATTTACCCCTTTTTAATTAATTAACAAAACTTTAATGAAAAACTACTACTGTACTATTTCGTTGAACCTAGTGCTGTGCGTCGCTTATTGAAAAGGACTAAGGCACCCTATTGGGAGATTGACTAATTTAGATTTAGAGTTTAGGCTAGCGCAGTTAAATAGTAAGTACACAAAGGAAAATTGCAGTTGCTATGGAGAATTGCTTTCTGCGCTTTGAGTATAGATTTAGGACTTGATATTATTGATTTAATGAGCTGCTTTCACCTCGAGTGTCACGTGGCGCGTGACAGGAAGGGGACTTTCTAGAAAGTCCTCAACTTGAACCTTGATGGAACACAGATGGAACTCAGACTGAACATATAATGAACTGATACTGAACTTTACTTTGAACTCATCTTGAGCTCTCAACCAATAATGGATGAGTCTATGCTGGAATAATAGTGAAAGTTTAATGAATAATTTATAGAAATAATTACAAGGGCAGATTAAGAATCTGATCCATTCACAAATTTTTTTACATAAAACACAATTTAATGTTCATTTTGAATTGCACTTTATCATTAAAAAGACTGAAAGTTATAATATTTATTTAACAAGCATCACTTTTAACCTCTCTTATGATTTTATTAGTTTTTTTTTTGAAAAAGTATATGAAAATATCAGTGGTTATTTTTATTAATAACTCCTTTTAACCAAGAATTTGAAGCTTTCATTTTTTAATTTAAACCATATTACCTGATTTTTTCTTGTATTTTTATTATTTCTGATTATGCAATATAAATATTTTCAGTTCAATGGATTTATTTAACAAACTTGTTGAACCATCAAAGTTTAAAATTATTTTATTCTTTAATACTTTGAAAAGACTCATAATTAAAAAAAAGAAAGAAATATGTTTTCCTAATTTCTGTTTCAATGAAGTCCTCTCATAGCTTATTTACACTTAGAACTAATAATTAATGAACTGTTCTCATTGCGCAATATGGGGGCGCATTTTTTAGAAAGTCTGCGACCTTGGACTCAAATGCAACATTGATTGAACACACATTAAGCTATTTACAAAGGAACCATACAATCAGGAATGAACACCACTCAACAGAACAGTTTTAGGGGGGTGTTCAAGTATAGTTCAGTATGGTTTCAGTATGGGTTCAGTATGAGTTCAGTCTGAGCTCCATCTGAGTTCTGTCTGAGTTAAGGTTGGGTACTTGCCACCAATTCCACCCCCTATATTGCATAGTGTTTCTTATAAGTTTAAAAAGAAGTAAAATTCTTATTCCAGTGGATTTTAATCAATTCTTTTACATTTTATATACAATAAGATGATTAAAATAAAAAGTAAAAATATCTTTGCTCTTTTTGTTGTTCTATTGAATATTCAAATACTAAGAGTTTTTGCAATATACATTTATTCAATGTAATACATACATGATATTCTGGAAATTTTTATGGTTAATTTCATCAAAATTGCATGTAAATATGGTTATTTAATAGAGTAATCTCATGATTTGAAATAATAAATCACTACTCAGTAAATTTTTCATATGAAAAACTGAAATTCAAGCTAAATTTAAAGCTTTAAAGATAATAAAAAAAAAGTAGTATAAATTTATTCAAACTTTAATTTCAGTGCTTGATTTTACTTCAATGCTGTATTGTGGGATAATTTCAGTGTCAACTTGAAAATAAGCATCATATATTTTGCAAAGTGTTATCATGTTAAAAAATGTGCTTCAGATAAAAATTTTGATTGTATTATTGTTCAAGAACTGAATTAAATAGGTAGAAGTAATACTTCTTCATAATTCTATTAGTTTCAAATTGAAAAACTATTATATTATATTTATTTTGTAAAAAATACACAATACACCATGCAATATTTGGGGGCAACTTGCTAGCAACTCCTCAACTTGTATTTGATGGAACTCAGATAGAACTCAGACTGAACCTATAATTAATTGATACTGAACTTTATTTGAACTCATATTGAGCTCATAACCAAGGATTATTTATATTTTGCTGAAATAATATTGAGAGTTTAATGAAAAACTAATAGAAATAAAAAGTTGGGGAGCTTAAGAATCTGAGAAATCCACATTATTTTTTAATAAAACACAATTTAATGCTAATTTTGAATCTCGCTTTATCAGTAAAAAGACTGAAAATAGTAGCACATATTTCAAAATTATTACTTCTAAGCTTTCTTAAGAGTTAATTAATTTTTTGAGAAATAATATAAAATTATATATGTGGCTCTTTTTGTTGAAAACCCCTTTTAACCCAGAATTTGAAGCTTTGATTTTTAAATTTTACCCATATGACCTGATTCATTATTTCATGCATTTTTATATTTTTTGTTTATTTAATATAATTACTTTCAATTCAGTTGATTTATCAAAAAAAATATTGGACCATCAAATATTTTATATTTTTACTTCTAGAATACTGTTAAACCACGTATAACTAAAAAAAATTATCAATGTATTTTCTCAATCTCTGACTAAATGAAGTACTCTAATAAATTCCTTATACTCAACAATAATATTAGAGAAATTATTTGATTGTATGTCTGTAAAAAATTATATCTCTTATAATAGTAGATTTTAATCCAGATTTTAAAATTTTCAAATCCAAGTCAATTATTAAAATCAAAAGGAAATTCATTTTTGAACTTTTATTTGTTCTGTTTATTCCTCAAATTTTAAGTAGTTTTGTAATCAGCATTTATTAAACATAATAAATATATGAGATTACAGAACTTTTCATCATTTAGTTCATCAAAATTCTATGAAAATATTTTCAGTTGGTTAGTGATCTCAAGAGTTAAAATAATTAATCAATACTCAATGAATTTTCAATATGAAAAACTGAAATTCAAACTAGAAGTAAAATTTCAAAGATAAAACTCAACAAAAAAGCATAAAATTCTTTAAATTTAATATTAATGCTTAAGTGTGCTGCCATTTTATATGGTGGGATAATTGCTATATCCACCGAGGAATAAGCACCATCATTTTTCAAAAGTGTTCTCCTGACAAAAAATGTGGTTCAGTTCAAATTTCAGAGTAAAAAATTGTGCAAGAACTGAACTTAATAGGTAGAAGTGGTATTTTTCATCATTATATTAGTTGTGCATTGAATAACTAAAATCTGATAATTATTTTTTTAAAAAAGACACAATAGGTGTTTTAAGTTATAGTCATATAAAAAACCTATTTTTAAAGTGATTATATTTTAATTAAAACAAATAATGATGCATATTTTAAATGAATAGACAGAATATTTCAATAATATGTTTTTGATAAACTTAATAAGTAAAAAGATTCAGGTTCGCTTTTGTAGCCTTTGGAAAAATGTTTTTGACAGGATTAATTCACAACTGAACATTTACACATACTTCTTAAATAGAATATATGAGTTAAAAATGTATCAATCATTTATTAGAAAAATGATATTCACACTGATAGGTAAAAATTATATTATTCTGCTATTATATTTCTAATTCCTTAAAGTAAAATCCCTCTGATATTATATGAAAACAGAAGTTTTCATAAATCTTTTTGTAATTGTCCTTATAAATAAGAAATACTAGAATGACTATATTAAAAAAAATAATTTGGATAGAGATAATTTCAACTCATCAGTACACATATAAAACAGAAACTTAAGGTTAAACTTTAAGTTTTTACAGCAATATATATTTATTTGAAATTTATTTATTTAATTTTTTAAAAAGATACAATTTATTAAATTAAATTTACACATGAAAATCAAGAAAAAAAATGTGAGGCTTTGAAGGATCTATATAATTTGTACTTAAAATGAGCAAATTGTTTTTTTGAGTTAGTATAAATCTAAAAAGAAGATCTGATACCTTTTTTATATGTTATAGTTGTATTAAAGTAATTTTTTAGTTATATTCTTAATCTTTAATGGAGACAAAAGAAGAATTTCATAATATTAGAAAATCAACATTCAAATATTTTTAATAAAAATTTTTTCCAAAATTATTCATCACTTGTATTTATTTCCAAAAATTTAAAGTATTTGATATAAATCATTTTGATATAAAAATATACTCATGTTTACATTTCAAAATATTTGATTAAAATTTTAAAAAATTATAAATTTTCTCACAGTTCAACTTATCTTGAACCACAGTTCAAAACAGGATCTCATTGTGTGTTCAATCTAAGTTCCACCAAAATTAAGATGTATTATTTTTGAAAAATGTATATAGTCATTGAAATGAAAAAACTTTAGCAAAAAAATGACTCAAAAAGTTTTTTTTTTATTTAATAGATTATAGAAAAGATATTCAGGAAGCAAAAATACTCATTTTATTAAATTATTGGTTATCATGACTAATTATTATTTCATGTAGAGTAATCATAGAACATAAAATAAAGCAAAATGTTTACTATATATGTCAATGTGTTTCATTTTAAATATTTTTTTAAATTTTATTTTTGAATTTAAAAATATTATACATCTCACTAAAATTGTTTGGAACTAAATTAAAAGCTCTATAAATTCATCTAATAAAAGAAAAAAAGTGCATTAGCTAAAAATTTTAATATAGGCTTTTTTAATTTTCCTAACTAGTTTCAAAAGTTTACCCATTTTATTGTTTTTCTATCTTATGTATATTCTTAATAAAGATGCTTTAAAAGACTTTGTAAAAAAATAGTTTTTAATGGCTAGTTTTTAAACTCTTGTAGATATTCAGTCTCAATGTTCAATACTTATTACAAACATTGAATAGACCAATAGCTTTTATGTATTGAGGGGTAAGAATAGAAATATACAACTTTTACATGTTGTTATTGATTGTGGAAAATGAGTGCTGAAGTCAGGGAGGGTGAACTCTGTTCTTTGGCCAAAAGATAGAGTCCACCTTCAGTTTTTTTCCACCTTGTTTCACATCCTTTTGAGCTCTATACATAACTTGAACTGCCTTTGTATTTCTTCAGTCCTCATTCATATATCTTTTCTTTTGATAAAAATTCCAAGGCAGTTACTGTAGTATCAAACATTCATGAGTAATTTTACATACTCCTAACCCCTCCCTCCCCTCCCCTTTTACTTTTCACCCCACCCCACTACTCTCACTCCCCTCCTCACCTATACTCACCCCTTTCTCACTCCTCCCTACCCCACCCCACCTCTTTCACCTCCCACCTTAACCTTTCCTTTCCAACCTTTAACCCACCAATCCCTTTTTAAGATATCCTAAACCTCTTGCTTCTGAATCCAGCCTTCTTGTTCCCCATCCCAATCATTTAACCTCAAAACCATCTTGATCCTTTTGCTGCTCACCCAACTTCTTTGGCTTGTCAATTCACCCCTTTTTTTCATATAGAGGAGGAGGCGTTGTAGACAATACTAATGTACTAGCTATAGGCCTGGACCAAGGGAGTTGGAGAAAACCCAGAGAGAAAATCCCCTGTCCCTTTAGAAAAATAAAGTGATATTTACCTGCTACAGTAAATTGGTTCCTGTTTTCTAAAGCCCCTTTTCAAACACCCTTGACTGCCTGATCAGCCAAGAAATTAGTCTCCAGACAGACTACCAAACCAAAGAACAGAAATGTAAACCAATTTCCACACCAGAGAAAGCAATGATACTTGATGTAGGTTGCAAATCCACACCAGAGACAGCAATAATACTTGATATAGCTTGCAAGACTATGTAAATAATTTTTAAGTACACTTAAAGCTGGTGTTTTCATTGTTTTATGTGAAAAACAAGAAATGTGCTTTAAATCACTTGAAAATTGACTATATGTGCTATAAATTTAATAATATTAAAAATGTGCTTTAACAGATCAATTTATCTTGATTAGAGCTATTGATTTGGCTACTAAAATGCATAAAAAAACACTTTTCAAATTTGGTGTTTTTTATGCCAGAAATGGCTTCTGTGTACTGGCCACATACTGCCTGCATTTTTCCTGTGTAAAAGCTTCATTATTAGCAAAGTTAGCTTTTCTACACTATAAGTACCCCACATTCTATGCCCACTGTAAGGAAACATGCTAAAATAGGTGACAGGTGCTTATTTAGTGTCCTAGCTTAATTACAAATGCATTGACCCTCTTTATATGCACTAATTTCATTAATAACCTCAATCTTGGCACTTTAATTGACTACCAAACTTAAATTTGCCTAAATTAGTCAAGTATTTTCCCCTGCAAGCGCCTTAGAAGCACTGCATTTAGTTAAACCACATCTCATGCTCTTTTTTGAGTTTTTAAGTGGTTTCTTAGATATTTTTGGATATTTTTGAATGGGGATTTCACATATTATAATGTCATTATTAGCTAAAACATTTCTACTGTTAGTCCCCCTTAATATTTTGTAATAATTGGTCTTAATTATCACTTTTTAGTCTTTTATTTTAATGTATAACACAGATATACTCTCTTTTTTGCCTATTCTTTATTTTTGATGGTTTATCCCTCTTACTACAGGATTTTGGCAGGTGATATCATTCTAATTATGTTACTGGTTACTCTTTATGTTGTTGTGAATGATTATTAGCTGGAATGAGGTGTCATTAACTGTGTATAGAGCTGGTAAATCAAGGGGTTGATTTTGAAATTTATTGTGTATAAAAGGAGAGGGGTTTTTGGTCTTGTTTTCTACATTCTTTATCTTTACAATTAATCATATAACCAATACTATTAAAATACATATTAATAGTACTTATAAAAGTCTTTGAATAGTATCTGTACTTATTAAATCTATTTTTCTACCAACTATAAAGATTGTAAGCCATATATAATTAGTGAGATTAGAATTACTGAGACCCTTATATTGAGTTATATTTTAATACTTATTGGATTTGTACTACAGTATTCATATAGGACTATTAAAATCTTCTAGAAAACTGACCATTCAAGCTAGCTGACGTCTTTGTACTTGACCTCAGCCTGAAAATTGGGTAACTTTCCTCAAAAATTCTGTTGGTTATCTTCCAGTAAGTAAAAATTCTAAAAGAGGCTACAAGTAAATAAAATCCCTATAAAAATATTTGGATAATTACAACAGGTTGGGGTCACTTATATAGTGATTTCAGAAAAAAAATCTCTGTTATATAATAAAATTTTGATATTGAAAAACAATTTTACCACTAATTTAACATAAACTTGTTATTAGTGGGAGTTTGTCAATAGACCAATTAAATTTGTGATATTTGCAGATAATAAACCAGTTAATAAAAACGGATTAATTGTTTTCTTTTAACAGGAATCTTAATCCCTTTTTACTAGTTTTTAAAATTCATTTAATATTTAGAAATAATCTTACTGACACCACACAATATGTGGGGTGGTCTTGCTAGTGAGTCTGCAACCTTAGACCCAAACTCACCACAGATTGAACACACATTGAACTATTGATAAAGGAACCATACAATCAGGGATTAACACCACTCATAAGAACAGTTTTAGATGGGTGTTCAAGTAGAGTTCAGTATGGGTTCAGTATGAGTTCAGTCTGAGTTCAATCTGATTTCAGGTTGAGGACTTACTAGCAGGTCCACCCCCTATATTGCATAGTGTGACAGATTTAATTTCTTAAATAAAGAAACACGGATACATTTTGTAGACCAGTTAAATCAAGTGACCGCTTAAAATCATAATTGACTTTTGGCACTTATAAATTCACTTAATAACTACAAGTAAGTAATAAAATTGTCTTCATTGGTATTAATTAATACTGATAAAACTCCTTTTAGGGTTTTAATATCTCAAATTTCAATTCTTTGATTTAAATTCCACGTAAAAATGTGTGACAACAAAGATATTGTAAGTAATAAGGAAAAACCTTACAACTAAAGACCCAGAGCTGAAAGACCTGTTACAGGAAATTCAAATGGAGGGCCAGGACTCTCCCACCAACAGTAACACTCCACAGATGTCTCTGGAGGAAAGGGAAAAACTGTTAAAACAAGTATCAATAAAGAAAACAAGAAATACTTTACAATAACAAATTCACTCCCTATCCACTCTACTTAATACCATAACAATAAGATCAACAGCATATTAGACCAGATGATCAATCTAAAGAAAAGAGCAGCTCAGGGTTTTGTAGAAGTCAATCAAGCTCTAGTGGAAATATAAGCTCAACCAACAACAGTTTCACCCAAGAATTCCACAGCCACACTTCCAGCCCAAGATTAGGACTAAAAGATTACTGTAAGCCAATGGAAGTGAGACTGATAGGCCCAGAACTACAACAACCCTAAACAACAGGGCTCCAGCAATTACCCTTACAGGGAAAAGCCAAGGAGAAGCAGGGGAAATGGAATAAGACCTTGGTAAGTCATCCATCTTCTCAGATTCAATTATATAATACTAAAAATAAATTAATTATAGGTAATAAGATTGATAGAGAGTTATTGTATATAATTTATAAAGTTATAAAAAATTATTCATTTGAAAATAACATGTTAAACTTGTCTTTACATGATGACAATGTACATAGTTTAATTGATCACCAGGATAATAATATTGATATTAAAATGGAACCAGATGAAATAAATCTTGAGCCTGGTGGTGAGTTTCTGAATTGGACAGAGAAAATATTAAATATTTTCTAAAAGAAAATCCAATGTAATCAAAAATCATTAGAAATTTTTCATTAAGAATTGAAAAATTGGAAGAATTCTCTAAAGAGTCAAACAATAATCCAGAAAGTGTATTATTAAACCTCACACAATCATTGAGTACCACAGCCAATAAGTTAAAATTTTTTGAAAATTAAAATAATGAATTAAACAATGAAATTAAAAAATTAAACTCTGAGATTAAGAATTTACAAAATAAATTAGAAAATTCTCAGAATATTATGGCTATCATAGAGCGATGTGTAAAATTGTCTTTTTCAAATGTGAATGATACCTTAACACATGTACCTGTAATAAAGGATAGGTTACAAAGGGTAGAAATTGAAATAGCTAAAATTTTGAAAAATACTGATAAAATATAAGATAATACCTCCTCTGTGAAAAGAGTACCAGTTTTTATGAAATACTCATATAATAAACCAATGATTGAACAAATTAATAGTGCCATGGACTCTGAGAATATAAAATCAGTCAAGGATGAAATAAATGATCATCTTTCTAAAGTAAGGGAATTACTCAATATTACTCAGGTTATGGAAGCAAAACAAAGCAAAAGAACTGGCATAATTTAGATCAGTACCCTTCTTTTGAGGGTGATCCAAAGTTTGATTGGCAACAATTCATTCAGAGAATTGCTAACTTAAAATTTTCATACAAATTACCTGATGAAGAAGTTACATTGAATTTATATCTTTATTTAAAGATGTGGACTTATTATGGTTTGAATCTGTATTGAGTGAGGGAATTAACTACTTCTGGAATGAATGGAAGGCACTAATTGAAAGGCTGTTATGTGGCCCAAAATTTAGAATCACTAAAGCAAGATTGTATGAAAAATCCAGATATAATACAAATTCTGGAGATAAACCCATGGTATTTTTAATGAATTCAATAAAAATCTTGAAATTCATTAATCCAAAATTGGATTATGATGAGTGGAAAGAAAAAATAATATATAAATTGCCTATATCAGTCAGAGACATTATTGTAGCTAGAACTGAAACCATCAGAGATACTTCTGGGTTTATTAATATATGCAATGAAATATTATTGAACCACAAATATGAAACCAGGTATAAAAATTGAAAGTTAAGTGTTGAGGTAGTAAAAACTACTACATATTAGTTACCAGTGTAGAAGAAAAAACTTTCAGCTCCCCTTGTCCATAAAAGACAAGAAAGTAACACTTGCTAAAAATGTAATGAGCCTTGTGCTAAAGTTCATACTTGTAGTAAAAGAATAAATGTTATTGAAAACCCACAAGATTCTGAACTAAGTAATCATGAAGATGAAAAGGAGAAATCTAGTGAGGATTGTAAAAGTAACATTTCTTACAGTAATGATAAAAATGAGATATATGTATTATAACATGATATTATGTTCCTGAATGATGCAATAACTCATACAGATACATATTTAACTTCCATTGAAGAAGCTGAAATTATTAAAGATGTATCTCATGATACTTACAAAATAAACCTATTAGAGCGCCTGTTAATGTATGTGGAAAAGAAATGAATGCCATTCTTGACACTAGGGCTTCAGGTAGTGTAGTTTCTATTAACAATTTAATGAAACTAGATAGTGAGTATAAGGAAAAACTAGAACCTGTACAGTAAAAGAACTGGTGGGGTTTTGGTTCAGTATTAAATTCAATTGGTAAATATAAAACTTCTGTATTCTTTAAATATAATAATGGATATGTAAGAGCAGTGTGTGAATTTGTGGTAATGGATAATAATAATTGTAGTGATTGGTTTATTATTGGAAATGAGTTATTGACCAAATTTGGAATTAAACTAGATCCTGAAAATAGTTGCTTCACTATAGGTGTAAATGAAAAAAGAAAATTTAATATTTTCTCTGAAAATTCAGTTTATTCCATTTCTCCAAAAAAAGAACAACTGCAAGGTGGAAGAACCACCTCTGAAGTGGTAGAATAAGAAAATGAAATCCAAAAGCCTCTTTCAGTCCTCAACTCTCAAAATTTGAAGAAAACAATATTTTGAGATTGATAAAATCTTATCTTATGGCATTTGCTCATGGTTCAAATGAACTGGGATTGTCGAAGACCATGAGATGAAAATCTCTTTAAGTTGTGATCTGGATAATATTCCTGGAAGCTTGAAAAAGAAACCTTACCCAGCTTCTCCTTCAAAAAGGAAAGAAATTGAAGACAACATTAAAATGTTGTTAGAAATGTGTATTGTTGAAAAAGTGGACACAACACCTAGGTATTGTGTTATTTCACCAGTTTTAATCTCTTATAAAAAATATAAGGCAAGATTATGTGGTGATTACAGAGCTTCCAGTTGTCTATTTGGAAGTGATTCTTTCAGAAAATAAAACCAATGGTAAATAGTGCATCTGTTTTTTAGCCCTTGTACCACACATTTTAATCAAAGCATCCTTAATAACTTGATGACCTCTTTATACCATTTCTTCAGCTTCAGGATAATATGGATTTTCTACCCTAACCTTTGATCCAACTTTTGATATAGCTTCCCTAAACTCATCCCTAAATTCAGGACCTCCATCAACTGTAACCAACTTCATCACTCCATACCTATATATCTAATCTTTAATTGAACATTCTGCCACATTTTTGGTATTCAGATTAATAAGAGGAGCTTCCTCTACCCATACAGATATTTTATCTCTGGAAATGATTAAATATTTATATTTTCCCTCATTAATATGAACAGAAATTAAACTAATACTACCAAAAAGAGTGTTTTCAATTGTTGCATGTCCAGGTTATTTTGGTCTTAAATAGCTTCTTATTGAAAATTCTTCACATGAACTAGCCCACTGTTTCACAGACAGTTTCATGCCAGGACACAAAAATCTATCAGCAATTTGTCTATAAGATTCTCCAACTCCTCTATGCCCAAGATCTTCCTGCAGTGACTTCATAACAAACTCTTTCCCTTTTTTCTAAATTAAAACCACCTGAAGATTCGGATACCTCCTTTTAATCAACCTCCTACCAGATGAATAAAATCCTAGTGAATCCCTTTTTATAGCCGCCCAATCATCATCATCACAATTCTCAGAACTTTCCAGAGTTAAGGAATATTTAACCATCTTCAAATAAATCCTATCTTTCCCTAGAAGTCATCTTGAAATTTCATCAATACCACATCAATGGGCACTTCCCTATCAAAAAATTTACCTACATGTGAATGAGCCAATAATTTTAGGCCTTTATTTTGATTACTTATCATATAAGATTTTGAATATTCAAGCTCTGAATCTTCCAAACTTTTATTTACCAAATTTTCTTTTACCTCTTCAACACCCCTTTCAGAATTAGCCACTTTCTCTTCTTCCATCCTATTTTTAAAAAAATTTTAACTATAACCCAACCTCTTTTTAAGAAAAATATCTAATAATCCAACATATGCACCATTCACTAATTTTCTACTATCCCACAAAATTTCATCATCTTCATCATAATACACCACTTCTTCTCAAACCTCTTTTTTACCAAATTAATCTAAACCATCAAATTCCCCAAAAAAACCATTTATTATTATCCTTTTTCCTTTTTTTTCTTTACCATCTTTCCAAAACACATCATTTAAAATTATTTCATCATTATTTACATTTATACAACCATCCAGTTTAACCTCATGGGGAACGTCCTTTGCATTATTTACACATATAGAGCCTTCCAGTCTTACCTCATGGGGGAGGTAAGGAAAGTCTTCAGAAACTTTTGTGCTGGCCTTGATAACAAGTATATCTTGATTGAGCTATTCTGATTCAGAATCTTCTTTGGCAAGTGATCTTCTTTACAATTCATGTGGCATAGTGAATGTTTTTCCAGGCTTATGAGCTAAACCAAAAGAAAAAAGTTGAATAAAAGCTACCCATCTGGTCATGTGCACATTTGGTAAACTTGGGGAATTAATAATTTGAATTAATGATTTAGAATCCACTTTAAGTTCAAATCGTTGACCCCATAAAGAATTTTGAAGCTTCTTCAGAATTTTAGCCACAACACACAATTCCAGTTTTGGTTGAGAATATCTTGTTTTCACCTCAGTAAAAAACAGATTCATCCTTACTGTTCTTATATAAACAGCTTTATCCATCAGGGACTAGACTTCCCCAGGAGAAATTTGACTTGAATAAAAAGCCAAAAAAATTCTCCCTGCTCATTTACCATAATCTCATTAATGGAGCACAACATCCTCTCCAACTACCTTCTTCAACCTCAAAAACACCTCTTCACATTTACCATCCCATTCCTAATTAGATCCTTTATATTTATATTTCTTAGTGGAGCTTCCAATTAAGAGAAGTCCATGATAAATATGCAAAAATAAGCACATACCCCTAAAAATTTCTCTGACTTCAGTAGTATTTTTGGTTCTTGGCCAGGACTGAATTTTGATAAACCTTATTTTTAAACATAATCTTATCCTCTCTACATACCACATGACCAAGAATATTTAAAGCTGGTACACAACAAGAAAAATTTGAGCCAGAAATCATTTAACCAGCCCCTTCTATCCTAAACAAAATACTCTCTAGAAAAACAGAATATTCACAGATGAATTTTTATATCCCTTGTAGGACCTTTAATTCCACTTTCATAAATAAATCTACCAGCATATTGTGGAATTTTATCTTGAATAATCCAAGCCATCTGATCTTGATAGACTTCAACCAAATTTGTTGCACCTTGAATTAATCTTGTTAATTGTAACTGTACAAATGGAGTATAAAAAGTAGTGAGAAGCCTAAAATCAGGATGTAATTCTCTCTCATCATATCCACACATAATATCACCTAATCCATAACACACTCTCCTATAAAATTCTTCCACAAACCCCTCAAAGCTATGTGGTATACCAGAAATTTTTATTGTAACCCTAATTAATTCCTTGAGATCATGAAATACCATAAACTTGCCATTAGGCTTCTTGATACAAAATACTTTAGTTGGGTAACCTGATGAGGACTTCTCATATGATTCAGTTCCAGTTTGTTTTATAATGACTTCAATATAATCATCTTTTAAAGAAGCAGGAATTGTAATTGGCTTTTCCTTCCATGGTTGGTGACATACCACAGGAATCTTGTAAGGCTCCCCATAAAAATGCTTCTAAAAACCTCTACACACCTTTAAAAAAGTGATGGCCTTCTTCATTTTTACTATCACATCAAAAAGCAACTTCTTATCTTCACCTGACAGCCAATCTTCATGTCAAAAATTTACAACACCCAATCTCTTAAAAGTGAATCTTGATGTTTCAGAAAATTCAGCCAGATTCTTAACTAAAGGACTATAATAAGGATCTCTTGATAAATTTAGCCTCTTCAAAGGTGGGTTTAATTCAGCTGGTAGGAGTTTTTAATTGGTCTGAACTTATTTGCTACCTTTTTATCTTTTTCTGTATCAACATCCACTTTCACTTGAGGAATAAGATCTTATCTAGATCCAATATCACATAAATTGTTATCAGAGTTTTCTTCATCATCAGAATCAAAAAAAAAAAGTTGGAACTTAATTTTTATTATTTTTTTTAAAACTTTTATCCCCTTTACTTTCATCTAACTTTACACTTAATTTTCCATCATCATAACCATAATTCTCTACCATAAAATCCCCAGTAAATAAAGTTTTCAGTTTAACCTCTAACTGGAGGACAGAAATAAAACTATAAAAAATATTATTTTTTTTTGAATTAATTATACTTAGATTTTTCTGTTAAATTTGATGAGTTAATTGCAGTTTATCCTCTTGCTGGAGGCCAGAAACTATACCCCCAGAATTAATCTCACTACTATACACCATTTTCCCCAAATTTTTATTCCAATTTCTATCCAAAACTATACATCCCATCTTTTCTCTAGAACTTTTTTTAATATTTATAAAAAATTTGATAAAGATAAAAGACATATAGAAAAAACCATCACATATTTTCAAAGCAAAGAAATATCAACAGAAAATAATTGAGAATCCACTTGAATTATCTCCAAGTGAGCTGACCTATTGAAATCTGGGATCTCTTTTTGAGGAGAGATTGCAACATTAGGGAAATTAGCCCTGGCAACCTCAAAAAATGGGGGTCTTCATAAAATTCTTGAAGGAAATAAAAGAATTTAAAATAAATCATGTTAAAGATAAGAAAGCCATCCTTTATTTAAGGTAGTTTATCCTCATTTTGGATAAATTAAATTCTTTATATCCACTGGTAAAAATCTATAAATTTTCCCCAAGTGAACTTCCACCAATTCCTAATTCCACAAAAACCAACCTCTAGAATTTGTCCTATCAAAGGAAAAAAATAACACACCTTTTTCCAAATTATAGGTGAATTGCAGTAACTCACCCTGTCAGCCTAAATATCCTTAGGACTGAGTATTTCTTATGCTTAAAATAAGATAACCTTAATTAGATTAAGCTTATATCTTAAAAATAAGGTTAAAATAATAATATATATTATTTTATTATATATATATATAATTATTATTCTATTATATAATTTATAATAGTTTAAATAGCTTATCCATGGCCTAATAATACTTATTAAGGTGTTAATGGAGTCATAATATACTTATCTTAAGTGATATGAAGTAATTATTGACATACATAAGCTTATATGTATACATAAATCTCATATTCAGTGAAATATGCAGTATATTATGTATATTTAGGTATATAAGTGGGTTTTAGCCTCTTAATAGCCTATAACCTTTGTTTTTCTGCTTATTTTAGGTCATATGGACGAAATCAGTGGACTCACAACGCCTACAGAAGCATAGACACCTATATCAGGCGCATACACCCAGTTTGGACAACTAAAATTACTTCCTTGGATGGTTATTCACGGATTTATGGGTTGGAAGGATGTTTTTGGGTTAATGTGGATGCTTGGGGATGTTATTGGGGGCTTGGACATTTTATTTGTTTCCTTTATATACTTTTAGTTTCATTAAATCTCTTTTTGATCATTTATTTTATCTGTTTCTTTATGGTATCCGCTTTTATCTGGGTTTTCTATTTATGGTATGACTCTGTGTTATTATTAATAGTGATGGAGGGTCCTTACTGGAGGTCTGGGTGTTGAAACTGCTTGAAGTGGACGCCATGGGGAGGTGATGGGCCCTCACAGTGCTGTAATTGCCGGGGATAGCAGTGACATCATCTGGATTGAAGGTCTGTGCACTCCAGTGGATTTGGGTATAAGTAAGGAGGGATTTTGACGGTTTATTATCATCATTCAATTACTACACTTCAAACAAACATTACAATACAATTATTAACATTCAGAAATATATTATAAAGCCCTTATAAATTGATATTATCTTTATAATAGCTATAACTATATTTTATTCTTCTATTTTCCACCACTAGCACGCATTTAAATCCAAGTATTGTGAGTTTAATTTGAGTATAACTATTCTATTAGTCTTCCCCTGAGGTTTAATCACTAAATCATTTATTAATAAGTAGTAGGACCATAAAATAACACTATTATATCATACTTATATACTAGACTGTACTGACAATTGGGGGTCTTTCCTTATATTTTACTTATTATTTAGTATAAGCCTTGGGACGTGATTTTTACCTTAGTACAACTCAAAATTAACAAAATATTTGGGTCTGCGGCATATTAGTGGGTCATCATAACTCATTGATTGCGGAAAAGAACCCTTATAATAATTGTACTAATTTTTTATCATAAAAATTAGATATTTACAGTAGTAACTGTACCCAATATAAACCCAATTTCACTTGGTATTTGGACACCAATATAACACCCAATAAAATTGGTATTTGGCTAAAGCTTGGTAAGCTAATTATTCACCCTTATAGAGGTCTAGTTAAACTTATTATTATATTTTTAACAGATTTTTTCGAATTTTTCTTATATTTTATTTAAATAAATAAAAATATAAATTCAGGGTAAGCTCCATTGCTTTTTTATTAGTAATATAATTACTAATATCTTTTGTCTACTAATTCCACAGAGTTTTTTCCTTTTGTAGACGTAAAATATTGTTATTCTGAACAATATGAGTGCTCCCCAGGATAGTGTAAGTGAACAGCCTGCTTATAATACCAGGTCTAAAGCTAATAAAAACTTTCCAGGACATCACCATGGAGGGACAACAGTACCCCCAGCCAGAAAGCATGAGTATAGAGGAAAAGGACGCCCTCTTAAAAAAGATAACTATCAAAAAGACGTCTCCTCCTCTTCAGGATCAACTGTCCCACCTGGCCAAACAGGTTCTGAAGCTAGAGGAATCAAAATCTCTCATGTTCAAAGAAGTAGAGCAGTTGCAAAACAATTGCAAGGTAGGATTTCAGCAGATGAATCAGGCAATGGCAGAATTAAAGTGAGGCCAGCCCAGTCAATCAAATCAGCAACCCCCTATCCAAGGAGGGTCCACTCACTCCCAGGAGAAAATCCTGGTAGACAAATGGAAATGGGACTGGTTTTACCAACAGTGGACAAGCCACAGTTGCAACAGGGATCCACCCCCTCATCTGACTTCCTCAGCTCACCCTTACAAGGGAAAAAAGCGCCAAAAATCAGGACTGGCAACCATCCCTTGGTAAGTAACTTACCCTCTCAGATTAGACATAATACTGATAATTACAATATAGGTAATTCTATTGATGTTAAATCTGTACAAAAAATAGAGGAGGATTTCAGAAATTTAGGTTTTAGAGTAGATACACCTGACTTGTCTTTTGTCCACAATAACAGTACTATATACAATGATAATACAGTTAAACCTCAGTTGCAACCACCTACTAGTGAGATGAGAAGTTCACAGGAGAGTGAGAGAATTGAAAAGGAGGACATGGAATATTTTAACAATAATCCAACTGTCCATAGAATTGTTTCAGCATTGTGGAATAGAATGACTGATTGTGAGGAACAGACAGTTAAACTCACTAGTGATACAATTTCATCCTTAACATTGAACATTTCTCAATTAGCAACACGTAATAAAGAATTAGAGAAAGAACATTTGTCTCTAACTCTTAAATATGATTCATTGAGTAATAAATATAATGAGCTTTCAAACAAATTTTGTGAGTTAGAAAAATTATATGAAACACACTTATTAAAGACTGAATCAAGAACAAAGTTATCTTTTGCACAGACAAATCAAAGTGTCTCTGAGTTGCTACAAAGATTAACTAAAGTTGAGATTGAAACTGCCAATCTACTAATGAACCAGGATAATCATAAGTATAATCAATATAATAATAATCCTTTCATTGGCAAAAGTGAATCTCATTCCTTCCCTATACCACCACAATTAAAACCATCTGGTGGTAGTGTCAAATCTGAAAATGTAAGTCACAAATCCGTGCAGGAAGAAATACAAGACCATTTATCAAAAGTAAATGAGTTGTTCAATTTACCTAAGATTAGTGAGATGAAATCCAATCAGAAGAACTGGCCTAAAATAGATCAGTACCCAACTTATGATGGGGAAGCCAGCTCTGATTGGCAACATTTTATTCAAAGAATTGACAACTTGAAATTCTCATATAAGTTACCAGATGAAGAGATAACATCAAAATTAATTTCTTTATTTAAGGATGTTGCTTTATTATGGTTTGAAGCTGTCTTAAGTGAGGGTAGAGACTACTCTTGGGCTGAATGGAAACAACTTATTGAAAAACAATTTGGAGGTTCTAAATTCAGACTTACTCAGCAGAGACTGTATGAGAAGACTAGGTATAATCCGTTGAGTGGTGACAAACCTATGGTATTTTATATGAATTTAAATAAAATATTAAAAGCCATTGAGCCTCATATGGATTTTAACTTATGGAAAGATAAGATAATATACAAATTACCTATATCTGTCAGAGACATTGTTGTAGCTAGAACATTAAATGTTACTGAATATTCTGACTTTATTAATATTTGCAATGAAATATTATTGAACCATAAGTATGAATCAAGGTATTCCACTTATAAGCAAAATGTTGAACCTGTAAAAACTCAGAATTCAAAAACACTTCAGGAGAAGCAGAAAAAACCTACTGCACCTGTAGTACCTAAAAAGTATGAAACAAATACTTGTTATAAGTGTAATAAACCTTGGGTAAAAGGTCACAAATGTGAGAAAAACATAAATATTGTTGAAAATCAACGTGAATCTGAAACTGAAACTGAAAAAAGTAAAGAATCAAGTGATTATGACAGCAATATCTCATATAGTGATGAAAATGAAGTCTGTATGTTGGAAGATGATTTGTCCATCTTTGAAAATCCAATATTAAATATGGACTCAAATGAATCTTTAATGAATTTTGAGGATGCTGAAATCATTAAGGATATACAAGCTGATAACTTTAGAATGACACCTATCACGGTTCCAGCTATCATTTCTGGTGAAAATGTTAATATATTATTGGACACAGGAGCTGCTGGTTCAGTTGTTTCCACTAATACATTACAGAAAATTGATAGTGAATATAAGTTTAAGCTTGAACCACTTCAGAATAAAAATTGGAGAGGTTTTGGATCAGTACTACACCCCATTGGTAAATACAAAGCTGCTGTTTTCTTTAAACACCAACATGGTTATGTAAGGGTAACTTGTGACTTTGTAGTAATGGATAATACAAATTGTAGTAACTGTTTTATCATTGGAAATGATATTCTGACTAAATTTGGTGTAAAATTAGACCCTGCTAATAACAATTTTACAATTGGCATGAATGGTAAAAGGAAATTTAAAATAAATTCTTTTAACACAGTCTTACACATTGAGTCAGTAACAAATTCCCCGTCTAAAGGAAGAGAATCCAATGAGATGGAACTTCTGGAAACAGAAATTTCAAAAGCATCATTTGGCACTCAGATAAGTGAAACTGAGAAAGATAATATTTTGGAATTAATTAAAGCTTTTCCAATGGCTTTTGTACATGGTACAAATGAACTTGGCCTTGTAAAAGATCATGAAATGAAAATTAGTTTAACCTGTGATATGGATAATATTCCTGCTAGTCTTAAAAAGAAACCATACCCTGCTTCACCAATGAAGAGGAAAGACATAGAGGATAATATTAAGATGTTATTAAAAATGAACATTCTTGAGAAGGTTGAAACTACACCAAAATATTGTGTAATATCACCAGTGCTGATTTCTTATGAACAAGATAAAGCAAGACTGTGCGGTGATTATAGAGCATTGAATACATTTACAGTAGATGATATTTATCCCTTGCCAAGGATTGCCTCTATACATGCTACCCTTAAAGGTGCTAAATATATAAGTTGCCTAGATGGAAATAAAGGGTACCATCAAATTCCTGTTGAAAAGAATTCACAAAACTTTTTGTTGATAACAACACACATGGGAATTTATAAGTATGTCAGAATGCCATTTGGACCAAAGAATGCTCCATCAGTATTTCAAAAGTTAATGGATATAACATTCCATAATGAAATGATTGAGGGATGGTTAATGGTATACATTGATGACATCATAATGTTCTCTAAAAATTTTGATGAACACTTAATCCATTTAAGGAAAGTATTTCAGAAAATGGATGAAATAAAAATGACCCTTGCATTGAAAAAATGTAAATTTGGGTTTGAATCTTTAAAAGTGCTTGGTCATATTGTATCTGGCTTACAAATATGTGTAGACCAAAATAAAGTGGCTGCAATAAAGAATATTGGCATTCCTCAAAATGTGAAGGATGTACAATCTTTTCTTGGAATGTGTGGTTATTATAGACAATATATAAAAAACTACCAATCAATTGCTGCACCACTGACCACACTGATAAAGAAATCAGAAGCTTTCATTTGGAATAATGAAAGACAACAAGCTTTTAATAAGTTGAAAGAATGTTTAATGACAGCTCCTATCTTGGGATTACCAGATTTCCAATTACCTTTTGTATTATATACAGATGCAAGTTTTATTGGACTGGGTGCTGCTTTGCATCAAAAACAACTTATTGAAGGTAAAATGTCAGAAGTAGTAATCTGCTATATTTCACGTACTCTGAGAAGTGGTGAATTGAAATATGGTGCTACTCAACTTGAATGTTTGTCAGTAGTATGGGCTCTTGAAAAGCTACATTATTACCTGGAAGACCAAAAATTTGAGTTAATAACTGACTGTAGTGCAGTTAAGTCACTCTTAAACATGAAAACTCCTAATAGACACATGTTTAGATGGCAATTAGCTGTACAAGAATACAGAGGACGGATGACTATTACACATAGAGCAGGAACCTTGCACTCTAATGTAGATCTGTTATCTAGAGTACCTCTGCCTAATAATGATGATAATCCTGCTTATGTTCCTGAGTCAGAGATTATTAACATTTATGGCATTTATATTGTAGATCTTGAGGATGAATTTATGCAATCAATTCTTGATAAGTATAATTCAGATCCTGAATTAAGTAAATTAACTACAATATTAAATGATCCATCTAATGCTTCAATGAATGTTTTAATAAAAACATTACCAATTAAGTATAAAGAGGCATTAGAAAAAGGAAAATTTTCCATTGAGGATGGTTTTATATATTACAGGAAAAAATTAAGTAATGTAATTGTAATTCCCCCTTCAATGAAGCAGTTAATGTTAAGTATATGTCATGATGATATATTAGCAGGTCATTTTGACTACCATAAAACATTAACCAGAGTAAAAAACACAGCTTGGTGGATTAACATGTCTGAGGATGTTCAGAAATATGTTGAAACATGTGATTCTTGTCAAAAATCTAAAAGATTAACAGGAAAAAGAGCTGGTTTATTACAACAAATTGAGCAACCAAAATCTCCATGGGAAATCATTAACATGGACTTTGTAACAGGTTTGCCAATAGCAGGGCATAAGAGTTATAACTCCTGCTGGGTAATTGTAGATAGATTTACAAAGATGTGTAAATTTATTCCTACCCACAAAGAGGTTTCTGCAAAGGACTTAGCTTTTTTATGGTGGACACAAATGTTAAATACAGCAGGTTTTCCCAAAGCAATAGTTTCTGACAGAGATCCTAAATTTACTTCTGAGTTCTGGACGTCACTTATGGATGTTTCAGGGTGTCAATTAAAACTTTCTACAGCACACCATCCACAAACTGATGGGCTAGCAGAAAGAATGATACAAACCTTAGAAGATATGATAAGAAGATACTGTGCTTTTGGTCTTAATTTTAAAGACAATGACAAATTCACGCATGATTGGGTAACCCTTATCCCAGGTTTAGAATTTGCATATAATAGTACAGTACATTCTGTCACTGGCAAAAAGCCATTTGAGTTATGGTTGGGTTATGTACCTAATACCCCTGCTAAAACTCTTAATAAGTTACCTAGATTGGATATTCATCCAGGTACTAAATCTTTTCTTCAGATGCAGGAATTATGCAGAAAACATGCTCAAGAATGTATAAATAAGGCTTTTGAGTATGAAAAGAAAAGATGGGATAAAGCCCATAAAGAACAAATGTTCAAAGAGGGTGATGAAGTCCTTATTTCAACGCTACATTTCAATTTAAATGGTAATGTTAAATTGAAGGATCCATTCATTGGACCATTTGTAGTTAAAAAGATGGTTGGTAATAATGCTGTTGAGGTTATTCTATATGCACCTTATGATAGAAAACATCCAGTATTTCCTATTTCTCTTATAAAACCATACCATTCTAATGATACTGCTCTCTTTCCAAGAAGATCAGGAAGGCATAAACAGCAACCTGAAGAAATAGTGGAAAAAGCAGAAATTGAAAAGATACTTAAAAAGAGACACCTTACTAAAAAAAGGGAGTTGAGTATCTATTAAGATTTAAAAATAAATCAAGTGAATATGACCAGTGGATTCCAGAAAATGAAATCTCTGATCTTAAAAATCTCTTGAAAAAATTTAAATCTAAATAATACTGTTCATTCAGTATATGTATTATAAAAAATTTTTTATTTTATTATTTCATTCCTTAAGATTAATTAAAATGTCTTAACATTTTTTTTATTGTTTTTTTTGGGGTGAGGGAGTGTCAGCCTAAATATCCTTAGGACTGAGTATTTCTTATGCTTAAAATAAGATAACCTTAATTAGATTAAGCTTATATCTTAAAAATAAGGTTAAAATAATAATATATATTATTTTATTATATATATATATAATTATTATTCTATTATATAATTTATAATAGTTTAAATAGCTTATCCATGGCCTAATAATACTTATTAAGGTGTTAATGGAGTCATAATATACTTATCTTAAGTGATATGAAGTAATTATTGACATACATAAGCTTATATGTATACATAAATCTCATATTCAGTGAAATATGCAGTATATTATGTATATTTAGGTATATAAGTGGGTTTTAGCCTCTTAATAGCCTATAAACTTTGTTTTTCTGCTTATTTTAGGTCATATGGACAAAATCAGTGGACTCACAACGCCTACAGAAGCATAGACACCTATATCAGGCGCATACACCCAGTTTGGACAACTAAAATTACTTCCTTGGATGGTTATTCACGGATTTATGGGTTGGAAGGATGTTTTTGGGTTAATGTGGATGCTTGGGGATGTTATTGGGGGCTTGGACATTTTATTTGTTTCCTTTATATACTTTTAGTTTCATTAAATCTCTTTTTGATCATTTATTTTATCTGTTTCTTTATGGTATCCGCTTTTATCTGGGTTTTCTATTTATGGTATGACTCTGTGTTATTATTAATAGTGATGGAGGGTCCTTACTGGAGGTCTGGGTGTTGAAACTGTTTGAAGTGGACGCCATGGGGAGGTGATGGGCCCTCACAGTGCTGTAATTGCCGGGGATAGCAGTGACATCATCTGGATTGAAGGTCTGTGCACTCCAGTGGATTTGGGTATAAGTAAGGAGGGATTTTGACGGTTTATTATCATCATTCAATTACTACACTTCAAACAAACATTACACTACAATTATTAACATTCAGAAATATATTATAAAGCCCTTATAAATTGATATTATCTTTATAATAGCTATAACTATATTTTATTCTTCTATTTTCCACCACTAGCACGCATTTAAATCCAAGTATTGTGAGTTTAATTTGAGTATAACTATTCTATTAGTCTTCCCCTGAGGTTTAATCACTAAATCATTTATTAATAAGTAGTAGGACCATAAAATAACACTATTATATCATACTTATATACTAGACTGTACTGACACACCCCATCATTAAAAACCTCTGAACTCTTCATTAGTGCAGGAAAAATAATATCAACCTGTAAAATCTTTTCCTGAGATTGAACAAAATCCTCCAAAGATAAATCCAATCCACCAAAAAAATCTTCATCTTCATTGCAGATAGCTCCTGCTTCTGAAGTTAAAACCAACGAGAAACTATTTTCTGATTAAAGCTCCATATCAACCAATCAAAATCCTCCCTTAAATCCAAAAATCCTTCATCAGTGACGGAAATATCTTTATCTTCAGAAAAATCTTCTTTCCCAACAGAATGATCTTCCAAGTTAGTATCTTCAGGATGGCCATATTATTGAGGAAAATCTGAATTCAAAATTACAACAGTAACCAAATCTTCTTCACAATCATCTTCTACCTCTTGGGTCACCAAAGCATCTCCTTCAAAGTCCAAACCCTCAGAAATAACAGAATCAAAATAATCCAAAACATATTTCTTCACAACCTCCATGGAAGTAATCCATTTCTCTCCACTTCTACACGTCTTCATCAAATCTGCTTTTAAGAGTCATTCCCAAACAACCTCCTACATATTCTTTCCCATAGCATTTAAAAGCACATACCTTGCCTCATCTTCATAAAATGTAACATCAAAATCCAACAGATAGACCAAAACCACCTTAAATTCAACCATAAACTGATGATACTGACTCAGAGATGTTACACCACATTTAGATTCCCATTTCCTAGCTATATCCTTGAGATCCTCCAATTAATAAACATTTGGCCAACCTTTCACTATCTACAACCCTAACTTCTTACAATATCAATCTTTATAGCTATCAATCTTAATAACCTGCTCTTCCACCTTGCTGTAACCCATAAAAAACCTAATCTGCTTCACCATATCCAAAGACAATGCACCATCAAAACCAGCAGAAAATTCATACCTATATAAATATTCCTCCAAATTATCACCAGTAGAAATGGTCCCATCCCAAGAAATAATCCTTACTGATGCCCTAACAGGTACACCAGCAGCCATAACACCATATATAATAGCAGAAGACATTTCATAGACAAAATATCAACCATAAAAAAGTGTTCCAAAAAGTGAGCCTCTTGCAGGCTAAGACAGTCCAAGTATAAATTAAGTTTTTTAAAGACCAAAAATTGGAACCCTGAGTTGGGTGCCAACAATGTAGGAAGACCCTTACAGTTGCCTTGCTGTAAGCAGAATCAAGGGATTTGGATAAACCTAAGTAAACCTTGTCCCTTTAAATAAATAAAAATTTCAAACTTAACTAAGCTCAAATTTCTACTTGATAATAGAATGACTAGCTAAAATGTTGTCTTTAAGAGTTTTGAGATGTTTAAATTTGTGTTCTTTAAGTTAAAATGAAGATATATAACAATAAAATTTTACTAAGAAAAGTTATTTAAATGATAGAGTTTTTATAATTATAAAAAGTTTATGTTTTAGTAAAATGATGTTAAAATTGAGTCCCTGGAGTTGACTCCTTTCTAATGATACCCTATATGTGCATATTTATATGTTTTAGTCTAATATTTATAAAATTTTATATTAAAATGCTTTATTTATAAGGGTATTACAAATTGTGAAATTGTATGTTAAATGATGGTGGTTATTGGTTATTATTTTGTGTTGTATTTTTATCTGATAAGTCTAATTTTTATTTCCCTTCTTTTAAATGAATAGCCCAGTCACGTGCCTCATTTTCCCTTCTGTAGTCTGTCTGGAGTTTGTCTGGATGTTTCTGGTGCTTGTACAGACTTCTGGACTCAATTAGAACCTTAAACCCATATAAAAAAATTTACAAAATTTTTTCCTAACTTTTAATTAAATATTTTTTCCTGATGCAATCATTAGACCAATTTTTTCTGTAAAACCAACCATTTTCTTTATAATAAATAATACTAAAGTAGCATAGCCTTTCAAATCTCCATAGTAGGTAACTCAAAATAATTTTTAAGCATCTATTAGTGCCATACTAAACTTCAGACTTCCATAAAGTCGTATACTCATACAATAATGATATATCATCACCCTTTTCATCTTCTTGCATCATGACTGCTCCTACAGCTGTCACACTTGGATCCACTACCAAGGTAATTTTTCAAGTGCTGGGTCCATAATCTAACTTCTTTTACAAAATATCCTTTCAAATAATTTTTTTCATTAGTTCAAATTACTCCTCACATTCCTCTCTCCATTCACATTCAACATCTTTTCAGGTTAAATGCCTTAAAGGTGAAGATAATAGTGCAAAATCATGAATAAACATGCTTACATAAGTAAAATTCAGCCAAAGCCACCCTAATTCTGTCATGTTGCTAGGTCTTGGCTATGTAAGTAATTTTTTCTTCTTTTCTTCAGCTATGATCCTTCATTTCATGAATTCAAAATTTCCTAAGATGTCTAGCACTGGCACGCAATATGAAAATTTTGACCCTGAGACTGTTAATCCAGCCTTCTCTATCCTAAAAATTACCCTTTCAAGAGTGATCAAATACTCCCAAATATATCTTATGGTGCTCAGATTCTCCTCCAGAACCTCACCATCATAATCACTAACAAGGCCTTTTATACCACTGTTGTCAAAGAATATTCTCACATATTATGGGATTTCATCTTGTAATATCCACATCATCTGGGAGTGATACACTGCCACTGAGTTTTTAGCACCCTGAGGCAACTTTATTAATCTAAATTTTCATAAAGAAGTTTCAAAAATAGTCATGGACCTTGACAAGACATCCTCCTGCAATATCCCCTAGTCCATAATATGCATTCCCTGCAAAAAAATCCAAAAATTCTTCTGGGTTTAATATAAAATCCTGCATCTTTACCACAACCTTGTGCATTTCTCTCAAATCATGAAAAAATCTTAACTTTCCATTTAAAATGACTGTAAAAAATACCAGGCTTGAATAGCTTAGCATATACTGCTCATACAACTCAGCGCATACTCTTTCCCTGATAGGTTCAGTATATTTTTCAGCCAGGCTGCTAGACCTACCCAGTGAAATAATTAATTATTTACTGGGATGAAACAACGCCTTTTTATATCTTATATTATTATTAATTATAATATATTTACTTTAAAATTACTTGTAATAAATTAACTAGTTCCAAAAAGTAAATTTAGTAAATATTTGATATTATTATTCAATGTCCCTTATATTTTTTATTTCTTAACAACATGCTCAATGAAATTTCAAAGGAAATAAAAATTAATATTAAAATTAAAAATTAAAATCAAAATTAAAAATAAATATATTCAAAAAATTCATATTACTTATTTAAAAGTGACACTTACAGTAATTTTTAAATAAATCAATTTATTTTGACATATACAGTAAAAACATATTTTAGATACATTCTTTATAGAAAAATCTTAATATTTGAAATATTTTTTCAGAAATTTTCTTTTCCATCTCTTATACTCCTTTATATAGGATTTTAAATCCATGCTTTCTCTCTCTTTTGCCTATATAAGGCCTCCCTTTTTGATTGTTTTAGGATCATCTTTTACTTATATCTTGATTTATTACATTTAAAAACCAATAAAAAATTTATTACTAATATATATTGTTTTAAGTATTTACATTACATATTTTCTAATTCATTAGTTATAATAATAATTATTAATTTTTAGCTTTTAATTTGAGTATTTAAACAAATATACTTCTCTAGGTACCTTGACCTTGAAATCTTCAAAATCCTCCTACCATTGCCGTTGAGCCTCCATTAGAACCTTCTAGACCAAGTTACCTTCCTGACACTTGGAGGCCTTTCCAAATCATTGACGGCGCATTGATAACTTGAAGCCAGCAACCATGGCACCATCAACTATGAAGAATAGTAAGGACAGGTGGATGACAAAAACAACAAACGTCATCAGGCACGTGACTTAATTTTTTGCTGCAACTGGGAATTAAACCGCACTCCAAATTTTAGGTTTATATATTGGCAATTGTTATATATATTCATATTGACTATATTGGTTACTATCTGTGGGTCACTTTGCATATTTCATATTTTATGTATATCTTTTTACTCAGCACTCTATAGTGGCATTAATTTGCTCACATTACAGGGGGAAGTTCCTGGTAAATAAAAAAAAATTTCCTAGTTGACCAAGATAGAACTATATTTTTCTTAGTCCTAGAAGTAATATAAAATTAAATTAAATATATAATTTTTTTAATTATTTCAGTTGACCTTCTTGTCCTGATAATTAAAATATTATCTTATTGTTTCAGTTGACAAATTGTCCTGGAAGTAAAATAATAAATATATATAATTAATTGAATTAATTATATTAAATTTTTTCAGTTGACATTAAGTCCTGGTAATTAAATTATTTCATTTGACATTAAGTCCTTGTAATTAAAGTATTTCAGTTTATTTTAAGTGCTGGTAATTAATTTTTTCAGTTGACTATTAGTCCTGATAATTATCAACATATATATTAGTAATTAATAAATTATTTTGTTATTTCATTTGATTGATTTTAAATCGTGGTAATAAAATATAATTATCTTAATTTAATCAATCAAAATTGTGATTATTATCTCAGTTGATTTTTTGTACTGATAAACATTATATTTTCATTATTCCAGTTGATTACCAAATCCTGATAATTGATTATATACTAGAAATATTTTTTTCTTCTCTCTTTTATTTTTCTTTAAAAAAAGTAAAATAATAACTTATTAAATTTTAATATTTCTTTCTCTCAGTTCAGTTTATTTACAACAATGACTGATCAAAGTGCTTCTGCTGGCTGTGATGAGGAACTAGATTTAATTGATTATGGTGAAACTTCTGTAAGTTCAACTTTGACTACAAAACTTGCTCAAATTAATCAATTGCTGGACCAATCTGGATGTGGAAATAATATAGCTTTTCTTTTACTGAAAAACTTATTGATTTCCTGATGAAACTTATGAAAATCTAGAGGTCAAGGGACCCGGATATAAAGTTTAAATTATGGTAGGACATGATCCTCTATAAATTACCTATTTCTCTGAGAGACTTAATAGTCTCTAGGACTGAGCTCTAAAGAGAAACTTCTTCTTTAATCATTACTTGTAATGATATCCTTTTAAATAAAAATTATGATTCTAGAAGATTAATTCCTAGAACTTCATTGGAGAAAACCTCAAATTACCAACAAAAAACTCTGGAAAAAGTTGGTAATCCTTCTTCCCCTGTTGAACCCAAAAAGTATGCAACAAACACTTGCTTCAAATGCAGCAAGCCTTTTCAGAAAGGCCATTTTTGCGACAAGAAGATAAATCTTGTTGAAAAGACAGAGGAACATGCTGATGACACAATATCACTGAATGATACTTCAAGTGATTGTGCCATCTATATTTCATATGAATCTCACCAACAATTTTAATTCCGGAAGAGGATATTCATTATTTAAATAATATTGATATTGGGAATAATTATTAATCTACAGTAGAGGATTCTGAGATCATAAGAAATATTGAGGACAGCTCAATAATTATTGCCCCTCTCAAGGCACCAGTCTTGATTAATGGAAATAACATTGAGGTTGTCTTAAATTCTGTAGAAGGAGGAAGTGTAGTATCTAAAAAAGAACTCGCTTTAGTGTACTAGGATTAGAAATCAAAAATTATTCCTATAATTTCTGAGAATTGGAGAGGTTATTGCTCTGTTTTGTCCCCCATTGGCAAATACAAAGCCACAGTATTTTTCAAATATAACCATGGTTTGGTAAGAGCTATGTGTGATTTTGTTGTTGTGAAAAATGAAAACTTAAGCAGTTGGTTCATTGTGGGAAATGACACTTTAACCAAATATGGCATAAAATTAGATTCTTCAAACCAATGCTTCACAATGGGGATGAATGGGAAGCAAAAACTTAAGATTTTCTCCCCAAAAATATAATTAACACCAGGATTGAACACATGTCATTCTATATTTTGATATAAAGGAAGATCTACAAAAGAAATTCCTGCCCTTGTATCTGAAATTGACAATGCTTCTTTTGAAGAACAACTTTCTGGTGAGGAGAAGGATTACATCATCCAATTGATAAAATCTTTTCCTATGGCCTTTGCTCATGTGTCACATGAATTAAGATTGATAAAAGAATAAATGAAGCTTTCATTACCTTACCCATTAACTGAAACACCACCTACTTTAAAGAAGAATCCCTATCCTGCTTCTTCCACAAAGAGAAAAGATATTGAAGACAATGTCTCTACCCTTTTAAAAATGAATATTATTGAAAAGGTAGTTGAAACACCTAAACATTGTGCTATCTCACCTTTCCTTATTTCTTATGACAAAGATAAATCCAGTTTATGTGGTGATTATAGAGCATTAAAACTTATACTGTGGATGATATCTATCCTTTACCCAGAATTAGCTCTATAAATGCTACCTTACAAGGTGCTAATTATATCAGCTGCTTAGATGGGAATATGGGATATTTACAGGTACCTGTTGAGAATAATTCCCAGAATTTTCTGATGATTTCTACTCATATGGGTATTTATAAGTAGGTTAGGATACCATTTGGCCCCAAAAATGTCCATTCATTTTTTCAAGAAGTTATGGATAACACACTCAATCAGGAAATAATTGAAGGATGGCTGATGGTTTACATTGATGATATCATCATATTCTCTAAAACATTTGAGGACCATCTCAACCACCTGTGTAAAGTGTTCCATAAGATGTATAAGATAAGTATGAAACTTGTCTTGAAGAAATGAAAATTTGATTATCATTCCTTAAAAGTGCTTGGTCATGTTGTCTCAGATTTGCAGATATGTGTTGACCAAAACAAATTGGGAGCCATACAAAAGGTGAAAGCGCCTACAACAGTTAGAGATCTCCAGAGTTTTTTGCAAATGTGTGGATACTATAGACAGTATATCAAAAAGTATCAAGTCATAACATTACCCCTTACCCAATTAACTAGGAAAGATGATACTTTAGTCTGGAACAGTGAAAGACAAAGAGCTTTTGAAACTTTTAAACATTTTTTGATGTCAGCACCAATTCTTGCTTTGCCTGACTTTAATCAATCATTTGTTTTATTTACTGATGCCAGTTTTATTGGTCTTGGTGCTGCTCTCCACCAAAAATAAGTTATGAATGATAAAGTATCAGAAGTAGTAATTTGTTATATTTCAAAAACCTTGAGAAATAGTGAATTGAAATATGGTTCCACTCAACTTGAGTGTTTAGCATTAGTGTGGGCTCTAGAGAAGTTACATTATTATCTGGATGACCAGAAATTTGAACTTGTAACTGACTGCAGTGCAGTTAAATTCCTCTTAAACTTGAAAACACTTAACAGACATAAGTTCAGATGGCAGCTAGGTGTTCAAGAATACAGAGGAAGAATTACAATAACTCATAGGGCTGGTGTTTTTCACTCAAATGTAGATATCTTATCAAGTTTACCTTTTCCAAATGATGACTCAAATCCTGCATATGTTCCTGAAGATGAGATAGTTTACATTCATGGGATATATGTCATTGATATGGAGGAAGAGCTATTACAGCTTATTCTGGATTCATATGATAAGGACACTGACTTAAAAATGTTATGTACTATATTAAATGATCCAAATAATTCTTCAATAAAAGCATTACTTTAAACCCTCCCACCAAAATACCAGAAAGCTTTGGAAAAAGTTAAATTTTCAATTGATGAAATCTACCTACATTATAGAAGAAAGTTGAGTAATATTATTGTTATTCCTCCTTCTATGAAGAGATAATCTTGAAAATTCGTCATGATGACATATTAGCTGGACATTTTGATCCTGAGAAAACAATGATCAGACTTGAGAACACTGCTTGGTGGGTTAATATGTCTGAAGATGCCAAACTATATGTTTAATCCTGTAATTCTTTCCAAAAATCAAAAAGAGTGACTGGTAAGAGAGCTGGATTAATGTAACATATTGAAGCTCCTGATGCCTTATGGAAAATAATAATTATGGACGTTGAAACAGGACTACCCATTTCTGGGAAAGACAGTTATAACTCTTGTCTAAGTATTGTGGACAGTTTCACAAAAATGTGTTAATTTATCCCTACTCATAATGATGTTTCCACTAAAGAACCAGCCTTATTTTGGTGGTCTCAAATTTTTAATACTTCTGGTTTTCCTAAGGCAATAATCTCTGACAGAGACCCTAAATTTACTTCTGAATTGTGGATGTCTCTGATGGATGTTTGTGGTTGTGATCTGAAACTTTCTACTACCCATCACCCCCAAACTGATGGATTAGCTGAAAGAATGATTCAGACCTTAGAGGACATGATAAGAAGTTATTGTGCCTTTGGCCTTGAGTACAAAGACAATGACGAATTCACTTATGATTGAGTTGCCTTACTTCCTGGGTTGGAATTTACTTATAATAGCACTGTTCATTCTCTTACTCTGAAAAATCCTTTTGAGCACTGGTATGGATATGTTTACAATACTCCTGCCCAAATTCTCAATAATAAAATACCTAAATTGAATTTAAATCATGGTGTGAAGTCTTTTCTTCAAATTCAAAAACTTTGCAGAAGTCATGCTCAAAAATGTATTGAAAAATCTTTTTAATATGGGAAGAAGAGATGGGACAAATCCCATAAAGAATACACTTTTAAAAAGGGTGATGAAGTACTGATTTCTACACTCCACTTCAATTTACAAGGTAATAACAAATTGAAAGACCCATTTGTAGGTCCATTTGTAGTTAGATGAATGGTTGGTGATAATTCAGTTGAAGTTATCTTCTATTCTCTATATGACAGAAAACATCCTATTTTTCTAATATCTCTTTTGAAACCTTACACATCCAATAGTGATTTATTTCCCAAAAGGAGGGGAAGACCAAAGAAGACCCCTAATAAAATCACTGAAACAGAAGAAATTAATAAGATCCTTAATGAAAAAATAACTACTTCTGAAAAAGATACTGAATACTTATTGAGATTCAAGAATATATCTTCTGAATATGATTCTTGGATACCTGGGAAAGAGATATCCAATCTTTCTACTCTGCTAAAGAAATTTAAAAACCAAAAATCACAGCATTTTTTTATTGTTTTTTTAGAGTGAGTGAGTTTCAGCCAGGCTGCTAGACTTACACAGTGAAATAATTAATTATTTACTGGGATGAAGCCACACCTTTATATTTCTTATATTATTATTATTTATAATATATTTACTTTAAAATAACTTGTAATAAATTAACTAGTCACAAAAAGTAAATTCAGTAAATATTTAAAAATTAATATTAAATGTCCCTTATGTTTTAATTTCTTAACACATTGCTCAATGACAGTTTAAAGGAAATAAAATTAATATTAAAATTGAATTAAAAATTAATATTAAATTAAAAATAAATATATTCAAAAAATTCATATTACTTATTTAAAAGTGACACTTACAGTAATTTTTAAATAAATCAATTTATTTTTACATATACAGTAAAAACATATTTTAAACACATTCTTTATAGAACAATCTTAATATTTGAAATATTTTTTATGGAATTTTCTTTTCCTTCTCTCATTCTCCTGTATATAGGATTTTAACTCAATGCTTTCTCTCTCTCTTGCCTACATAAGGCCTCCCTTTTTGGTTGTTTTAGGATCATCCTTTACTTATATCTTTATATATTACATTTACAAACCAATAAAAAATTTCTTACTACTATCTATTGTTTCTAGTATTTACATTACGTATTTTCTAATTTATTATATATAATAATAATTATAAATTTTTCCCTTTTAGTTTCAGTAATTTAAATAAAGATATTTCTCTACTTACCTTGACTTTTAAATCTTCAAAATCCATCTACCATCGCCATTGAATCTTCATTAGAACCTTCTAGACCAAGAGACCATTCTGACAATATTCTTCTATTTTTGCTGCCAGTATTGGAAAAGTTTTCTTCTTACATTGCGCATGAGGGATTACTGGTACTATATATGGTTTCCCATTATAGTGCTTTAATAGTCCTCTCTCTTCTTCTGAAAATTCAATAGCCTTTCCCCTAATTACCATTACATGTAACAATAAATTTCTTTCCCCTTGTGACAACCAATCCTCTGGCCCAAATTTAACCATTTTTAAGTGATCATATGTAATCTGTTTCATAGGTTTAAACATTGGCAGAAACTTGGTCAATAGAGTATAAAAAGTATTCCTTGTTAGTTCTGACTTCTGAAAAGGAGAATTCAAATCCGGAATTCAAACATTAACTGGTCTAACCTTTACTTCTACTGGTTTATAATATGAAGCTGGATGGCACCAGCTACTTCCTTAATTACTTAAGATTAGCCTTTTTCTAATATAACAGTGTGTAAATCCAAAATCATATTTGTGCCTTTTCTTTTTAATAAACAAATAACAAAAACCAAAATTAAAGAAATTAAAAATTCCAGGTATAATACAATCTATAGTAGTATTTTCCTGACACCTTTGAAGTCCTACTTTAGGTATCCCTTCTTGTACATACTTTACACTACCCAGGTTCCTCTCATCTTAGGAGATAGTAACACCTAAAATTCCAGCCCCTAATAAAATAGTTGGTGCCTTCCTGGCTGTTGTCCATCTTCTTTATCTAAGATATCCTCATAGAACCCTCTTTCTTTCTTCAAACTAGTAAAACCTACACATTTATTTTCCCAGCCACTATTTTTTGGCACTATTAAGATTTCCATTACTGGTATACCATCATCCCCCACATTCCTAATTCCTATAGTTTTAGTTAAGCAATAATCCATAGTTTTGAGATAAACCATTAGAAATTGTGTTCCTAAAACATTTTTTACAACTCCCATAGTAGCTTAAAAGTGCAGATCCCTCTCTGCTCCTAAGATTCTGGTCTTAATGTACTCAGCTAGCCCTATTACTGGCAACCTTCCTCCACCAATTCCAGATACAGTCCCTTCTCCATCTTTTACAGGAAGACCTAAGTCTACCTCATTTTCTGCAGAAACTAAAATAATTTGGGAACCTGTATCTACCAGTTCTCAAATCTGTTTACCATTAATTAATTAATTTAAGTACCCCAGAAGTCCTGCATAATGAGGCATCTTGAGTAACCCAGAAGCCAGTTGATACATCCAACCTGCAACATCAAATTCAATGCAATAAGCAATTCTTTTCCTTTCAAAATCTTTCTACTAACCCATTTTCCACATCTGGCACTACTTCCATTGTAGAAAGACTCTTACAGTTTCTTTGCTTTAAGAAGAATCCAAGGGAGTTGGATAGAAATCAGCAATCCTGTCCCTTTAAGTAAAATCAAATTTCGCATTTAAATAAGCTTGAGTGTTTACTTTATAAGAAATTACCAGTTTACCAATTGTTTTAATGGTTTAGGGATGTAGAATATGTGTTCTTTAAGTTAGGATAAAGAAATACAAAAATAAAGTTGTATTGAGAAAATTTATTTGAATGATAGACTTTATATGTTTGTATGAAGTTTTGGTTTTAGTAATCATATGCTAAAATTGAGTCCCTGAAGTTGAGACCTTTCTAATTATACCCTATATTTATATATTTATAAGCTTTTGTGTAATATATATGAAGTATTATGTTAATTTATAGTGGCAGATTGTTATTATTCATTATTGTTGTCTATTCCCATGAATAATTTTGATTCTACAGCCTTTATATGCATAGTACAGTTAGGTTCTCCCTTTTTTCCCTCCAGAGTATCCTGGAGCTCATACAGAGTTTGTACAGACTTCCAGACTCAATTAGAACCTTAAAACCTCAATAAAAATCTACAAAATTTCAAGATGATAGGTGTCAGTATATTCTAGTATATAAGTATGATATAATAGTGTTATTTTATGGTCCTACTACTTAATGATAAATGATTTAGTGATTAAACCTCAGGGGAAGACTAATAGAATAGTTATACTCAAATAAAACTCACAATACTTGGATTTAAATGCATGCTAATGGTGGAAAATAGAAGAATAAAATATAGTTATAGCTTATATAAAGATAATATCAATTGATAAGGGCTTTATAATATATTTCTGAATTCTAATAATTGTATTATAGTGGTTGTTTGAATTGTAGTAATTGAATGATGATAATAAACCGTCAAAATCCCTCCTTACTTATACCCAAATCCACTGGAGTGCACAGACCTTCAATCCAGATGATGTCACTGCTATCCCCGGCAATTACAGCACTATGAGGGCTCATCACCTCCCCATGGCGTCCACTTCAAGCAGTTTCAACACCCAGACCTCCAGTAAGGACCCTCCATCACTATTAATAATAACACAGATCCATACCATAAATAGAAAACCCAGATAAAAGCGGATACCATAAAGAAACAGGTAAAATAAAAAATCAAAAAGAGATTTAATGAAAATAAAAGCATATAAAGGAAACAAATAAAATGTCCAAGCCCCCAATAACATCCCCAAGCATCCACATTAACCCAGAAACATCCTTGCAACCCATAAATCCATGAATAACCATCCAAGGAAGTAATTTGAGTTGTCCAAACTGGGTGTATGCGCCTGATATAGGTGTGTATGCTTCTTTAGGCGTTGTGAGTCCACTGATTTTGTCCATATGACATAAAATAAGTAGAAAAAGAAAGGTTATAGGCTATTAAGGGGCTAAAACACACTTATATACCTAAATATACATAATATACTGCATATTTCACTGAATATGAGATTTATGTATACATATAAGCTTATGTATGTCAATAATTACTTCATATCACTTAAGATAAGTATATTATGACTCCATTAACACCTTAATAAGTATTATTAGGCCATGGATAAGCTATTTAAACTATTATAAATTATATAATAGAATAATAATTATATATATATAATAAAATAATATATATAATTATTTTAACCTTATTTTTAAGATATAAGCTTAATCTACTTAAGGTTATCTTATTTTAAGCATAAGAAATACTCAGTCCTAAGGATATTTAGGCTGACACTCCCTCACCCCAAAAAAACAATAAAAAAATGTTAAGACATTTTAATTAAAACTAAGGAGTGAAATAATAAAATAAAAATAATAATTTTTATAATACATATACTGAATGAACAGTACTATTTAGATTTAAATTTTTTCAAGAGATTTTTAAGATCAGAGATTTCATTTTCTGGAATCCACTGGTCATATTCACTTGATTTATTTTTAAATCTTAATAGATACTCAACTTCCTTTTCTTTGGTAAGGTGTCTTATTTAAGTATCTTTTCAATTTCTGCCTTTTCAACTATTTCTTCAGGTTGCTGTTTATGCCTTCCTGATCTTCTTGGAAATAGAGCAGTATCATTAGAATGGTATGGTTTTATAAGAGAAATAGGAAATACTGGATGTTTTCTATCATAAGGTGCATATAGAATAACCTCAACAGCATTATTACCAACCATCTTTTTAACTACAAATGGTCCAATGAATGGATCCTTCAATTTAACATTACCATTTAAATTGAAATGTAGCGTTGAAATAAGGACTTCATCACCCTCTTTGAACATTTGTTCTTTATGGGCTTTATCCCATCTTTTCTTTTCATACTCAAAAGCCTTATTTATACATTCTTGAGCATGTTTTCTGCATAATTCCTGCATCTGAAGAAAAGATTTAGTACCTGGATGAATATCCAATCTAGGTAACTTATTAAGAGTTTTAGCAGGGGTATTAGGTACATAACCCAACCATAACTCAAATGGCTTTTTGCCAGTGACAGAATGTACTGTACTATTATATGCAAATTCTAAACCTGGGATAAGGGTTACCCAATCATGCGTGAATTTGTCATTGTCTTTAAAATTAAGACCAAAAGCACAGTTTCTTCTTATCATATCTTCTAAGGTTTGTATCATTTTTTCTGCTAGCCCATCAGTTTGTGGATGGTGTGCTGTAGAAAGTTTTAATTGACACCCTGAAACATCCATAAGTGACGTCCAGAACTCAGAAGTAAATTTAGGATCTCTGTCAAAAACTATTGCTTTGGGGAAAACTGCTGTATTTAACATTTGTGTCCACCATAAAAAAGTTAAGTCCTTTGCAGAAACCTCTTTGTGGGTAGGAATAAATTTACACATTTTTGTAAATCTATCTACAATTACCCAGCAGGAGTTATAACTCTTATGCCCTGCTATTGGCAAACCTGTTACAAAGTCCATGTTAATGATTTCCCATGGAGCTTTTGGTTGCTCAATTTTTTGTAATAAACCAGCTCTTTTTCCTGTTAATCTTTTAGATTTTTGACAAGAATCACATGTTTCAACATATTTCTGAACATCCTCAGACATGTTAATCCACCAAGCTGTGTTTTTTACTCTGGTTAATGTTTTATGGTAGTCAAAATGACCTGCTAATATATCATCATGACATATACTTAACATTAACTCCTTCATTGAAGGGGGAATTACAATTACATTATTTAATTTTTTCCTGTAATATATAAAACCATCCTCAATGGAAAATTTTCCTTTTTCTAATGCCTCTTTATACTTAATTGGTAATGTTTTTATTAAAACATTCATTGAAGCATTAGATGGATCATTTAATATTGTAGTTAATTTACTTAAGTCAGGATCTGAATTATAATTATCCAGAATTGATTGCATAAATTCATCCTCAAGATCTACAATATAAATGCCATAAATGTTAATAATCTCTGACTCAGGAACATAAGCAGGATTATCATCATTATTAGGCAGAGGTACTCTAGATAACAGATCTACATTAGAGTGCAAGGTTCCTGCTCTATGTGTAATAGTCATCCGTCCTCTGTATTCTTGTACAGCTAATTGCCATCTAAACATGTGTCTATTAGGAGTTTTCATTTTTAAGAGTGACTTAACTGCACTACAGTCAGTGATTAACTCAAATTTTTGGTCTTCAAGGTAATAATGTAGCTTTTCAAGAGCCCATACTACTGCCAAACATTCAAGTTGAGTAGCACCATATTTCAATTCACCACTTCTCAGAGTACGTGAAATATAGCAGATTACTACTTCTGACATTTTACCTTCAATAAGTTGTTTTTGATGCAAAGCAGCACCTAGTCCAATAAAACTTGCATCTGTATATAATACAAAAGGTAATTGGAAATCTGGTAATCCCAAGATAGGAGCTGTCATTAAACATTTATGCAACTTATTAAAAGCTTGTTGTCTTTCATTATTCCAAATGAAAGCTTCTGATTTCTTTATCAGTGTGGTCAGTGGTGCAGCAATTGATTGGTAGTTTTTTATATATTGTCTATAATAACCACACATTCCAAGAAAAGATTGTACATCCTTCACATTTTGAGGAATGCCAATATTCTTTATTGCAGCCACTTTATTTTGGTCTACACATATTTGTAAGCCAGATACAATATGACCAAGCACTTTTAAAGATTCAAACCCAAATTTACATTTTTTCAATGCAAGGATCATTTTTATTTCATCCATTTTCTGAAATACTTTCCTTAAATGGATTAAGTGTTCATCAAAAGATTTAGAGAACACTATGATGTCATCAATGTATACCATTAACCATCCCTCAATCATTTCATTATGGAATGTTATATCCATTAACTTCTGAAATACTGATGGAGCATTTTTTGGTCCAAATGGCATTCTGACATACTTATAAATTCCCATGTGTGTTGTTATCAACAAAAAGTTCTGTGAATTCCTTTCAACAGGAATTTGATGGTACCCTTTATTTCCATCTAGGCAACTTATATATTTAGCACCTTTAAGGGTAGCATATATAGAGGCAATCCTTGGCAAGGGATAAATATCATCTACTGTAAATGTATTTAATGCTCTATAATCACCGCACAGTCTTGCTTTATCTTGTTCATAAGAAATTAGCACTGGTGATATTACACAATATTTTGGTGTAGTTTCAACCTTCTCAAGAATGTTCATTTTTAATAACATCTTAATATTATCCTCTATGTCTTTCCTCTTCATTGGTGAAGCAGGGTATGGTTTCTTTTTAAGACTAGCAGGAACATTATCCATATCACAGGTTAAACTCATCTTCATTTCATGATCTTTTACAAGGCCAAGTTCATTTGTACCATGTGAAAAAGCCATTGGAAAATCTTTAATTAATTCCAAAATATTATCTTTCTCAGTTTCACTTATCTGAGTGCCAAATGATGCTTTTGAAATTTCTGTTTCCAGAAGTTCAATCTCATTGGATTCTCTTCCTTTAGACGGGGAATTTGTTACTGACTCAATGTGTAAGACTGTGTTGAAAGAATTTATTTTAAATTTCCTTTTACCAATCATGCCAATTGTAAAATTGTTATTAGCAGGGTCTAATTTTACACCAAATTTAGTCAGAATATCATTTCCAATGATAAAACAGTTACTACAATTAGTATTATACATTACTACAAAGTCACATGTTACCCTTACATAACCATGTTGATGTTTAAAGAAAACAGCAGCTTTGTATTTACCAATGGGGTGTAGTACTGATCCAAAACCTCTCCAATTTTTATTTTGAAGTGGTTCAAGCTTAAACTTATATTCACTATCAATTTTCTGTAATGTATTAGTGGAAACAACTGAACCAGCAGCTCCTGTGTCCAATACTATATTAACATTTTCACCAGAAATGATAGCTGGAACCGTGATAGGTGTCATTCTAAAGTTATCAGCTTGTATATCCTTAATGATTTCAGCATCCTCAAAATTCATTAAAGATTCATTTGAGTCCATATTTAATATTGGATTTTCAAAGATGGACAAATCATCTTCCAACATACAGACTTCATTTTCATCACTATATGAGATATTGCTGTCATAATCACTTGATTCTTTACTTTTTTCAGTTTCAGTTTCAGATTCACGTTGATTTTCAACAATATTTATGTTTTTCTCACATTTGTGACCTTTGACCCAAGGTTTGTTACACTGATAACAAGTATTTGTTTCATACTTTTTAGGTACTACAGGTGCAGTAGGTTTTTTCTGCTTCTCCTGAAGTGTTTTTGAATTCTGAGTTTTTACAGGTTCAACATTTTGCTTATAAGTGGAATACCTTGATTCATATTTATGGTTTAATAATATTTCATTGCAAATATTAATAAAGTCAGAATATTCAGTAACATTTAATGTTCTAGCTACAACAATGTCTCTGACAGATATAGGTAATTTGTATATTATCTTATCTTTCCATAAGTTAAAATCCATATGAGGCTCAATGGCTTTTAATATTTTATTTAAATTCATTAAAAATACCATAGGTTTGTCACCATTCAACGGATTATACCTAGTCTTCTCATAAAGTCTCTGCTGAGTAAGCCTGAATTTAGAACCTCCAAATTTTTTTTCAATAAGTTTTTCCATTCAGCCCAAGAGTAGTCTCTACCCTCACTTAAGACAGCTTCAAACCATAATAAAGCAACATCCTTAAATAAAGGAATTAATTTTGATGTTATCTCTTCATCTGGTAACTTATATGAGAATTTCAAGTTGTCAATTCTTTGAATAAAATGTTGCCAATCAGAGCTGGCTTCCCCATCATAAGTTGGGTACTTATCTATCTTAGGCCAGTTTTTCTGATTGGATTTTATCTCACTAATCTTAGGTAAATTCAACAACTCATTCACTTTTGATAAATGGTCTTGTATTTCTTCCTGCACGGATTTGTGACTTACATTTTCAGATTTGACACTACCACCAGATGGTTTTAATTGTGGTGGTACAGGGAAGGAATGAGATTCACTTTTGCCAATAAAAGGATTATTATTATATTGATTATATTTATGATTATCCTGGTTCATTAGTAGATTGGCAGTTTCAATCTCAACTTTAGTTAATCTTTGTAGCAACTCAGAGACACTTTGATTTGTCTGGGCAAAAGATAACTTTGTTCTTGATTCAGTTTTTAATAAATGTGTTTCATATAATTTTTCTAACTCACAAAATTTGTTTGAAAGGTCATTATATTTATTACTCAATGAATCATATTTAAGAGTTAGAGACAAATGTTCTTTCTCTAATTCTTTATTACGTGTTGCTAATTGAGAAATGTTCAATGTCAAGGATGAAATTGTATCACTAGTGAGCTTAACTGTCTGTTCCTCACAATAAGTCATTCTATTCTACAATGCTGAAACAATTCTATGGACAGTTGGATTATTGTTAAAATATTCCATGTCCTCCTTTTCAATTCTCTCACTCTCCTGTGAACTTCTCATCTCACTAGTAGGTGGTTGCAACTGAGGTTTAACTGTATTATCATTGTATATAGTACTGTTATTGTGGACAAAAGACAAGTCAGGTGTATCTACTCTAAAACCTAAATTTCTTAAATCCTCCTCTATTTTTTGTACAGATTTAACATCAATAGAATTACCTATATTGTAATTATCAGTATTATGTCCAATATGAGAGGGTAATTTACTTACCAAGGGATGGTTGCCAGTCCTGATTTTTGGCGCTTTTTTTCCTTGTAAGGGTGAGCTGAGGAAGTCAGATGAGGGGGTGGATCCCTGTTGCAACTGTGGCTTGTCCACTGTTGGTGAAACCAGTCCCATTTCCATTTGTCTACCAGGATTTTCTCCTGGGAGTGAGTGGACCCTCCTTGGGTAGGGGGTTGCTGATTTGATTGACTGGGCTGGCCTCCCTTTAATTCTGCCATTGCCTGATTCATCTGCTGAAATCCTACCTTGCAATTGTTTTGCAACTGCTCTACTTCTTTGAACATGAGAGATTTTGATTCCTCTAGCTTCAGAACCTGTTTGGCCAGGTGGGACAGTTGATCCTGAAGAGGAGGAGACGTCTTTTTGATAGTTATCTTTTTTAAGAGGGCGTCCTTTTCCTCTATACTCATGCTTTCTGGCTGGGGGTACTGTTGTCCCTCCATGGTGATGTCCTGGAAAGTTTTTATTAGCTTTAGACCTGGTATTATAAGCAGGCTGTTCACTTACACTATCCTGGGGAGCACTCATATTGTTCAGAATAACAATATTTTACGTCTACAAAAGGAAAAAACTCTGTGGAATTAGTAGACAAAAGATATTAGTAATTATATTACTAATAAAAAAGCAATGGAGCTTACCCTGAATTTATATTTTTATTTATTTAAATAAAATATAAGAAAAATTCGAAAAAATCTGTTAAAAATATAATAATAAGTTTAACTAGACCTCTATAAGGGTGAATAATTAGCTTACCAAGCTTTAGCCAAATACCAATTTTATTGGGTGTTATATTGGTGTCCAAATACCAAGTGAAATTGGGTTTATATTGGGTACAGTTACTACTGTAAATATCTAATTTTTATGATAAAAAATTAGTACAATTATTATAAGGGTTCTTTTCCGCAATCAATGAGTTATGATGACCCACTAATATGCCGCAGACCCAAATATTTTGTTAATTTTGAGTTGTACTAAGGTAAAAATCACGTCCCAAGGCTTATACTAAATAATAAGTAAAATATAAGGAAAGACCCCCAATTGTCAGTACAGTCTAGTATATAAGTATGATATAATAGTGTTATTTTATGGTCCTACTACTTATTGATAAATGATTTAGTGATTAAACCTCAGGGGAAGACTAATAGAATAGTTATACTCAAATAAAACTCACAATACTTGGATTTAAATGCATGCTAGTGGTGGAAAATAGAAGAATAAAATATAGTTATAGCTTATATAAAGATAATATCAATTTGTAAGGGCTTTATAATATATTTCTGAATGCTAATAATTGTATTATAGTGGTTGTTTGAATTGTAGTAATTGAATGATGATAATAAACCATCAAAATCCCTCCTTACTTATACCCAAATCCACTGGAGTGCACAGACCTTCAATCCAGATTATGTCACTGCTATCCCCAGCAATTACAGCACTGTGAGGGCCCATCACCTCCCCATGGCGTCCACTTCAAGCAGTTTCAACACCCAGACCTCCAGTAAGGACCCTCCATCACTATTAATAATAACACAGATCCATACCATAAATAGAAAACCCAGATAAAAGCGGATACCATAAAGAAACAGGTAAAATAAATAATCAAAAAGAGATTTAATGAAACTAAAAGCATATAAAGGAAACAAATAAAATGTCCAAGCCCCCAATAACATCCCCAAGCATCCACATTAACCCAGAAACATCCTTCCAACCCATAAATCCGTGAATAACCATCCAAGGAAGTAATTTTAGTTGTCCAAACTGGGTGTATGCGCCTGATATAGGTGTGTATGCTTCTGTAGGCGTTGTGAGTCCACTGATTTCGTCCATATGACCTAAAATAAGCAGAAAAACAAAGGTTATAGGCTATTAAGGGGCTAAAACACACTTATATACCTAAATATACATAATATACTGCATATTTCACTGAATATGAGATTTATGTATACATATAAGCTTATGTATGTCAATAATTACTTCATATCACTTAAGATAAGTATATTATGACTCCATTACCACCTTAATAAGTATTATTAGGCCATGGATAAGCTATTTAAACTATTATAAATTATATAATAGAATAATAATTATATATATATAATAAAATAATATATATAATTATTTTAACCTTATTTTTAAGATATAAGCTTAATCTACTTAAGGTTATCTTATTTTAAGAATAAGAAATACTCAGTCCTAAAGATATTTAGGCTGAAAATAGGGCTACATCTGGAGAAAACCTCATTAGAATTTGGTAGCTTTTGAAACCCTATTAATAGAGCTGCAAATAATTAAAGTAAAGTAAAATATCTAAAATTAAAAACAAATAAAAAAATAAGAAAAATATTAACAATTACATAAAACTTTCTAAAGGTTCTTGAGACTCCTGAATTTCACTTTCATGCATTTTTAAGCCCAAAGTTTCATTTCTTGAATTTTAAATAAATACTTCATCTTGACTTGATTATTAAAAAAAATTCACTATAAAGTCATCCATTTACTTTATGATAAAGTTATTTTAAATGAGAAAGGCCCTTCCAATCTCCATAATAAAAATCTCATGATCAATTCAAAGAAATTTTAAGCACCTTACTAAATGTGAGACTGCCATATTGTAAGTACACCTAAAGTAACAGAAACTTCCATATTAGGAAATTATGTAACTAAATTTTCTGCCTTCTTAGGAAAATCTACATGAAATGGATGCTGCATCCTCCATTTAAGTTTTTTTCTTTGTACCTGCTTTAGGCCTTCAAGGAAGCTCTTAGGAGTATGATTCTTTGCTCCTGGAATTCCTTCTGCTGGTACCACTCTTTGCTTAACTACTTCAGGCTAGTCCATCAATGATCATTCATCAACCCATTGGTCAATATCATAGTCCATTTTATTCACAAATTCATTTTCCATTTCCACATCCTCTAGTGGTCCCAGTGTATTTTTCCTAGTAATATAGCCTACTTCTTTAATATACTCTAACTTTTCTTATTTAGAACCACCTCTTCTCAGCCTTGAAATAGTTGGAGGAGCCATCTTTTCATGTTTGGCTGAAAACATCTCCAACTGTTCTGTGGTAAGTGGTGATGCAACCACTCCTTCTTTAACCTTAAAATTCAAAACAGTGCACATTATCACATATTTAAACACCTTTAATTCCTTACCATTCTCTTTTGATTCAGGTTCTTTCCTTTACTGGACCCGACTTTCATACCTTTTTTATTAATATGATGAATGACTTTAGCCTGCCTCCCTCAATCTTTGTCTGACATAAGTTTTTTTACATCTTCTAAAATTAGCATAGTTCTGTCTTTGTAAACTACCCCATCCTCTTTGTCTTTTTTGAGTGACTTACACCTCATCCTAGTATGTCCTTCTCTATTGCAATAATAACACACCATACTAGCAAAGGGAAATGTTTGAGGACAGTATTTAGGCTTAAAGGACTCCCTTGATCTGCCTCCTTTTCTATCTTTTAATTCAATTCCATGATTTACTCCATAACTGACTCTGGATCTTTACTTGAAACCTTCACCTTTGGTATTGAGACTGAAGAAGGTGAACCTTCTTTTTACAACACTTCTATTACCTCCAGTTCTTCCAGAGATACCCTTGTGGCCCTGCACACAACTCAATGCAGTTTCATCTTAGCTTCCACTGCTCTTTCTACTTGCTGTAATCCTGGATATTTATAATTCCCATCTCAATTTTTAACCATCTTCCCTTCATTATCTAGGTGACCCTTTTCCCAGTCCTCTACTTATGGCGCTTATTCCTCACAAAACCAAGGTAAGGGGGTGTTAAAATCGCCAAAATCCTCATTAATAACCAGAAACTCTACTATCTGATAAAATTCATCTCTAAAATTTCTAAAATACTTGTGATCTCAAATTCCTCCTCTCTCTTTAGACCTATTTACTATAGTGTCCAGATTTTTAGTTGTTAACCTGGTTTCCTCCCTAATCTTGAACCATCTTTTAAGAATTTTAGCCTTCAGCTCTGACCAATCCCAAGCCTCATAACCCTCTAGTTCCTGTCGATAATCTTTTTATTCAGCTGCTACAAAAGACATATCATATTTCATAGCCCCAGGAGCTTCTACTGCTTTTTCAAATCTTTGTAAGAGCTTTCTAGTTTTGATGCCAGTGAAATTCAAAATTCCATCTTTGCATCTGATTATTGTCAACACCCTAGGTGGTAATGATGCCAATTAGTTTGGCAATTTCTCCCTTTCATGAGTAACTTTAGATGATTCACTTTTGGTTCCATACTACCCTATGATAATAAAAAAATTTAACCACAAACAAGCACTAAAAAAAACTATATGGACTATATTCTTCTTTTAATATAGACCTATGCTATTATATGATAACCGCTTATTGATCCACCTGTTGTAGACCCTAGGACTCTTCATTGAAGCTCCAACTTGATTATTTTTTCTCTTGAAAATACCCTGAAAAAATATAATATATAAAATAACCACCCTTACCATTCTGCCACTGTTAGGACACCAATTGTAGAAAAAGAGTTCTATAATACTAAGCTATAGAAACAATCCAAGATGGGTTGGTTCTTCTTTCTAACACTAATTTTTCATAAAGAAGTTCCTGCCACTCTAATGAATTTAAAGACAGTGAAAAACCAGTATGTAATTCATGGTGAGAGAATGAAGAGTAGAAAGACAGTTATATAAGAATCTAAATAAGGTTTTAATATATCTTACTAAAAGTAATTTTTATGAAGGCTAGATCTATTCTCAGTAAGTGTTAGTATTCTTAATTACTCCCACTTTGAAGCTCCTCTCTCTGATACTATCCTTACTTTAGTAATAAAATAGCTCTACAGCACTACTTATGGCTTTGTACACCTTGTTATGCACACAAAAAATAAAATATATATTTAATTTATTATTCTAAAACTCCTATCCTACTTCTATACTGTTTTTATTATTTTACTCTATTCAAAAAAGTAATTTCTCTACTCTTTTTTTTCCCATAATTTTATCAAAGAGTGTTTTCTCTTTTTATAATTAGTTAAAATTTTATAAGTAATTTATAAAATAAGTATAACTAATCAAATAAGAGTTAAAATTTTAGCTCTACTCTAGTAAATAATTAATTATTTAATGGGTAAGTCTAGTAGCCTGGCTTACACTCCCTCACTCTAAAAAAAACAATAAAAAAATGTTTTTTTTTCTCTTTATATTTCTTTAGTAGAACAGGAAGGTTAGATATCTCTTTCCCAGGAATCCAATAATCATATTCAGAAGATTTATTCTTGAATCTCAATAATTATTCAGTACCTATTTCAGAAGTGACAATTCTTACATTTGTAATCTTATCAATTTCTGCTGTTTCAGTGATTTCATAAGGGTTTTTATTTGGTCTTTTACTCATTTTTGGAAATTAATCACTATTGGATGAGTAAGGTTTCAAAAGAGATATTGGAAAAGCAGGTTGTTTCCTGTCATATGGAGAATACAGGATAACTTCAACTGCACTATCACCAACCATTCTTCTGTCAAAAAATGGACCTACAAATGGGTCTTTTAATTTTTTTATTACCTTTTAAATTGAAGTGAACTATATAGATCAGTACTTCATAACCCTTCTTAAAAGTGTATTCTTTATTGTATTTGTCCCACCTCTTCTTCTCTTATTCAAAAGATTTTTCAATAAATTTTTTAGCATGACTTCTGCAAAGCTGTTGCATTTGAAGAAAATATTTTACACCAAGATATAAATCCAATTTAGTTATTTTGTTATTTAGAACTTTGGCAGGGGTATTTGGAAAATATCCAAGCCAGAGCTCAAATGGCTTTCTTTGAGTAAAAGAATGAACAGTGCTATTATAAGAAAATTCCATACCAGGAAATAAGGTGACCAAATCATGATAGAACCTTTCTTTTTCTTCATACTCAAGGCCAAAGGCACAATACCTTCTTATCATGTCCTCTATATTTTGAATCATCCTTTGAGCTAATCCATCAGTTTGAGAGTTATGGTCAGCTGAAAGCTTCAGATCACAACCACAAACATCCAATAGAGACATCCAAAATTCAGAAGTATATTTAGTGTTGCTGTCAGAGATTATTGCCTTTGGGAAACCAGATGTATTAAGTATATGAAACCACCTCAAGAAGGCTAATGCTTTAGTGGAAACAACTTTGTGAGTAAGGATCAATTTACACTTTTTTGTAAATCTGTCCACAATAACCCAGTAAGAGTAAAACCTGGCTTCCCAGAAATGGATAGTCCTGTTACAAAGTCCATGTTTATAATTTTTCTTGGTGCATCAGGAGATTCAATATGTTGCATTAATCCAGCTCTTTTCCCAGTTAATCTCTTTGATTTCTGGAACAAATCACAGGATTCAACATATAGTTTGGTGTCTTCAGACATATTATCCTACAAAGCAGTGTTCTTTATTCTAATCATTGTTATTTCAAGATCAAAATGTCATTCCAATATTTAATCATGACAAATTTTCAAGATTATTAATTTCATTGAAGGAGGAATAAAAATAACATTACTCAGCTTTCTTCTATAATAGAGGTAGCCTTCATCAATTGAAAATTTACCTTTTTCAAAAGCATTCTGGTTCTTTGGTGGAAGGGTTTTAATTAATGCTTGTGTTGAAGAATTCTTTGGATCATTTAATTTAGTACACAGTATTTTTAAGTCAGTGTCTTTATCATATGAATCCAGAATAATCTGTAATAGCTCGTCCTCCATATCAACTACATATATCCCATGAATGAAAACTTTTTAATCCTGGAGAGCATATCGAGGATTAGATTCATTATTTAAAAAAGTTAACCTTGATAACATATCCACGTTTGAGTGAACAATACCAGCCCTATAAATTATTGTCATCCTTCCTCTGTATTTCTGAACAGCCAAATGCCATGTGAAAATATGTCTGTTTGGTGCTTTTAAGTTTAAGAGGGATTCTACTGCACTGCAGTCAGTGACAGGATCAAATTAATGGTTATCCATATAATAATGTAGTGTACCAGAGCCCACACAACTTCTAAACACTCAATTTCAGTGGCACCATATTTTAATTCACTATCTTTTAAGGTTCTTGAAATATAACAAATTACTACTTCTGATACTTTTTCATTCATAACTTGTTTTTGTTAGAGGGAAGCACCAATGGTAATATAACTGGCATCAGTGTACAAAAATAATTGTTGAAAAAATTCAGGCAAGGCATGAATTGGTGCTGACATAAAACAATGTTTCATAGTGTCCAAAGCAATTTGTCTTTCACTGTTCCAGACAAAAGCATCATCTTTCCTTGTAAATTGGGTGAGGGGTAATGATATGACTTGAAAATTTTAAATATATTGTCTATAGTATCTACAAATTCCCAAAAAAACTTTGGAGCTCTCCAACTGTAGTAGGGGCTTTTAACTGTTGTATGGATGCCACTTTGTTCTGGTCAACACATATCTGTAATCATGAAACAATGTTACCAAGGACTTTCCAAGAATGAAAACCAAACTTGCATTTTTCAAAGCTTGTGTCATATTTATCTCATCCATTTTATGGAACACTTTACATAGGTGGTTAAGTTGGTCCTCAAATGTCTTAGAGAATATGATGATATAATCAATATAAACCATTATCCATCCTTCAATTATTTCTTGATTGAATTTTTTATTAAAAACTTTTTGAAAAACTGATGGGGAATTTTTGGGGCCAAGCAGAATCCTAATATACTTATAAATACCCATATGAGTAGAAATCATTAGAAAATTCTTTGAATTCTTCTCAACAGCTACCTGGTGATATCCATTATTACCATCTAAAAAGCTTATATATTTAGCACCTTGTAAGGTAGCATGAATAGATCTAATTCTGAGTAAAGGATAGATATCATCTTAAAGGATAGATATCATCTACAGTATAATTATCTTATGCTCTATAATCACCACATAACCTGGATTTGTCTTTCTCATAAGAAATTAGGACAGGTGAGATAACACAATGTTTAGATGTTTCATCTGGCTTTTCAATAATATTCATTTCTAAAAGAGTATAGATATTGTCTTCAATATCTTTTCTCTTTGTGGGGGAAGCAGGATAAGGCTTCTTTTTAAAACTAGGTGGTATTTTAGCTAATGAGAAAGATAATGAAAGCTTCATCTCTTCTTTTACCAATGCTAATTCATGTGACCCATGAGCAAAGGCAATGGGAAAAGATTTTATCAGCTTAATTATGGAATCTCTTTCCTCACCAGAAAGTTGTTCTCAAAAAGAAGCTGTGTCTATTTCAGACAGAAGGGCAGGAATTTCTTTTGTAGATCTTCTTTTATATTGAACCACAGAATAACATATGTTAAATCCTTGGGTTATTAATTTTTTGGGGGAAAAAATTATAAATTTTCTTTTCCCATTCAACCACATGGTGAAGCATTGGTTTGAGGGATCAAGTTTAATTCCATATTTGGTTAATATATCATTTCCCACAACGAGCCAATTGCTTAAGTTATCATTTTTTATAACCACATAGTCACACATAGCTCTTACAAAGCCATGGTTATATATGAAAAATACTTTAGCTTTGTATTTACCAATGGGGGACAAAACAGATCTATAACCTCTCCAATTTTCAGAAGTGACAGGCATATTTTTGATTCAAAATAATGATCAACTGAAGCAAGTTCTTTTTCAGATACAAAACTTCCTCCAGCTCCAGAATCCAAAACAACCTCAATGTTATTTCCGTTAATCAAGACTGGTGCCCTGAGAGGGGTAATAATAATTGAGGTGATCTCAAGATTTCTAATGATTGAAGCATCTTCAACTGTGTATAAAATATTGTTATCAATATCAACATTATTTAAATATTAAATATCTTCCTCAAGAATCAAAATTTCCTGGTTAGACTCATAAGAAATTTCGCTGGCACAATCACTTGAAGTATCATCTAGTGCAAATGTGTCATCAGCATTCTCCTCTGTTTGTTCAACAAAGTTCATTTTCTTCTCACAAAAATGCCTTTCTTCCAAGGCTTTCTGTATTTAAAGCAAGTTTTTGTTGCATTTTTAAGGCGCAACAGGGGTAGAGGGTTTACCAACTTTCTCAGAAAGTTTTTTTTGGTAGTTGGGGGGTTTCTCCACTGAAGGTCTTGGGAATAACTTCCTAGATTCATACCTGTTATTTAAAAGAACTTCAGCACAAGTATTAATAAATAAAGAATGATCCCTTGAGAATTCAGTTCTTGAAACAATTAAGTCTCTCAAAGACATTGGAAATTTATAAAGGATCCTGTCATTCCATAGTTCATTATCCATCTTTGAATCCATTGCTCTTGAGACTTTTACTAGCTTCATCAGTGACTCAATAGGTTTTTCTGTAGAGGATGAGCTATATCTAGACTCCTCATACTTTCTTTGCTTGGCTAACCAAAACTTTGAACCACCAAATTGAGCTTTAATTAATTTTTTTGAATCCTCCCATGAGTAATCCTTATTATCCAAAAGGAAAGATTCATACCACATAGAGTCAGCATTGGAAAACAAAGAAATTAATTTAGACAGATTTTGTTCATCTGGTAGTCTATAATAATTTTTAAGATTATCAATTCTACAGATGAATTTCTGCCAGTCAGAGGAAGAATCACAATCAAATGTTGGATATTGGTCAAGTTTGGGCTAATTTTTCTAATTTGAGGTAATTTCCTTGTGGTTTACTTCTTTCTGTGTAAGAAGAAATTAAAATTTCTCTAATTGAACTGTAATATCATTACTTAACCCATTTGCATATTAACAGGGTGAATAATCAATTTTTGATGGAAACTCAGAACTATCTACAGGTTTCTCTTGTACTAATTCTTCTCTAGAGGAGCTTGGCTCAGGTACATGTGGAGTAGTCTGTGCAACAGTTTCCTTCTCAGAAGTGACAGAGTATTTTTGGTCAAATAAAAATGAATTCAATTGCTCCTCAATTCTTGTTAACCTAGTTTTCATTCTTGGAATACTATTTAATGTTTCATTGATGGTTGCAAAAAATATTTGGTTCTTAATTTGCAGAGATGAATAATGGTCATTTAATTTTTTCAAATTTGATTTCTGGACTTCTAGCTCTTAGCAACAGATAGAAATAGTCTCCTCCACTTTGGATAGATAATTTTTAAATTTTTCCAAAAAGCAAATTTCTTTTCATAATTTACTTTGTACCTAAAAAATTTATCAGATATCCTATTCAACTTACCTTTCAATGCTTGGTAACCTTGTTCAGTTAACAAGCTTTTAAATTTTTGGGTCAATCGTAGGTTATTCACTACCTAAGTATTTTTTGTGATAATGTCTCTCAAATATTGATTATTATTAGTCGCTACATCAGGAGCATTTCTCATGGAGAGAGACAGAGTAATTTTCAAGAGTCTCATAAACTTCTGGATTAATTGATTCATCTATAATAGCGATCTCTGGAATTATCATTGAAGTAGCAATTAAAAATAAAGGAGTATTTAAATTTCTAGAAAATTGATTACTTTTTCTGCTAGAACCAGCTTCTCCTGGTCTCAAAGTGTTTTCTCCCATCCCAGAGCTACCTGAAGGAAATGAATCAGTTGCAAGAAAAGCACTTGAGATTCAATGGAAGGCCTTACCATGGTTTGGAAATTATGTGAATACTATTTTTTTTCTTTTTTCTACCTCCTTGGTAAGGGTGAGGAGGGGTGGGTTTGAAGTGTTGGGGCCTGGAGGGTCCTACTTGAGGAGCATGTTGTATTTGCTGAGCCTGAAGGGTATCCCATTGGGGGTTCAGCCATTCCCATTGCCATTTCGATACTTTCATTTTTCTTGCTGTTGAAGAACCAACTGTGGAGTGGTTTTGCTACTTGTGGATGTTTCTTCTTCTCTTGAAGAAAAGTCTCCATGCTTTTAATTTTTCTCCTATTGCTTCTACCTTTACCTTTAGTCTGAGGTTTTCTGTCTTCAACTCCTTAATGTGAGTTGAAAGGTTTTTCACCTGATACTGTAACAGCATCTTTTTGATTTTGAAGCCTTTTGGAAGCTCTTCTGGGGGGATTACCTTGGACTTGGAGTCCAGAGGAGGATTTTCCTTCTTTTTTTTCAACCTCCTGCATTTCTACATCCTGTTTGCTTTACTACTTGATTAATTTGAGAAAGTTTTGTAGTCAAAGGAGAGCTTAAAGAGTTTGAATCATAATAAATAAGATTTAATTCCTCTTCATGGTTGGTAGAAAGATTTAATTGAGCCATTGTTTGTATAATTTGAGCTGAAAACAAAATATTAATATTTTGTCAGTTATTCTTCTTTTTTGTTAAAAAAAGTAAGAGATAAAATAAAAAATATTTAAAGTTTATTATCAATTACTAGGACTACTAATCATGTCAGCCAAGCTATCTCAGGAGTCCAGTAATTTATACAATAAATTACTGTAATAATATAGAGGAATAACTTTATGTAATTACAAAAAATTATTTAAATAAAATTATAAATATTTTGTGAACAAATAAAATAATTATTATACTTAATTTTATTATTAAATAAATTGTATTACATAAACAAATATAATATTCTATAATATCATGGCGTAATTTTTATGTTTAAATAAATTATTCAAAATTATATTATAAGTGTAAATTTAACTTACACTGTAATTACAATTTTAATAATAACATTTATATAAACTAAATACAACTTATCATATTATAATATCCATCAATATTTGGCGCATCCTTGACCCTTAATTGTGTCACTAATATTACTAAATTAATTTAATATGATTAAATTTGATTTCTCATGTTAAAAAAAGTTCCTGTATTAATTTAATTAGTTGTTCAATTAATTTAATAATTAATTTGCTTGAAATAGTTAAATTACCATTGCTTATACTGAGTGAAGATTATTTAAAAGTGTAAAAATAATTCCTTTTATTTTAATTATACTTTTTTAGCTGTTTGTATTCCCTCTTTATAATTCTTTCTCATAGTTCTCATTTTCCATACTCACGTAGTTATTTGTTATATTAATTTTATTCTTTTTTAGAAATATATGATGGAAACAAATATTTGCTTAATCACGGATTTATTTTTATTGTTTTTAATTAAATTTTTTAATTATTTCTTTCACTTTATTTTACTTTTTTGTAATTAAATTTGGAATGCTCTAGAAGGTCCTCTTCCCTATAAAAGGGCTTTAGAAACCTCTCTGGTAGCTCATCACTTATTATACACTCACTTAACATATTTTAAATATATTACTTTTATTTATTATTTTAATAAGTTCTATATATCTAATTAAAATACTATCTAAATAACTATAGGTTGCTTTAATTCTATTATTACTATCATTGACTGTTGCGCATTGAATAATAACTATTAATTATAATATACTACAATTTAAATAAGTCTTTACAGTTTTTGTCAATTCTTCAAAAACTTCTCGTCGTCCTCTCTTCTCAACTACAAATATTTTATTTTTATTATTCATAAATATAATATATTATAGTTTTCCCTCCTCCTGTCCCTTTTCCCTCTTCTTTCCTTCATTTGTCTAGACATCCGGCTGATAAATCAACTGAAATAATGAAAATATATCAATTATTAGGACCAAAAATAAACTGAAATAAATAATTAATACAATTTTTAATCAATTAATTTACTAAGATATTGATATAATTTTTTACCAGGATTTTTAAAAAAAAAATCAACTGAAATTATAAAATAATATATTAATTATCTGGAGCAAAAATCAACTGAAATAATTAATAAAATTTCTTAACTAAATAAATAATTTATATATTGTAATTTTTTAATTACCAGGACTAAATTTCAACTGAAATAATTTATTAATATAATTTTTTAAATAAGTAATTAATTTATATATTTTTATTATTTTAATTACAAGGACTAATTGTCAACTGAAATAATAAAATAATATTTTAATTTTCAGGACGATTTGTCAACTGAAGTAATTAAATAATATAATTTTTAAATTAAATAATTTTAATTATATTACTTCTAGGACTAAGAACAATGTTGCTATATCTTGTTCAACTAGGAAAAAAAATATTATATACCTGACACCTCCCCCTGTAATTTAAGCAATTTAATGCCAACTACAGAGTTCTGAGTAAAAAAGATATACATATAATATGAAATATGCAGAGTGAGACCTATAGATAATAACCGCTTTAGTCACTACAAATATATTGGACAATTATGCCTATATAAACCTTAAATTTGGGTCAAGGTTCAAATCCCAGTTGCATTAAAAGAATTAGTCATCTGCCTTTGATGTTTTTTGTTCCTCGTTTGTCCAAAAATTTACTATAGGTGTTGAAGTCAATGGTCCCTTGGTTGCCCATGTCAAGAGAAAAATAGTTTGATGACTATTTGGAAAGGCCCTCAGTTTTCAAGGGGTGCTTTTGGTCTAGAAGATTTTTTAGCAGTCTAATGGCAACGAGAGGTGAAGGAAGACTCAAGATTTCAAAATTTGTACGTATTTATTTATTTGTAAGATATTACTCAAAATAAGAGGTAAAAATATATTATTATTATTTTTTCAAGTCTTAGAGATACACAGAAGTAAATACTAAGCTAGTAGATAGTAGTAAAAGATTTATTGGTGTATATAGTATTTAATTTGTAAAGCCAGATGGAGAGGTCTTATATAGGCAAAAAGGTTAGAAACTACAGAACCACAAGTCTACATACATGGGTATCAGATATAGAACATTACCACAGATGGAAATTTCCAATATTAAAGTGTATTCTATAAAGAATGTTCTCATATACAGAATTTATCTTTATATTTCAATTTTAATTTAAACTATTTGGTATATTTAAGTTTTCTGTATGTCAAAGTAAAATAAATATATTTGATTTTAATATTTAGTATTTTTAAAGTTTATTAAACTTTTCAGCTGTCATGAGGACACTTTCAAGTAATAAAAAATATGAGGGAACAATAGAATTATATCTTTACTTAATTTCACTTATTAATTAGTTAAAATATTATAAGTAATTTATACATTAAGTATAACTAATCTATTGAGAGGTAAAGGTGTAGCTCTACTCTAGTAAATAATTAATTATTTACTGGGTACGTCTAGTAGCCTGGCTGAAATTTATCAACTCAAATTTTTGGTTCTCAAGGTAATTATGGAGCCTCTCAAGAGCCCATACTACTGCCAAAAACACAAGTTGAGTAGCACCATATTTTAATTCACTACTTCTTAGAGTTCTTGATAAATAGCAAATTACTACTTCTGACATTTTTCCTTCAATAAGTTGATTTTGATGCAAAGCAGCACCCAAACCAATAAAACTTGAATCAAAATACAAGACAAAAGGTTGTTATAAATATGGTAATTTCAAGATAGGGGCTTTCATTAAACATTCTTTCAACTTATCAAAAGCTTGTTGTCTTTCATTGTTCCAAATGAAAGCTTCTGATTTCTTTATCATTGTTGTCAATGGTGCAGCAGTTTTTTGGTAGCTCTTTATATATTAGGGGTATCAATATTTAGAAATATTCCATTTCAAAATGCCTTTTTTCCACCAAATCAACCATGATTATTTTCTAAAATATTTCATATAGCTCCCCAAAAACACTTTTTCACTGATAATTAATGTCAAGTTTGTGTCTTTCTTTTTTTGTTCTAAAACACCTTTTAAATAAGTACAAATTTCTAACCTTGATACACCCTATTCTCCATAATGACCATGTGTTGTAGTCTTCCAACATTAGCAGAGGCCTTTTTTGGGCTGTTTGGCGCTGTTTTGGTATGTCTTAATTGACATTGGTTGAATAATTGGGTGTTTTTCTGGTTTTATTCAGTGAATATTGGGACTATGGGTATGTGGGTACCACCATTAGATAGCCTTGGACTTTCTATATATTTTATGTCTTGGCAACATTTTTCATATTCAAAGTTTTAAGGGGTCATTTCATCATTTTTCATTTCTAAACGATAGCTGTTTAATTTTGTTTTTTGCGTTTTACAGGCTAACCTTAAGTCTTATGGTTAAGTGCTTAGTACTGTTAGAATGAGCTAATTTTTCTCTACATTTTATGTCCCAATGTTTTTATAGTCTAATTATGTGTTTTAAAGGTTTTAGTAGTTGTGGATTTTTCTAAGTATTTTGGGCTTTTTTGGAGGTTTTTTGTGGTTTTATGACTTCAGGGAGGTCTGGCCAATTATAGGTGGGCATCCGGCATTGGTCGGCCTGCCCATCTTGGTGCTAGAAGGCTGGGAAGGGTTTCTAGAGGGATTTTATGCAATTTGGCACTCAAGAACACCAAATTCGTTGGTGTGCATGGGCTTTTAGATAGTGGTCTGTGTGTACATAGTGAATAAGACAGTTTGGGGAAACTTTAACTATCATAAAACTATCTGGAGGTGATATCATTGTTTTCACTCAGTTTTCACTGTTTTTTGGCCACAATTGGCTGTTTTTGTTGCAAGGTTAGTTCTTCATTCAACTCCACTTTGGAAACTGGTTTCTCTGGTGTAGCTTTGCAGCCTGCATCAAGTATTACTGCTGTTTTCTGTGCAACAAGTGCACAGTGTTTTGTTTTTATGGTGCAGATCTTTCTGCATTTCTGGTTACTGCTTCTTTGGTTCTCAGTGGTCTGCTATTGGCTACTGTCTTGACTTGTTAAGCAGTCAAGATGTCAGTGTGTGCTAGTATCTAAGTATGATTTAATAGTAAATATTAATGGTCCAACTACTTATTGATAAATAATTTAGTGATTAAACCTCAGGGGAAGACTAATAAACTATTTATTCTTAATATAAACTCACAATACTTGGATTTTAATGTGTGCTAGTGGTGGAAAATAGATCAATAAAATATAGTTATAGCTTATATAAAGATAATATCAATTTATAACTGCTTTATAATATATTTATATATGATAATAATTGTGTTATAGTGTTTATTTGAAGCTTAGTAAGTAAGTGATGCCCAATAACCTGTCAAATCCTCCCTTACTTATACCAAATTTTACTGGAGTGCACAGACCTTCAATCCAGATGATGTTACTGCTATCCCTGCAAATTACAGCACTGTGAGGGCCCATCAACTCCCCATGGTGTTCACTTCAAGCAGTTTCAACATCCAGACCTCCAGTAAGGACCCTCCATCACAATTAATGATACCACAGACCCATACCATAAATAGTATAAACAGATCAAAGCAGATACCATAAAGAAGCAGGTAAAATAACTCATCCAAAGAGTATATAATGAGACCCAAAGCATATAAAGGAACCAAATTGACTTTCCAAGCCCCCAATAACATCCCCAAGCATCCATATTAACCCAGTAATCATATCCCAACCCATAAATCTGTGAAAATCCATCCAAGGAAGCAGATTAGGTTGTCCAAACTGGATATATGCACATGAAATAGGTGTATATGCTTGTGTAGGTGTGGTGAGTCCACTGGAAAAGTCCATATGTACTAAATTAAGCAGAAAAATAAAGGTTATAGGCTATTAAGATGTTAAAACCCACTTATAGACCTAAGTATACATAATATAACTATATATTTCACTGAATATGAGGTTTATGTATACATATAAGCTTATTTATGTCTATAATTACTCAATATCACTTAAGTTAAGTATATTATGACTCTACTTACACCTTAATAAGTATTATTAGGCTATGGATAAGCTATTTAAACTACTAGATGTCATATAATAGTGAAATAATTACATATATATGTATTATAACCATATATATAAGTATTTTGGCCTTATTTTTAAGTAATAAGCTTAATTTAATTAAGGTTATCTTATTTTAACCATAAGAAATACTAAGTCCTGGGGATACCTAGGCTGCTGCAAGAAGTGTGTTGGAAGGGGTATAGTAACAGTCTCTAATTTTCTGTAGCAAATAAATCTCACCTGGTATTTTCTCAAAGGGAAAGGGGTTTTTCTCTCCAGTTTTACTCCAACTTCCTTGGTCAAGGCCTATAGCTAGCACTATAGGATTTTCTACAACGTAAGAAGAAAATATTTTACATTCTTAAAATTTTGAAGAATTCAAATATTCTTGATTTCAGCAAATTTTTTTGTTCTACACATATTTGTAAGCCAGATACAATATGACCAAGCATCTTTAAAGACTCAAACCCAAATTTACATTTTTTCAATGCAATAATCATTTTTATTTCATCCATTTTCTGAAATTTTTTCTTCAAATGGAGTAAGTTTTCATCATATGTCTTAAAGAACACCATGATGTCTTCAATGTATACCATCAACCACCCTTCAATAATTTCTTTATGGAATGTCATATCCATTAATTTTTGAAATACTGAAGAAGTATTCTTCAACTCCTTTTATATTCTCCACAAATTTCATAAGAATTTTTTGATGCACGCAAAATCAATTGATAAAGTATAAAAGATAAAAAATTCTAATAATAAGCTTTTTGAAGTAATGTCAAAAAGTTATTAAAAAATAAGATAATTTGATGAAACTTAAAAGAAGAAGGTTTAATTTAAAAATGAAATTAATAAAATTTGATAAAATTAAGTGAAATGATCAGACTTTTATTAAACAATGATACAAATAAAAGTTTTAATAAAGAACTGGTTAAATTGTTGTTTAATTTATCCCTTAATGTCCCACAGAAATACTAAAGACCCTCTCTTGCTCTCCCTGGCTCCCCCTGGCTGACTTTAAGCAAGGTCTGGAGCCTCAGTAAATACAGTGCGCTCTGATATGAAACTTTTCCACAATAATTTCCTTAATTAATGATGAAATAAATTGGATTTATATAATTTATAATAGGGGGTATCAAACTTAGCAAATACACCACAAAAACACACCACAAAAAAGGTACATACCCAACATCAAGAAAATCAAATACACCTGCCCTGAACAGTTGTATTTAAACAGTGTATTTATCCCTAAAAATGTCTTCTTTTGGGTCAAAAAAGTCATCAAAACACTTCCCTTCTTCATCATTATTACTCAGCACTAGGTACAGAGATTCCAACACTAGGTACAAAAGTGCCAAGTCCTAGATTTGTTTCACCTAATCCTCATGGACTCATTCATACAAATAAGGTATGTGACTTCCCAGAACTTAATCAATACCTTAATAATAATCTTACCCTTAATCTTCATCATTTTTCACTAATATAACATTCCTATTTCATTCTGAAATCATCTTGAGATCACTGCTACAGCTCTAGCTCTTGATCTAATGGTTAATCTTAATACTGATTACAATTCTGTACTACCCCCAACAATGGAATCTAGCACTACTTCATCATCTCAAACCAGTGCTATGAATTCTAAAAAACTACCAATCACCCTTTCTCATTTTGAAGGCCTAGCTTAACTAATTTACAATCTTGTGCAATGAAATTCCCCAGTTTCCCAGCTTCATTTGTTTTGGTTTAGCTCCCAGACTTGAAATCACACATCATTTTCAATTGCATCACATTTCTAAGATTTAGTGTCACTAAGATATTTTATCTACTATTAATTTCTTACCTCCATCACTCATTGTTGGTTCTGATACCTCTCAATTCACAGCTTTCAAGGTAAGTCACTTTCTCATTTTTTGCAATTTAATTTCTGATTGACATGTCTTTTTTTGTCTCATTTTTTTGTTCTTTTTTTTATCATGTTTGTTTCAATAGCTAATTAATCTGTTCTTTTTTCCTTTTTTTCTTGGTTCTCCATCTTTTTTATTCTTGATTTACAGGATTTTTGGTCTTTCTTGGTGTTTTTTGGTCATGTCTAGGTTTTTTCTCATTTTTGGCCTTTATTTTCTAAATTGCTTCAGAATTATTTTGAAACCAATTGAAAATTTTTTCAAAAATTTCCCACTTTTTTAAGTGTATTGGGGCAATTGTTGGTCTTTTTTTCTTTTAAAACAGTGAAGAAATTTTTTCCAAGCATTTCCCAGTGATTTATAGGTGTTTTTTTTGGCTGTTTTGGGTCCTTTTTTCATTAAAATTATTCAGAAAATTTGGAAACATTTGGAAATTTTTTAATAGAATTTTAAAGTGATTTTAAGATGTTTTTTTTCACTTTTTTCGGAACTTTTGGGAAACTTTTAGGGCACTTTTTGGGAAATTTTTTTTAAACTTTTGGGGAATTCTTTGGAGACTTCTGGATGCTTTTTAGGAACTTTTTTCAACTTTTCTGGTAGATTTTTTTAACTTTTTTAGGGACTTCTTGAAATATTTCAGGTGTTTTTATCCAGTTTATTATTTTTTCATTTACATTGTTTTAATTGCATTTTTTATATGGAAATGACTGAAATTCTAGCATTGGTCAACCAGATTCATAAGGTAAAGAGCTTTCAGCCTGTATACTCACAGGACTGAGTAAAAATTACTTATAAATTAGTTTAAATACATGTAGTAAAAATTGGATCAATAAATAAAGGTATACAAGTTGTATACATAAGTGAAATTAATGATCAAATACAATAGGGAGTATCAAAAATAGAAGTCTTCCATTTTACAATACCTCTTTTTTCAACCAAATCAAACATGATTATTTTTTAAAATATGCCATATTGTGCCCCCAAAACACCTTTTTACTAAGGATTAATTTCAAGTTTGTGGCTCTCTTTTTGTGTTGTCAAATACATTTTAAATAATTACACATTTCTAACTTTGATACCCCCTAATATATGCCATTAAAATACCTTAAATACATGCATATATCGACCTTTTATAGTTCTTATGTACCTAATATTAAGTTGGAATATGTTTGGGTAATCTTAAGAACCTTGAACATAAGGCTAAATAATATTAAGATAGACTTAAAGCTGTTGTTTTCATTATTTTATGGAAAAAACAAGAAATGTGCTTCAAATCACTTAAAAGCAGAATACATGCACTATAAATTTAATAATATTAGAAATGCGCCTTTAAAGATCAATTTTTCTTAATTAGAACTATTGATTTAGCTATTCAAATGCATAAAAATAACACTTTTCAAATTTGATGTTTTTTATGCCAGAAATGGCTTCTGTGTACTGGCCACATACTGCCTGCATTTGTCTCATGCAAATGGCTTCATTTTTAGCAAAGTTAGCAAATTCACACTACAATTACCCCAAACTGTATTCCCACTATGGAGAAACACACTAAAATAAGTGAAAGGTGCTTATTTAGTGTCCTAATTTGATTATTAGTGCATTGACCTCATTATATGCACTAATTGCATTATTAACCTCAAGATTGGTGCCTATAATTAACTACCACACTTAAAATTTCCTATTTAGTCAAGGATTTACCGGTGAAAGCACCTTCCAAGAGACCTCATTCAGTTACCCCACATTTCATGTCTTATTTTGGTTTTCTCAGTGGTTTCTCAGTCAATATTGGTCATATTTGGATGAGGATTTCATGTAGTAACATGGAATAATTAGCCCCTTCATTTCAAATGTTAATCCCACTTAATTATGAGTTATATATATCTCTATTCTTTCTTTTTTAGTCTTTTATTTTAAGGTATTACATGCATATACTCTCTTTTTTTCTTATTCTTTTATTTTGATGGATTATCCCTATTATTCCAGGATTTTGGTGGGTTATATAATTCTAGTTATGTTATTGGTTACTCCTTATGTTGATGTATAGGTGTAATAGCTAGATTGAGGTTTCATTTTCCATGTATAGGGTTGGTAAAACAGAGGAAAGCATTGAGGAATCATTGGGTATAAAGGGAGGGGGATTTTGGTCTTATTTTTCTACATTCTTTATTATTACAATTGAACCATATAACCATTACCATTACAATACATTTCATTAGTACTTTTAAAGTCTTTGAGTAGTGTTTGTATTATTATCTATATTTTTCTACCAGCTATAAATTTTAAACCATTAATCATTAGTGAGATAAAATTACTAAGACCCTCACATTGAGTTACATTTAAATACTTATTGTATTTATACTAAAGTATACATATAGGACCATTTATTTTTTCTATAAAACTGACCATTCAAGATATTTACATCTTTGTACTTGAGCTCAGCCTGACAGGAACAAAGGTAATGTAAAAAATAAAACATTAGGTATCCAACACAGGTATGGGGTCTAATATAGGTTGTCAAGTTTTATTTTTATTTTATGAATCAACTTATAGAAAGTCATATATGATAATTTACTTACTTAAATTAATGAGTCATTAGGCTGTGTGTTGAATGACAGCAATCATGGGGAGATGTTTTTCCTCATGAAGTTCATGTATACACTTGTGTTTAATTTTATTGACTTCTGTCACAAAGTATTTCCACTTACATTTTTACTTGAATGATCATTAATTTAGGTTTTTTATATATTTTATTTGGCTTTTTTACATGTTAATTTATGGAATTAACCTAAATTTTGGCAATCTGGGCCCGTACTTCAATAAAACACATGTGAGGGTATCATCATTTTTTTTTTCAAAATATTTATTTGACTTAGGAAAAAATTGGTGATCCCCACCCCCTTTTATGGTAAATAGAATGGGAGTGTTGCAGAAAGATAGTTCTATAATACTAAGCTATAGACACAATCCAAGTTGAGTTAGTTTTCCTTTCTAAAACTAATTTAAAAAGAAGCACCTGGCACTTTAAAAAAAATACAGTGAAATCATGTACTGTAGGTGTGGTTATATGTATAGAGAAGGAAAGAGTAGAATAGTTTAAAGATCTTTTTAAAGAAAGAGTTAAATATATTTCTAAAATAAGTAATCTGTCTGTTGGCTAGATCTATTCTGAGTAAGCACTAGTATTCTAAGTCACTTCCTCTCTGAAGTGCTCTATCTAATACTATCTTACTGTAGTAATAAAATAACTCTACATTTCTAATTCTGGTATGTACACCAGCTACACACAAAAAATATATATATATACATATCTTTTACCTCTAATATGTATTTCTATTTATCTCTCTACACTCAATATTCTGAAACTTATTATTATTAATTCTCTCTTTTTGTTTTAAGAGTGGGCTCTCTTTTAAATGCCCTGTATGTCTAGTGCCCTTCTCCTATTCTTCCTTTCCCTACTGGCTCTCCTACAAAAGTTCAGCGCTACTAAAAGGATATTAAACAGTAACTAAGTATCTCAATAATATAAGTACATTTTTTATCATAAACCTGGTTCTAATAATTCTGGAAACAATAACGCAAGACTACTATTAGCGCCTGATGCTTTACCTATCTGTACATACCCTATACTTCTTGAGATTCCTAACTAAATAATAAGCACTTTACTGCCTTCCATAATTATTAGGGGGTATCAAAGTTAGAAATTTGTAATTATTTAAAAGCTATTTCACAGCACAAAAAGAACGCCACAAGCATGACACTAATTCTCAGGAAAATGATGTTTTGGGGGAACAAGATGGCATACCTTAAAAAAAATCATGGTTGATTTGGTGGAAAAAAGAGGTGTTTTGAAATGGAAGATTCCAAATTATGATACCCCCTATTATAGCTACCTGTTCTTGCCATGTGAGTATCCACTAATTGTGAAACCCTCTGCTCTAAATATGTACCCCTCCCTTTCTTGAGTCTTACTTTTCTTTTCATGTTATCAAATATCACATACTAACCTGCTCAATAATCACTTGTTCTTCTAGCACTGCCTTTTCTTACTATTTCTATCAGCAGTGAGTGTACATAGCTTACATTTAAGATCTGTTGCATCTATTTAAGTGTGAAACTACTACCCTTGCTTGACGCTTCTCCCTAATCCATACTATGTCTCTAGTTCAAGTTGTGGCTTTCTCAAGTACATATCACACTCTTGCCTTATAATCCGGTATGCACTTTCCTTTCTCTTTTGCTTACCACAGCTCATATATCCATAATTCCCCTAAAAAATTGTGCGTGGAGAGTTAAATTTTCCTGCGCTTTTGAAGATCCCTTGGTTGTGCATCCATAACCATCCTTCATAGTAACTCCATTTTTCTACTTGATGAAAACCAATTGATTTGCTGTAATCTTGAGATATGTGTGCCACAGAAAATTTCCAAAAAAAATTGACATAAATTTCTTTTGGCTTAGAAAAATTTGGTGATCTGCACCCAGAAAAAATCTGATGATGAAGATAGTATTTGAAAAAAAAAGTAAGAGAGTGATAAATCAAAGACAAAAGACAAATTCATAAACATAATTGATAGAAAAATTTAAAGTATGATGGTGGAAGTTGGATCTAGATTATTAGATATCAGTATTTTAGTTAGACAAAAAATGTTGCACAGTTTAAATATTAAATTTTTCATTGTCCTCACTTTGAATTCTAAAATTATCCCATACTAAATCTAAACAATATATCTCAATTTCTAAAAATATTTTATCCTTTGATTGTGAAAAAAGCCACAAACTTTTAGAAGCCCTTTGCTTGAGTCTTTTGCTAGGATGGGTTGGTTCTCTATCATCTAACCTTTTATTGTCAGTTACTTCTTTGAAAGTTTCTCAATTTAAAAAGCCTTGGTTTTGGCTAATACATAGGGAGTAAATAAGAAATAAAAAATAAAAAATAAGACCAAAAGTAGTTTAAGCTTACTACTGTGGTCTTACCAAGCACAATGTCAGAATAGGCAGTTGGTTCTTTAAATTCAGGAGAGTCAAGAAAAGTATCTAAAGGAAATTCTTGATTATTTTTATGATATTCAGCAAGTTTTGGACCATGACTATAATTATTATGCCTTTGATAAAAATGAGAAGTTTAAAAGATAGAAATTTGAGCATGAAAATTTGATAAAGAAAGGAATAAAAAGTAATATACATACTGTGGTGTGAATGAAAAATATCTGATTTGGAAAAGAACTGGGAAAGAAGAGATGTGAGGTGGAGTATATGGGTTAGGATGGAAAGAAGGAAATTCATAGTTTATTGGGAGGATGTGGGTATTGGTGAGCTGAATTGTTCTTGAGAAAATTATACAAAAGTAGCTTGTATTTGACCCCATGTTTGAGACCCCAAATACCAAATCAGCCATGTTTCATGGTGTGTTTGTGTGGAATTTTTCAAATGAAGCACACTAGGTGTCAAGGGTTCCTTTTTGTCTTGAAGATTTTACTGGAGTTCCAATGGCAGTGAGTGGTGGATATTCAAAGATTTCAAGGTAAAGGTATGTAGAGGATTATCTTTGTGTTTTATTACTCAATTAAAAGGTAAGATTATAATTATTATTATACTTAGATAGATTAGAATTAGGCAGATGTAAGTACTAAAGCAATAAGTAGTAGTAATAAAGGTATTATTGTTGGTAATTAAATAAATTGTTTGTGTAAATAAAAGATGCTTTAAAACAACCAAAATGGGAGGCCTTATATAGGCAAAAGGGAGAGAAAGCAAAGAGCTTAAAAATCCTATATACAGGAGTATGAGAGAAAAAGAAAATTCCAGAATAAGATATTGCAAATATTAAGGTTGTTCTACAAAGAGTGTATTAATATAATATTTTACTGTATATGTCAAATTATTTGATTTATTTCAAAGTTTCTGTAAATGTCACTTTTAAATAAATAATATGAATTTTTTTATTTATTTTATTTTAGTATTAATTTTTATTTCATTTAACCTGTCATTGAGCACGGTGTTAGGGAATAAAAAATTTAAGGGACATTAATATTAATTTTAAATATTTACTAGATTTATTATTGTAATTAGTTAACTTATCACAAGTAATTTTAAAAAAAATAAACTATAATTAATAATAAAATAAGAAATAAAAAAGGAGTTGTAGACAATCCTGTAGTACTAGCTATAGGCATTGACCAAGGGAGTTGGAGTATAACTGGAGAGAAAACCCCTGTCCCTTTGTGTCAGTGTATCTAGTATTTAAGTATAATATAATAGTATTTATTTATGGTCCTACTACTTATTGATAAATGATTTAGTGATTAAACCTCAGGGGAAGACTAATAAAATAGTTATACTCAAATAAAACTCACAATACTTGGATTTAAATGTGTGCTAGTGGTGGAAAATAGATGAATATAATATAGTTATAGCTTATATAAAGATAATATCAATTTATAATGGCTTTATAATATATCTTTGAATAATAATAATTGTATTTTAGTGTTTTTTTGAATTTTAGTAAGTGAATGATGTCCAATTACCATCAAAATCCTCCCTTACTTATACCAAAATCCACTGGAGTGCACAGACCTTCAATCCAGATGATGTCACTGCTATCCCCGGCAATTAAGGAACTGTGAGGGCCCATCACCTCCCCATGGCTTCCACTTCAAGCAGATTCAACACCCAGACCTCCAGTAAGGACCCTCCATCACAATTAATGATAACACAGACCTATACCATAAATAGAAAATCCAGATAAAAGCGGATACCATAAAGAAACAGGTAAAATAACTCATCCAAAGAGAATATAATGAAACCCAAAGCATATAAAGGAAACAAATGAAATTTCCAAGCCCCCAATAACATCCCCAAGCATCCATATTAACCCAGAAATGACCTCCCAACCCATAAATTCGTGAATATCCATCCAAGGAAGCAGATTAAGTTGTCCAGACTGAGTGTATGCACCTGAAATAGATGTTTATGCTTCTGTAGGCGTTGTTAGTCCACTGGATACGTCTATATGACCTAAAATAAGCAGAAGAACAAAGGTTATAGGCTATTAAGAGGCTAAAACCCACTTATATACCTAAATATACATAATATACTGCATATTTCACTGAATATGAGATTTATGTATACATATAAGCTTATGCATGTCAATAATTACTTCATATCACTTAAGATAAGTATATTATGACTTCATTAACACCTTAATAAGTATTATTAGGCTATGGATAAGCTATTTTAACTACTATAATTTATATAATAGAGTAATAATTATATATATATATATGTAATATAATCATATATATTATTATTTTAACCTTATTTTTAAGATATAAGCTTAATGTACTTAAGGTTATCTTATTTTAAGTATAAGAAATACTCAGTCCTAGGGATATCTAGGCTGACACTCCCTCACCCAAAAAAAACAATAAAAAAAATGTTGAGACATTTTAATTAAAAGTAAGGAGTGAATAGAAAATTTTTTAAATTTTCTATAATACATATACTGAATAAGCAGTATTATTTTGATTTAAAATTTTTCAAGAGATTTTTAAGATCAGAGATTTCATTTTCTGGAATCCACTGGTCATATTCACTTGATTTATTTTTAAATCTTAATAGATACTCAACTCCTTTTTCTTTTGTAAGGTGTCTCTTTTTAAGTATCTTTTCAATTTCTGCCTTTTCAACTATTTCTTCAGGTTGTTTTTTATGCCTCCCTGATCTTCTTGGAAATAGAGAAGTATCATTAGAATGGTATGATTTTATAAGAGAAATAGGAAATACTGGATGTTTTCTATCATAAGGTGCATATAGAATAACCTCAACATCATTATTACCAACCATCTTTTTAACTACAAATGGTCCAATGAATGGATCCTTCAATTTAACATTACCATTTAAATTGAAATATAGTGTTGAAATAAGGACTTCATCACCCTCTTTGAACATTTGTTCTTTATGGGCTTTATCCCATCTTTTCTTCGCATACTCAAACACCTTATTTATACATTCTTGAGCATGATTTCTACATAATTCTTGCATTTGAAGAAAAGATTTAGTACCTGGATGGATATCCAGCCTAGGTAATTTATTAAGAGTTTTAGCAGGGGTATTAGGTACATAACCCAACCATAACTCAAATGGCTTTTTTCCAGTGACAGAATTTATTGTACTATTGTATGCAAATTCAAACCTGGGATAAGGGTTACCCAATCACGCGTGAATTTGTCATTGTCTTTAAAGTTAAGACCAAAAGCACAATATCTTCTTATCATATCTTCTAAAGTTTGTGTCATTCTTTCTGCTAGCCCATCAGTTTGTGGATGGTGTGCTGTAGAAAGTTTTAATTGACACCCTGAAACATCCATAAGTGATGTCCAGAACTCAGAAGTAAATTTAGGATCTCTGTCAGAAACTATTGCTTTGGGGAAACCTGCTATATTTAACATTTGTGTCCACCATAAAAAAGCTAAGTCCTTTGCAGAAACCTCTTTGTGGGTAGGAATAAATTTACACATCTTTGTAAATCTATCTACAATTACTTGGCAGGAGTTATAACTCTTATGCCCTGCTATTGGAAAACCTGTTACAAATTCCATGTTGATAATTTCCCATGGAGCTTTTGGTTGCTCAATTTGTTGTGATAAACAAGCTCTTTTGCCTGTTAATCTTTTAGATTTTTAACAAGAATCACATGTCTCAACATATTTCTGAACATCCTCAGACATGTTAATCCACCAAGCTGTGTTTTTTACTCTGGTTAATGTTTTATGGTAGTCAAAATGACCTGCTAATATATCATCATGACATATACTTAACATTAACTCCTTCATTGAAGGGGAAATTAAAATTACATTACTTAATTTTTTCCTGTAATATATAAAACCATCCTCAATGGAATTTTTTCCTTTTTCTAATGCCTCTTTATACTTATTTGGTAATGTTTTTATTAAAACATTCATTGAAGCATTTGATGGATCATTTAATATTGTAGTGAGTTTACTCAAGTCAGGATCTGAAGCATACATATCAAGAATTGATTGCATAAATTTTTTCCTCAAGATCTACGATATAAATGCCATAAATGTTAATAATCTCTGATTCAGGAACATAAGCAGGATTTTCATCATTATTAGGCAGAGTTACTCTAGATAACAGATCTACATTAGAGTGTAAGGTTCCTGCTCTATGTGTAATAGTCATCTGTCCTCTGTATTCTTGTACAGCTAATAGCCATCTAAACATGTGTCTATTAGTAGTTTTCATGTTTAAGAGTGACTTAACTGCACTACAGTCAGTGATTAACTCAAATTTTTGGTCTTCAAGGTAATAATGTAGCTTCTCAAGAGCCCATACTACTGCCAAACATTCACGTTGAGTAGCACTATATTTCAATTCACTACTTCTTAGAGTACGTGAAATATAGCAAATTACTACTTCTGACATTTTTCCTTCAATAAGTTGTTTTTGATGCAAAGCAGCATCCAGACCAATAAAACTTGCATCAGTATACAGTACAAAAGGCAATTGGAAATCTGGTAATCCCAAGATAGGATCTGCCATTATACATTATTTCACCTTTTCAAAATCCCGTTGTCTTTCATTATTCCAAATGAAAGCTTCTTATTTCTTTATCAGTTTGGTCAATGGTGCAGCAATTAATTGGTAGTTTTTTATATATTGTCTATAATAACCACACATACCAAGAAAAGATTGCACATCCTTTACATTTTGAGGAATGCCAATATTCTTTATTGCAGCCACTTTATTTTGGTCTACACATATTTGTAAGCCAGATACAATATGACCAATAACTTTTAAAGATTCAAACCCAGATTTACATTTTTTCAATTCAAGGGTCATTTTTATTTCATCAATTCTTTGAAATACCTTCTTCAAATGGATTAAGTGTTCATCATAAGTCTTAGAGAACACTATGATGTCATCAATGTATACCATTAACCATCCCTCAATCATTTCATTATGGAATGTTATATCAATTAAATTCTGAAATACTGATGGAGCATTTTTTAGTCCAAATGGAATCCTGACATATTTATAAATTCCCATGTGTGTTGTTATCAACAAAAAGTTCTGTGAATTCTTTTCAACAGGCATTTGATGGTACCCTTTATTTCCATCTAAGCAACTTATGTACTTAGCACCTTTGAGGGTAGCATGTATAGAGGCAATCCTTGGCAAAGGATAAACATCATCTACTGTAAATGTATTTAATGCTCTATAATCACCGCACAGTCTTGCTTTATCTTGTTCAAAGAAATTAGCACTGGTAATATTACACAATATTTTGGTGTAGTTTCAACCTTTTCAAGAATGTTCATTTTTAATAACATCTTAATATTATCCTCTATGTCTTTCCTCTTCATTGGTGAAGCAGGTTATGGTTTATTTTTAAGACTAGCAGGAATATTATCCATATCACAGGTTAAACTAATCTTCATTTCATGATCTTTTACAAGGCCAAGTTCATTTTTACCATGTGCAAAAGCCATTGGAAATGCTTTAATTAAGTTCAAAATATTATTTTTCACAGCTTTACTTATCTGAGTGCCAAATGATGCTTTTGAAATTTCTGTTTCCAGAAGTTCCATCTCATTGGATTCTCTACCTTTTCACGGAATATTTGTTACTGACTCAATGTGTAAGACTGTGTTAAAAGAATTTATTTTAAATTTCCTTTTACCATTCATGTCAATTGTAAAATTTTTATTAGCAGGGTCTAATTTCACACCAAACTTAGTCAGAATATCATTTCCAATGATAAAAAGTTACTACAGTTAGTATTATCCATTACTACAAAGTCACAAGTTATTCTTACATAACCATGTTGATGTTTAAAGAAAACAGCAGCTTTTTATCTTCCAATGGGATGTAGTACTGATCCAAAACCTCTCCAATTTTTACATTGAAGGTGTTCAAGCTTAGACTTATATTCACTATCAATTTTCTGCAATGTATTATTAGAAACAACAGAACCATCAGCTCCTGTGTCCAATACTATATTAACATTTTCACCAGAAAAAATAGCTGGAACCGTGATAGATGTCATTCTAAAAATATCACATTGTATATCCTTAATGATTTCAGCATCCTCAAAATTCATTAAAGATTCATTTGAGTCCATATTTAATATTGGATTGTCAAAGATGGACAAAGCATCTTCCAACATACAGATCTCATTTTCATCACTATATGAGATATTACTGTCATAATCACTTGAATCTTTACTTTTCTCTGTTTCAATTTCAGATTCATGTTGATTTTCAACAATATTTATATTCTTCTCACATTTGTGACCTTTAACCCAAGGTTTGTTACACTTATAACAAGTATTTGTCTCATACTTTTTTGGTACTACAGGTGCAGTAGGTTTTTTCTGCTTCTCCTGAAGTGTTTTTTAATTTTGATTTTTCACAGGTTTAACATTTTGTTTATAAGTGGAATACCTTGATTCATACTTATTGTTTAATAATATTTCATTGCAAATATTAATAAAGTCAGAATATTCAGTAACATGAATTGTTCTAGCTACAACAATGTCTCTGACAGATATAGGTAATTTATATATTATCTTATCTTTCCATAAGTTAAAATCAATGTGAGGCTCAATGGCTTTTAAAATTTTATTTAAATTCATTAAAAATACCATAGGTTTGTCACCATTCAACGGATTATACCTAGTTTTCTCATAAAGTCTCTGCTGAGTGAGTCTGAATTTAGAACCTCCAAATTGTTTTTCAATTAGTTGTTTCCATTCAGCCCAAGAGTAATCTTTACCCTCATTCAAAACAGCTTCAAACCATAATAAAGCAACATCCTTAAATAAAGAGATCAATTTTGATGTTATTTCTTCATCTGGTAACTCATATGAGAATCTCAAATTGTCAATTCTTTGGATAAAATGTTGCCAATCAGAGCTGGCTTCCCCATCATAAGTTGGGTACTGATCTATCTTAGGCCAGTTCTTCTGATTGGATTTTATTTCACTAATCTTAGGTAAATTCAACAACTCATTTACTCTTGATAAATGGTCTTTTATTTCCTCCTGTACGGATTTGTGACTTACATTTTCAGATTTGACACTACCACCAGATGTTTTTAGTTGTGGTGGTATAGGGAAGGAATGAGATTCACTTTTGCTAATGAAAGGATTATTATTATATTGAGTATACTTATGATTATCCTGGTTCATTAGTAGATTGGCAGTTTAAATCTCAACTTTAGTTAATATTTGTAGCAACTCAGAGACACTTTGATTTGTCTGGGCAAAAGATAACTTATTTCTTGATTCAGTTTTCAATAAATGTGTTTCATACAATTTTTCCAACTCACAGAATTTGTTTGAAAGTTCATTATATTTACTACTCAATGAATCATATTTAAGAGTTAGAGACAAATGTTCAATCTCTAATTCTTTATTACGTGTTGCCAGTTGAGAAATATTTAATGTTAAGGATGAAATTGTATCACTTGTGAGCTTAACTGTCTGTTCCTCACAATCAGTCATTCTATTCCACAATGCTGAAACAATTCTATGGACAGTTGTATTATTGTTAAAGTACTCCATGTCTTCCTTCTCAATTCTTTCACTCTCTTGTGAACTTCTAATCTCACTAATAAGTGGTGTCAACTGAGGATTAACTGTATTATAAATACTACTATTGATATTGACAAAAGATAATTCAGGTGTATCTACACTAAAACCTAAATTTCTTAAATCCTCCTCTATTTTCTGCACAGATTTGACATCAATAATATTACCTACATTGTAATTACCAGTATTGTGTTCAATCTGAGAGGTTAATCTACTTACCATGGGATTTGTGCGAGCCCTGATTTTTGGCGCCTTTGTTTTCCCTTGTAGGGGTGAAGTGAGGAATTCTGATGAGGAGGAGGATCCTTGTTGCAGTTGTGACTGGCCCATTGTTGATGGAACCAATCTCACTTCCATTTGTCTACCAGGATTTTCTCCTGGGAGTGATGTGACCCTCCTGGGGTAGGGGGTTGCTGACTTGGCTGGCCTCCCTATAGATCTGCCAATTATTGGTTCATCTGCTGAAATCCTACCTTGCAATTGTTTTGTAATTGCTCTACCTCCTTGAGCATGAGGGATTTTGATTCCTCCAACTTCAATACCTGTTTTTCCAGATGGGATAGTTGATCCTAAAGAGGAGGAGACGTCTTTTTTATAGTAATCTTTTTTAAGAGGGAGTCCTTTTCCTCTATTCTCATTTGCTCTGCTTGGGGGTATGACTGACCCTCCATGGTTATGTCCTGGAGCAATGTTTTTTTTAGCTTTAGACCTGGTATTATAAGCAGTCTGTACACTTACATTGTCATGGGGAGCACTCATATTGATAAAAATAACAATATAATACATCTACAGGAAGGAAAACCTATTGGAATTAGTAGATTAAAAGTATTAGCAATATTATTACTAATAAAAAGCACTGGAGCTTACCCTGAATTTAAATCTTTATTTATTTAAATAAAATGTAATAAAAATTCAAAAAAAATATGTTAAAAATAAAATAATAATTTTACCTAAACCTTTATAAGGGTTAATAAATAGCTTACCAAGCTTTAACCAAATACCAGTTTAATTGGGTTTTATATTGGTGACCAAATACCAAGTGAAATTGGGTTTTTATTGGGTAAAGTTACTACTGTAAACACCTAATTTTTATTATAAAAAAATAGTACAATTATTAGGGGGTATCAATGTTCAGGGATCTGCAATTAGGGATCAGGAATTTTTTTTTCCGGGATCAGACATTATTAATTGCGGAAGATTCTTATCCACTAGCCCCGGGGCTAGTGGATAAGGAATCCACAATAATGCATTATCCCCCCTCTTATACCCCAATTTCCATTCCTAATTCCTGATCCCAAACTCATCTCATCCATGATGGATTTGCAAGAAAGTCACATGACTCATAATTGCTGATGCCATCCTTAAGTCTTTCCTCACTCTATGCCACTTAATTTTGGTGGCGAACACTTAAGTTTTTTTTCTATCTACACACCCCAACTGCACATTTGGCAGTGAATTCCCACTTCCCTCATCACATAACCCTTCCACCAGAAACAATGAAACACCTCTCTACTAGACGGCTACTTCACTCCACTATTAATGCCATCACTTTACTTTTAGTTCTCTACTATAAATCTGACTCTGATTTGGATGATGCTTTAGGTTATTTGTGTTTTCTTTCCAAAAAGTGTTACATCATCACCAGGGGGCCAAATCTTTATCATGATCCCCGATATGATCTGGCCTCCATTCTCAACATTCCTCATTTAAACTTCACACAACTTTTTAGAACTTCTCCCGATTCTTTCTTCAAACTTTATCAACTCATCTCCAATCATCCTATCTTCCATAACAATTCTCATAACAAACAGCGTAATCCTGCCATCCAACTTGCTGTTGCTCTATGTCGCTTTGGCTCAAATGGAAATGGTGCTGCCGTAAGACGTTTGGATAATCTCTTTAACATAGGATATGGTACCGTGATATTATACACCAAGCGCTGTATGATTGCTATCCTTTCCCTCAAGTCTCAAACTCTTGCTTGGCCAACTCCAGAACAGCAACTTGAATCCTCTCAAGTAATGCAAGCTGAAGGTTTCCCTGGCTGTATAGGTTTTGTTGATGGCACAACCCTCCCTTTGAGTCAAAAGCCTGCTCATGATGGCAACCATTATTTTGATCGCAAAAAAAGGTTTCTTCAAAATCTCCTCCAAGTTCTCATCTTTCACAATCTAACTTTTTATCTTCTTTCTAGATACTCTATTGCCGTTCAACTTGTATGCGATGTCAATAAAAAATTTACTGCTTTTCACAGAGGCTGCCCTGGATCATGTCATGACTCTTCCGTCTTCCAAAGAATGAGGATTTCTCAATCCCCTGACTCATACTTTGACAAATCTCAGTACCTCCTTGCAGACTTAGCATATGCAAGTGGAAAGTACATTATACCTGCTTTCCGTGGTGCAATTTCAGAAAATGACCCCAAAACTGCCCTAATTATCACCTTGCACAATCAAGAGTACAAATTGAACATGCTATAGGTATTTTAAAGGGATGATTCTCTAGTCATCGGGAGCTCAGAATCCAATTTCAAAAAAAATTGGAGATCAAAACTGCAAATCATTGGATCTTGACTTGCGTAATACTCCACAATATTCTAGCTGATTTAAAGGATGAGTGGAATGATCTTTATGAAGAAGAGGATCCTGAACCACCACTAACACTCCCCTCTCTTGATTCACAAATCATTCAATCAACTGGCATACGCTCCATTATAATGCCAATTACTCTCCAACATTTCACTTTGCAACGCTTTTAATTTTTAATTTTTATGTTTTCATACTTTCCAAATGTCATCTTTGTGTACTTTATTCACTTGGTTTTGTATTTTGGTTTGTTGCATATTCATTTTTTTTTTGAATTTACGGTGAATATCTTTTTTTTGGATGGCTCATTGGTTTTCTTTCACCAGCTCAACATAAAATCGGATATTTTCTGAAATTGCATATTTTGTCAGTGATTTTTTTTTCATTCATCCCTCATATCCTTTTCCTATTCTCCTCCAACATCCCTTAAACAATTTGGTTTCATTCATTTTGTCATCTCATCTCTCCAGGTAAGTCATTTTATTCATTTTTTTTGATTTTTTGATTACTAATTATATTTTTTTTTGTTTTTTTCTGTTTATTTTATTTTTTTTAACAAAATTTTTTTTGTAAGTGGTTATTTTGGATTTCAATGGTATAATTAACCTTTTTTTTCTCTCCCTCTTTACTTTCTTTTTTAGCTCCATCACCCTACTCTTCATCCGTCCTTGGCATGGTCATTATCCCCCCTTTCCCTTATTTCACTTTTTTTTGGCTCCATTTCATTGAAACACATACATTGCACATTCTTTATGCATTTCACTTACTCCATATTCAATTTCCCCACAATTCCAACATCAATCTTTCTCACTCTATTTTTCCTACTTTTCAATCAAGGTAAGTTTCATCTCCTTTTTTTCATGCCTATATGATATCTCATTCCTTTTATGAAAACTTCATACTTAAATATATTTATGACTCTTATCTGGATAAAAGTGAACTTATAAAACTCCTTTTGATCTCATCTTCATTACCACTTTTCAAGTTTTTGTAAAATTTTGAAAATCAGACTCGGAATTAGGGTTAGGTTTATTCAAATCTAATGTTCTTTTTACTGAAGATTCTCCTGAAGGCTACCTTTCATTTCCTACAAACAGATTTGAATTTGATTCAGTGGTTGCTGAGATATTGACTGTTAAAGTTGAGCCTTTTTTTTCCCAATTTAAATTTTTATTTCATTTTTTTATGTAACAAATTGGGGTTAGGTTTATTTAAATCACATGTCCTTTAACTGAAGATTCTACTAAAGCATATCTTTCATTTCCCTCAAACAGGTTTGAATTAGGTTCAGTGGTTGCTGAGATTTTGACCTTTGAAGTTGAGCCTTTTTTCCAAATTTCACTTGTCTTATTTCACATTTTTATATTGCATATTTAGAGAATAAGGATTCTGAAACTCTTATATGATTATTATCTAGGCATGTATTCGTTGCTCAAGAATATCACTAAAGCTCAAAAAGATGAAGATTTTTGCTTATGGGACACTCTACCTTCCTTTAACTCTTTTCTTGCTTTTCAACTCAAAAAGCTCTGTAATAAAGCATTTGAAGAAAATCATGAACTTGCAACCAAAGTTGGAATACCGAATTGGTGTGACTCCAAATGGGAAGATATCAGCCACAAATATCTTTTATTCGAATGTTATTATCACTCATTCTGGATTCCACAATAGGATTCATATCGATAGGAATGATGCCAATTTTCTTATTTTTGGTATATTCTCATATATCAAACCAATTACTGGGCAACCAATACCATCTCCAGCTAAAATCAAAGGACATGGTTTATATTTTCCAGACCACCAGTGCATCATTGATTTTGGTTTGGGAAATGGTATCATCGAAACTATTTGGAATTCTTCTAAGGATAATCATCAAACGACCAAAGCTCCTCCTGGTTTGGAATCATGTCAAGATTTAACACATTTTGGTTGCTCATTTCAAATCAGTCATAAGTTGATTCATAGAATCAATAAGGTAAAGAAAGAAGGTAAAGTTAATCGATTTAAAAAACTTTATTTAGATCCAAAAAGTATGGGGATTAGAGTTGTCATCGAAAATTTTATATTTTTTCATAAATTTTTAGTAAATATTTTTTATGTATCAATTTCCTCAACTAAAGTAATGGGCCAACGACCTTGTGTTGTATAAAAAGTAATCATGATAACATTTATTTGTTTCATGGGGTTCCTCTAGCTTATACCTGTGGAAAGTCCCAAACTTTTGTTTCTAGACTTGGTCTGCATTTTGGCTTGAGGGATTGTCATTACTTTAAACTAGGGAAAGTGATATATATTAGATATTTATTTAATAATTTATGTAATAATATTAAATTTAGATGACTTTCACCCCTTACTTCAATAAAATGCAGGGGGGGGGTATTGCCAAATCTTCAAATCTGACATGTGAAATTGATGACTTATAAAAATTTTGGTGATACCCACCCCTTGCTTCAATAAAATGCAGGGGAGAGTATTGCCAATTTTTTAAAACAGATATAGAATTTTTTTGACTTGTAAATTTTTTGGTGAAATTTTTTTGGTGATACCCATCCCTTACTTCAATAAAATCCAGGGGGGGTATTGCCAAAATTTCTTATAAGACTTGTGAAATTATTGACTTGTAAGAATTTTGGGGATACCGGTAAAATGCAGGGGGTAGTAAAGCCAAATTTTCATATAAGACTTTCAAGATTCATGACATGAAAGAATTTTCGTGATACCCACCCCTTACTTCAAAAAAATTCAGGGGTGGGAGATTGTCAAATTTTCAAAGGAGACTTGAAAATTTTATTTAAAAAAAGAATATTTAACATTAAAATATGAAATTTCAAGAAATACAGAAAATAATTGTAAAATTTATGTACAAATAAATATGAACACATGAAGTGTGAAAGAAATAAAAGAAACTAGTCAACAAAAAATTTCATTAAATGTTCTATTTCTTCAACAGATTTGTTTTCTTTAATGCATTCGATCAAGAAATCTTTCTTTTTAGAACTTTCTTGAAGATCATTCTTATACTTCATCTGTTCCATTAAGTTTTGATGCTCAAGTGTTTTTTCCTCTTTTTTGGATTTTTCAATACTAAGAGTTAACTCAAACTTCTTCTCCTCCAAATCTTGGACCCAATCATCCTTCCGTAAGGAGAGCTCGTACTTCCTCTCTTCCAAATCTTGTACTCTATCATCCCTCCTTAAAGAGAGCTCGTATTTCTTCTTTTCAAAGCTTAGAGTCTCTTTAGCAATTTTCACTTGTTCTAGAGTGAGAATAAAAATTAACATAAAGTTGAAGAAAAGCAGTGTAAAGTGATAAGAGGTATGATATCACTTACCAGCATCACGTTCCTCTAAAAACTGTTCCATCGAAGAAAAAGGTGTTTGTGATGAAGTATCACTTTTTCGTCTTCTTTGGGAGATGAAATTTAGACTACTTGAAGCCCTTTGATTTTTGTTCAACGTAGCATTTTCCTCCTCATCATTGTTACTAGCTTCAGACTCAGTTGATTGAGGATCCTGGGTTTGTTCATCAGCCTTTTAAGAAATAAGAAAAAGATAAGTAAATAAAAGATAGAAAAGATAAGATAAAAGAAAAAAAAAACAGACCTGAGTTATATTTGGTTGGGTTAAATCACCTATAGGATCTACAGAAAAGCTATCTAGATATGTCTCATTCAAATGAGGGGAGGCTTGAGTGGAGGAAGAGGATGGGAAAAGATTTGCTTCAACATCATGTTCGGAGATAGGATCTTCTCCATCCAACATGTTTACAGGATTAACATCGGCTCGCTCTCCAAAAATTGCATCCATCTCTTTAAAGTAAGGACATAAAGAATCAAGTTTATTGTCTATGGATTTAATGCCCTTAGTTATATGGTTGTCGGTAATCCCAAAACCAGTGGAAGATGAAAGAGCCTTTGCCTTCTTGTATTTTGCTCAGTAATGCTTGAAGCGTTCAGACATCTGTTTAGGCAAAAGATCAATCCTTCCCTTGGTCTTAGTGCGTAATTCATTTGCCATTAGAAGATAGCCATTAACTTTTGATGCAGGGGGGCGTCCTACTTTAGTGGCATACTCAGTACCAAAACAAGAATCATAGTTAGATTTGGTTTTCAGCCAGTTGATAAGAATGAGATGTTCATCTTTTTTTAATTGAACGGTCTTTGATTTCTCAGCTGAGCGGGGGAAAGAGGAAGTAGTGGGAATTTGTCAGTACAGTCTAGTATATAAGTATGATATAATAGTGTTATTTTATGGTCCTACTACTTATTAATAAATGATTTAGTGATTAAACCTCAGGGGAAGACTAATAGAATAGTTATACTCAAATAAAACTCACAATACTTGGATTTAAATGCGTGCTAGTGGTGGAAAATAGAAGAATAAAATATAGTTATAGCTTTTATAAAGATAATATCAATTTATAAGGGCTTTAAAATATATTTCTGAATTTTAATAATTGTAGTGTAATATTTGTTTGAAGTGTAGTAATTGAATGATGATAATAAACCGTCAAAATCCCTCCTTACTTATACCCAAATCCACTGGAGTGCACAGACCTTCAATCCAGATGATGTCACTGCTATCCCCGGCAATTACAGCACTGTGAGGGCCCATCACCTCCCCATGGCGTCCACTTCAAGCAGTTTCAACACCTAGACCTCCAGTAAGGACCCTCCATCACTATTAATAATAACACAGAGTCATACCATAAATAGAAATCCCAGATAAAAGCGGATACCATAAAGAAACAGGTAAAATAAATGATCAAAAAGAGATTTAATGAAACTAAAAGCATATAAAGGAAACAAATAAAATGTCCAAGCCCCCAATAACATCCCCAAGCATCCACATTAACCCAAAAACATCTTTCCAACCCATAAATCCGTGAATAACCATCCAAGGAAGTAATTTTAGTTGTCCAAACTGGGTGTATGCGCCTGATATAGGTGTCTATGCTTCTGTAGGCATTGTGAGTCCACTGATTTCGTCCATATGACCTAAAATAAGCAGAAAAACAAAGGTTATAGGCTATTAAGGGGCTAAAACCCACTTATATACCTAAATATACATAATATACTGCATATTTCACTGAATATGAGATTTATGTATACATATAAGCTTATGTATGTCAATAATTACTTCATATCACTTAAGATAAGTATATTATGACTCCATTAACACCTTAATAAGTATTATTAGGCCATGGATAAGCTATTTAAACTATTATAAATTATGTAATAGAATAATAATTATATATATATATAATAAAATAATATATATTATTATTTTAACCTTATTTTTAAGATATAAGCTTAATCTAGTTAAGGTTATCTTATTTTAAGCATAAGAAATACTCAGTCCTAAGGATATTTAGGCTGACAGAATTAAAGAACAACTGGGTGATGGCTGCCTTTGAGAAGATCTAGGATGACAAGGCATGTTATTATAAATGAAGATGAAAAGGAGCAGAAACAAGCAGATGAGATAGCGAGATGAAAAGGAGAAGAATCAAATAGATGAAATGGGGAGAAATTCTGAGCGGATAGAATGAACAGGATGGGATGAGAATGGAAGTGCGCAGCAAGGTAGAAGGCTGGGATATCCAGAAAGTTGTCCAAGATGTGGTTATCAAATATTGAGGATAAAAATTTCAGATAAGAGGTGAACATTGACACGTAAAGTGTCTAATAACCCAATTATTAGCAAAAATAATTGCGGAAGATAATTGGGGTATGCAGATTATTTTCCGCAATTAATTTAATTGCGGATTGGTCAACATTGATACCCCCTATTATAAGGGTTCTTTTCCGCAATTACTGAGTTATGATGACCCACTAATATGCAGCAGACCCAAATATTTGGTTTGTTTTAAGCTATACTGAAGTAAAAATCATGTCCTAAGGCTTATACTAAAAAATCAATAATAATCAAGGAAAGACCCCCAATTGTCAGTGTATCTAGTATTTAAGTATGATATAATAGTATTTATTTATGGTCCTACTACTTGTTGATATATTATCTAGTCATTAAACCTCAGGGGAAGACTAATAAAATAGTTATACTCAAATAAAACTCACAATACTTGGATTTAAATGTGTGCTAGTGGTGGAAAATAGATGAATATAATATAGTTATAGCTTATAAAAAGATAATATCAATTTATAATGGCTTTATAATATATCTTTGAATAATAATAATTGTATTTTAGTGTTTTTTTGAATTGTAGTAAGTGAATGATGTCCAATAACCATCAAAATCCTCCCTTACTTATACCAAAATCCACTGGAGTGCACAGACCTTCAATCCAGATGATGTCACTGCTATCCCCAGCAATTACAGCACCTTGAGGGCCCATCACCTCCCCATGGCTTCCACTTCAAGCAGATTCAACACCCAGACCTCCAGTAAGGACCCTCCATCACAATTAATGATAACACAGACCTATACCATAAATAGAAAATCCAGATAAAAGTGGATACCATAAAAAAACAGGTAAAATAACTCATCCAAAGAGAATATAATGAAACCCAAAGCATATAAAGGAAAAAAATGAAATGTCCAAGCCCCCAATAACATCCCCAAGCATCCATATTAACCCAGCAATGACCTCCCAACCCATAAATCCGTGAATATCCATCCTAGGAAGCAGATTAAGTTGTCCAGACTGAGTGTATGCACCTGAAATAGATGTTTATGCTTCTGTAGGCATTGTGAGTCCACTGGATACGTCTATATGACCTAAAATAAGCAGAAAAACAAAGTTTATAGGCTATTAAGGGGCTAAAACCCACTTATATAGCTAAATATACATAATATACTGCATATTTCACTGAATATGAGATTTATGTATACATATAAGCTTATGTATGTCAATAATTACTTCATATCACTTAAGTATATTATGACTCCATTAACACCTTAATTAGTATTATTAGGCTATGGATAAGCTATTTAAACTACTATAATTTATATAATAGAGTAATAATTATATATATATGTAATATAATCATGTATATTATTATTTTAACCTTATTTTTAAGATATAAGATTAATGTACTTAAGGTTATCTTATTTTAAGTATAAGAGATACTCAGTCCTATGGATATCTAGGCTGACACTTTGAGAAATACCAGGTGAGATTTATTTGCTACAGAAAATTAGAGACTGTTACTATACCCCTTCCAACACACTTCTTGACCGCTTAACAAGTCAAGACAGTAGCCAATAGCAGACCACTGAGAACCAAGAACCAGAAACCTGAAATGTAGAAAGATCCACACCAGAAAAACAAAACACTGTGCACTTGTTGCACAGAAAACAGCAATAATACTTGATTCAGGTTGCAAAGCTACACCAGAGAAACCAGTTGCCAAAGTTGAGTTAAATGAAGAACTAACCATGAAACAAACACAGCCGATTGTGGCTAAAAAACAGTGAAAACTGAGTGAGAACAATGAAATCACCTCTGGATGTTTGTATGATAATTAAAGTTGCCCCAAACAGTCTTATTCAGTATGTAGACACAGACCACTATCTAAAAAATCCATGCCCAGCAACAAATTTGGCGCTTTAGGCAGCCAAATTGAATAAAAACCCTCTATAAGCGCTCCCCAGCCTTCTAAAACTGAGGCGGGTGGCCCGCCTAGAAGCGGCCAGATCTCCCTGAAGTCAGAAAACCTCCAAAAACCTCCAAAAAAGCCCAAAATACTTGGAAAAATCCACCACAACTACTAAAACCCTTAAAACACAAAATTAAGCTATGACAACATTGTGACATGAAATAAAGAGCCAAATTATCTCTAATTAATGTTACTAAGTACTTAACCCTAAGACTTAAGGTTAGCCTGTAAAACACAAAAAACAAAATTAAACAGCTATCTTTTAGAAATGAAAAATGAGCAAATGACCCCTTAAAACTTTGAATATGAAAAATGTCAACAAGACATAAAATATAGAGAAAGTCCCGGGCTATCCAATGGTACTACTCATATACTCATAGTCCAAATATTCACTGAATAAAACCAGAAAAACACCCAATTTTTCAACCAATGTCAATTAAAGCATACCCAAACAGCACCAAGCAGCCCAACAAAGGCCTCTGCCAATTTAGGAAGACCACTGTGTGGCTTCATCCCAGTAAGTAATTAATTATTTTACTGGGAAAGTCTAGCATCCTGGCTAACACTCCCTCACTCTAAAAAAACAATAAAAAAATGCTATGATTTTTTCTTTTTATATTTCACCACACAATATGGGGGGTGGACTTGTTAGCAAGTCCGCAACCTTAGACCTAAACTCACCCCAGATTGTACACACATTGAGATTTTGACAAAGGAGCAATACAATCAGGGATGAACACCACTCAGCTGTAAAGTTTTAGGCGGGTGTTCAAGTAGAGTTCATTATGGGTTTAGTATAAGTTCAGTCTGATTTCCATCTGAATTCCATCTGAGTTACGGTTGGGGACTTGCTAGCAAGTCCACCCCCTAAATTGTGTAGTGTTTCTTTAGCAGAGTAGGAAGATTATATATCTCTTTCCCAGGTATCCAAGAATCATATTCAGAAGATTTATTCTTGAATCTCAATAAGTATTTAGTACCTTTTTAAGCAGTTACTATTCTGTAATTTAGAATCTTATCAATTTCTGCTGTCTCAATGATTTAATTAGGGGTCTTCTTTGGTCTTCCCCTTTTTTTGGGAAATAAATCACTATTGGATGTGTAAGGGTTCAGAAGAGATATTGGGAAAACAGGATATTTTCTGTCATATGGAGAGTACAAGATAACTTCAACTGAATTATCATTAACCATTCTTCTGACAACAAATGGACCTAAAAATGGGTCTTTTAATTTGTTATTACCTTTTAAATTGAAGTGGACTGTAGAAATAAGTACTTCATCACCCTTTTTAAAAGTGTATTCTTTATGGGATTTGTCCCACCTTTTCTTCTCATATTCAAAATATTTTTCAATACATTTTTAAGCCTGAATTCTGTAAAGTTGTTGCATTTGAAGAAAATATATTAAACAAGGATGTAAATCCAATTCAGGTATTTTATTATTGAGAATTTGAGAAGGAATATTTGGAATATATTCAAGCCAGAGCTCAAAAGGCTTTTTCTGAGTTTCAGAATTAACAGTGCTATTTTCAGCAAATTTCAACCCAGGAAGTAAGTTAACCCAATAATGAGTGAATCTTTCATTTTCTTTGTACTCAATTCCAAAGGCACAATACCCGCTTATCATGTCCTCTAAGATCTGACTCATTCTTTCATCCAATTCATCAGTCTGGGGATGATGGGAAGTAGAAAGTTTCAGATCACAACCACAAACATCCATCATAGACATCCAAAATTCAGACATAAATTTAGGGTCTCTGTCAAAGATTATGGCCTTTGGAATACCAGAAGTATTAACCATATGAGACCACCACAAAAAAGGTAATTCTTTAGTGGAAACATCTCTGTGAGTAGGGATAAATTTACACATTTTTGTGAATCTGTCCACAATAACCCAGCAAGAGTTATAACTGTCTTTCCAAGAAATGGGTAATCCTGTTACAAAGTCTATGTTCACTAGTTTCCATGGTGAATCAGGAGCTTCAATATGTTGCATTAATCCAGCCCTTTTTCCAGTCAATCTTTTTGATTTCTGGCAAGAATAACAGGATTCAACATATAGTTTGGTGTCTTCAGACATATTAACCCACCAAGGAGTGTTCTTTATTCTGATCATTGTTTTCTCAAGATCAAAATGTCCAGCTAATATGTCATAATGACAAATTTTCAAGATGATTTATTTCATAGAAGGACAAATAACAATAAAATTACTCAACTTTCTTCTATAATATAGGTAGCCTTCATCAATTGATAATTTACCTTTTTCCAAAGCCTTCTGGTACTTTGGTGGGAGTGTTTTAATTAATGCTTGTATTGAAGCATTCTTCAGATCATTTAATATAGTACATAACATATTTAAGTCAGTTTCCTTATCATATCAATCCAGAATAAGCTGTAATATCTTTTCCTCCATATAAACCACACATATCCCATGAATGTGAACTATTTCATCTTCAGGGAACATATGCAGGATTTGAGTCATCATTTGGCAAAGTTAACCTTGATAACATATCCAAATTTGAGTGAAAAATACCAGCTTTATGAATTATTGTCATTCTCACTCTGTATTCTTGAAAAGCTGACTGCCATCTGAACATTTGTCTGTTAGGTGTTTTCAAGTTTAAGAGGGATTTAATTGCACTGAAGTCAGTGACAAGTTCATATTTCTTGTCATACAGATAGTAATGTAGCTTCTCTAGAGCTCAGACTACTGCTAAACACTCCAGCTGAGTGGCACCATATTTCAATTAACAATTTCTCAAGTTTCTTGAAATATAACAATTTACTACTTCTGATACTCAATCATTCATAACTTGTTTTTGATGGAAAGTAGCACCAAGACCAATAAAACTGGCATCAGTGTATAAAACAAATGGTTTATATAAGTCAGGTAAAGCAAGAATTGGTGATGACATCAAAAAATGATTCATAGTATTAAAAGCTTTTTGTCTTTCACTTTTTTAGACTAAAGTAACATCTTTCCTAATTAATTGGGTAAGGGGTAATGCTATGAACTTATAAGTTTTTATATACTGTCTATAGTATCCACACATTCCCAAAAAACTCTGGAGCTCTCTAAATGTGGTAGGAGCTCTCACCTGTTGTATGGCTGCCACTTTGTTTTGGTCAATGCATATCTGTAAACCTGAGACAACATGACCAAGCACTTTTAAGGAATGAAAACCAAATTTGCATTTCTTCAAAGTAAATGTCATATTTATTACATCCATCTTATGGAGCACTTTAAACAGGTGGTTAAGATGGTCCTCAAACATTTTAGAGAATATGATGATATCATCAATGTAAACCATCAGCCATCCTTCAATTATTTCCCAATGGAATATGTTATCCATAACCTTTTGAAAAACTTTTGGTGAATTTTTGGGGCTAAATGGCATCCTAACATACCTATAAATACCTATATGAGTGGCAATCATCAGAAAAGTCTGAGAATTCTTCTCAGAAGGTACCTGGTGATATCCTTTATTACCATCTAAACAGCTGATATATTTAGCACCTTGTAAGGTATTGTCAGCCTGTATATCTCCAGGACTGAGTAAAAAGTAATTATAAGTTATTTTAAACACATGAACTATACATGGGAATAATAAATAAGAGTACACAAATAGTATACATAAGTAAAATTATGATAATACACAAAAAATGCCATTATAACACCTTATATACACGCATATATCCACCTTTTATAGGTCTTATGTACTTAATATTAAGTTGTAATATTTTAGGGTAATCTTAAGAACCTTAAGTATAAGGCTACATAATTTTTAAGTACACTTAAAGCTGTTATATTCATTGTTTTATGCAAAAAACAAGAAATGCGCTTTATTTCACTTAAAAGTTGACTATATGCGCTATAAAATTGAGAATATCAAAATTGAGCTTTGACAGATCGATTGGGCTCATTTAGAACTATTAATTTGGCTATTTAAATGCATAAAAATAACACTTTTCAAATTTGGTGTTTTTTATGCCAGAAATGGCTTCTGTGTACTGGCCACATACTGCCTGCTTTTTTCCCGTGTGAATAGCTTCATTTTTAGCAAAGTTAGCTTTTTCACACTATAATTACCCCACATTCTACGCCCACTGTGTGGAAACACACTAAAATAGGCGACAGGCGCTTATTTAGTGTCCTAGCTTAATTAATAATGCATTGACCTTGTTTATATGCACTAATTTCATTAATAACCTCACTCTTGGCACTTTATTTCATCACCACGCTTAAATTCGCCTAATTTTAGTCAAGGATTTACCCGTGAAAGCGCCTGCCAAGAACTGCATGTAGTTACCCCACATCTCACGCTCTTTTTTAAGTTTTTGGGTGGTTTCTCAGTCAATTTTGGTTATTTTTGAATGGGAATTTCACGTAGTATAATTTCAGGATTAGCCCCATTATTTCTACAGTCAATCCCCCTTATTATTAAGCTATTATTAACCTTAAAAAGTCTCCTTTAGTCTTTAATATTATTGTTTTATACGCATATACTCTCTTTTTGTCTTTTTCTTTAATTTTGATGGATTTCCCTTATTATTACAGGATTTTGGCGGTTGTTACTCTTCTAATTATGTCATGGGTTACTGGGAATGTTGATGGGAATGTCTATTAGTTGTTTAGAGGCGTTATTAACTGTGTATTGGGTGGTACATCAAGGGAATCATTGGGGAACTCAGTGTGTATAAAAGGAGGAGGTTTTTGGGTTGTATTTCTTCATTCTTTATCATTACAATTTTAACCAATATAGCTAAATCAATTACAATACATATCAATTAGTACTTTTATAAGACTTTTGAATAGTATCTGAATTTATATAATCTATTTTTCTACCAACTATAAAGATTGTAAGCCATAAATAAGAATAGTGAGAATTATATTACTGAGACCTTTATATTTGATTATATTTTACAACTTAGTGGATTAAGACTACAGTATTTATATAGAACCATTAAAATCTTCTAGACAACTGACTATTCAAGCTAGTTCACGTCCTTGTACTTGACCTTAGCCTGACAATTGGGGACCTTTCCTCAAGAATTCTGTTATAATCCTGTAAGTGAAATTTTCAAAGAAGGTACACGTAAATAATATCCCTATAGAAATATTTGGATAATTACAACAGGTTGGGGTCACTTATATAGTGATTTCAGAAAAAGAAGCCCTGTTATATAATAAAATTGTGATATTGAATCATCAATTTTACCACTAATTTAACATATAATTGTTCTTAGTGGGAGTCTGTCAATAGACCAATTGAATTTGTGATCTTTGCAGATAATAAACCAATTAAACTGATTAATTTTTTTCTTTTTACAGGACTCTTAATCCCTTTTTATTGGTTTGTAAAATTCATTTAATATTTAGAAAGAATCTTACTAACAAATTTTCTTTTTTAAATATAAATACACGGCTACATATTGTAGACCAGTTAAATCAAGTGACCACATAAAAGCATATTTGACTTTTGGCACTTAAAAATTCACTTAATACCAATAAGTAAGCAATAAAATTTTCTTCAGAGGTATTAATAAATACTGATTAAACTCCTTTTTGAAGTTTTTCAAATCTAAAACTTTCAATTCTCTAAAATTCCACGTAAAAATGTGTGACAACAATGACATTGTAAGTAATAAGGCAAAACCTTATAACTTAAGAACTAGAGCTGAAAGACCTGTTACAGGACATCCAAATGGAGGGTCAAGAATCACCAGTAACAATAAACAACACCCCACCAATGTCCATGGAGGAAAAGGAAAAGCTCTTAAAACAAATGTCAATAAAGAAGTCCAAAAACACCTTACAAGAGCAAATTCACTCCCTCTCAACCCTACTGAATACACTAACAATAAGAGTAAACAATATGTTAGACCAGATCAACAATCTGGAGAAAAGGGCGGCACAGGGCTTTATAGAAGTCAACCAGGCTCTAGTGGATATAAGGTCTCATCAACAACCAGTGGTACCAAATACCACAGCAACACCTCCAGTCCCAGAAGAGGACCAAAAGATAACTGTAAGCAAATGGAAGTGGGATTGGTATGCCCAAAACTACAACAGTCCTCCTCAACAGGGATCCAGCAGTCACCCTTACAGGGGAAAGCCAAGGAGAGGCAGGGGAAATGGAATAAGACCGTGGTAAGTCATCCATCTTCTCAAGATCAATTATATAATCCTAACAATGAATTACTTATAGGTAATGAAATTGATAGAGAGTTATTGGATATAATTGATAAGGATTTAAAAAATTATTCATTTGAAAATAACATGTTAGACTTGTCATTACATGAGGACAATGTACATAGTTTTATTGATCACCAGGAAAATACTATTAATATAAAAATGGAATCAAATGAATTAAAAATTGACCCTGATGATGAATCTTCTGAATTGGAAACAGACAAAATTGAATATTTTCTGAAAGAAAATCCAATGGAATCAAAAATAATTAGTAAATTATTATTAAGAATTGAGAAATTGGAAGAATTCTCTAGAGAGTCCAACAATAATACAGAAAGTGTATTATTAAACATCACACAATCATTGAGTACAACAGCCAATAAGTTAAAAGTTATTGAGAATTCAAATAATGAATTGATCAATGAAAACAAAAGATTAAATTCTGAGAATAAAACTTTAGAAATTAAATTAGAACATTCTCAAAATATTATGGCCACCATAGAGGGACGTGTAAAATTGTCTTTTTCAAATGTAAATGATACTTTAACTCATGTACCTGTAATAAAAGATAGGTTACAAAGAGTAGAAATTGAGGTAGCCAACATTTTGAAAAATACTGAAACAATAAAGGATAATACCTCTTATGTAGAAAGAGTACCAGTTTTTATGAAACACTCTGATGATAAACCAATGATGGAACATGAACATAGTGTCATGGGCTCTGAGAATATAAAATCAGTAAAAGATGAAATTAATGATCATCTTTCTAAAGTGAGTGAATTACTCAATATTTCTCAGGTTAGGGAAGCTAAAACTAGCCAAAAGAACGGGCCTAAGTTAGATCAGTACCCTTCTTTTGACGGGGATTCAAAATCTGATTGGCAACAATTCATACAAAGAATTGATAACTTAAAATTTTCATATAAATTACCTGATGAAGAAATTACTTCAAAGTTAATATCTTTATTTACAGATGTGGCCTTATTATGGTTTGAATCTGTATTGAGTGAGGGAATTAATTACTCCTGGAATGAATGGAAGGCACTAATTGAAAGGCAATTTGGTGGCCCAAAATTTAGAATCACTCAACAAAGACTGTATGAAAGGGCCAGATATAATCCAAATGCTGGAGATAAACCCATGGTCTTCTTAATGAATTTAATAAAAATCATGAAAGCTATGGATCCAAAAATGGATTATGAAGAGTGGAAAGAAAAAATAATATACAAGTTGCCTATATCAGTTAGAGACATTATTGTAGCTAGAACTGAGACTGTCAGAGACACCTCTGGATTCATTAATATATGCAATGAGATATTATTAAACCACAAGTATGAAACCAAGTATAGTAATTACAGACAAAGTGTTGACGTGGTAAAACCTACTACAAGTAAGTTACCAGTGGAAAAGAAAAAACCTTCAGCTCCCCTTGTCCCTAAGAGACAAGAAAATAACACTTGTTACAAATGTAATGAACCTTGGGTTAAAGGTCACACGTGTAAGAAAAGAATAAATGTTATTGAAACCTCATAGAATTCTGAACCTAGTAATCATGAAGATGAGAACGTGGAATCCAGTGAGGATTGCAAAAGTAACATATCTTACAGTGATGATGAAAATGAGATATTTGTATTAGAACAGGATATAATGTTCCTTAATGATGCTATACCTCATACAGACACATCTTTAACTTCCATAGAGGAAGCTGAAATAATCAAAGATGTATCTCATGACACTTACAAAATAACACCTATCAGAGCACCTATTATCATATGTGGAAAAGAAATGAATGCCATTCTTGACACTGGGGCTGCAGGTAGTGTAGTTTCACTTAATGCATTAATGAAACTTGATAGTAAGTACCAGGAAAAACTAGAACCTGTTCAGACAAAGAACTGGAGGGGTTTTGGTTCAGTATTAAATCCAATTGGCAAATACAAAACTGCTGTATTCTTTAAATATAATAATGGATATGTTAGAGCAGTTTGTGAATTTGTAGTAATGGATAATAATAATTGTAGTGATTGGTTTATTATTGGCAATGATTTATTGACAAAATTTGGCATTAAACTAGATCCTGCAAACAGTTGTTTCACCATAGGGGTGAATGGTAAAAGGAAATTCAAAATATGTTCTGAAAATTCAGTATATGCCATTTCTCCTAGAGAAGAACAACTGCAAGGTGGAAGAACCACCAATGAAGTGGGTGAATTGGAAAATGAAATCCAAAAGGCCTCTTTCAGTCCTCAACTCTCAAAAATTGAACAAGAAGACATTTTGAGATTGATTAAATCATATCCTATGGCATTTTCTCATGGATCAAATGAACTAGGATTGGTCAAAGACCATGAGATGAAAATCTCTCTAAGCTGTGATCTGGATAATATTCCTGGCAGCTTAAAAAAGAAACCTTACCCAGCATCTCCTGCAAAAAGGAAAGATATTGAAGACAATATAAAATTGTTGTTGGAAATGGGTATTGTTGAAAAAGTGGACACAACACCTAAGTATTGTGTCATTTCACCAGTATTAATCTCTTATGAAAAAGATAAGGAAAGATTATGCAGTGATTATAGAGCTCTGAATACATATACAGTAGATGATATTTACCCTCTACCAAGGATAGCTTCTATCCATGCTACCTTACAAGGAGCAAAATATATTTCCTGTCTGGATGGGAACAAGGGTTACCACCAGATTCCTGTGGAAAGAAATTCTCAAAATTACTTATTAATAACCACACATATGGGTATATATAAGTATGTGAGAATGCCATTTGGCCCAAAGAATGCCCCTTCAGTCTTCCAAAAATTGATGGATAGTGTTTTTCATCAGGAAATGGTTGAAGGATGGCTATTGGTCTATATTGATGACATCATAGTGTTTTCAAAAACATATGATGAACATTTAAATCACCTGAAAAGAGTCTTTCAAAAAATGGATGAAATTAATATGACTATTGCATTAAAGAAATGTAAGTTTGGATTTCAATCCTTGAAAGTACTTGGACATGTTGTATCTGGATTACAAATTTGTGTTGACCAGAATAAAGTGGCAGCAATTAAAAACATTGGGATACCTAAAAATGTAAAAGAGGTTCAAAGTTTTTTGGGTATGTGTGGATATTATAGACAATATATTAAAAATTACCAATCCATTGCAGCCCCTTTAACAACATTAATCAGGAAGAATGAAGCTTTCATTTGGAATAATGAAAGACAACACGCCTTTAATAAATTAAAGGAATGTTTAATGTCAGCTCCAATATTGGGACTGCCAGATTTCACCCTACCTTTTATCTTGTACACTGATGCAAGTTTCATAGGTTTGGGTGCTGCTTTACAGCAAAAACAGATAATAAATGGAAAATTATCTGAAGTAGTTATCTGTTATATATCCAGAACCTTAAGAAAAACAGAATTAAGGTATGGTGCCACACAGCTAGAATGTTTAGCCGTGGTGTGGGCTTTGGAGAAACTTCATTACTATCTGGAGGACCAGAAGTTTGAACTTATAACAGATTGCAGTGCAGTAAAATCATTACTAAACATGAAAACACCTAATAGGCACATTTTTAGATGGCAACTAGCTGTACAAGAGTACAGAGGAAGAATGACAATCACTCACAGAGCAGGAACATTGCATTCAAATGTGGATTTATTATCCAGAAGTCCTTTGCCAAATGATGCTGACAACCCAGCTTATGTGCCTGAAAATGAGGTTATACATATATTTGGGATTTATATAGTGGATTTAGAAGTAGATTTTATGCAAACTATATTGGAAAATTATTCATCTGATAAAGATTTGTCTAAACTATCTACCATTCTTAATGATCCATCAAATACCTCCATGAGTGCATTAATTAAAACCTTGCCTCCAAAGTATAAAAATGTGTTGGAAAAAGGTAAACTATCAATTGAAGATGGATATATATATTACAGGAAAAAGTTAAGCAATGTAATAGTAATACCACCATCTATGAAAGAGTTAATGTTGAGTACTTGTCATGATGACATCTTAGCTGGTCATTTTGACTTTAACAAAACATTAACCAGAGTTAAAAATACAGCCTGGTGGATAAACATGAAAGAGGATGTACAAAAATACATTGAAACATGTGACTCTTGTCAGAAATCTAAAAGATTAACTGGGAAGAGAGCTGGGTTGTTACAACAAATAGAGCAGCCAAAAGCTCCATGGGAAATTATAAACATGGATTTTGTAACTGGCTTGCCATTAGCAGGAAAAGAAAGTTTCAATTCTTGCTGGGTAATAGTGGATAGATTAACAAAAATGTGTAAGTTTATCCCTACCCATAAAGAGGTATCTGCTAAAGACTTGGCGTTACTATGGTGGACTCAGATGATGAATACTGCTGGGTTCCCCAAAGCCATAATCTCTGACAGAGATCCTAAATTTACTTCAGAGTTCTGGACATCTTTGATGGAAGTATCAGGTTGTCAATTAAAATTGTCTACAGCACACCATCCACAAACTGATGGGCTGGCTGAGAGGATGACACAAACTCTAGAAGACATGATCAGAAGATATTGTGCCTTTGGATTAAAATACAAAGACAATGAGAAATTCACACATGACTGGATAACATTAATTCCTGGCCTTGAATTTGCTTATAACAGCACAACTCATTCTGTAACAGAGAAGAAACCATTTGAACTCTGGCTGGGATATGTACCAAATACCCCAGTAAATCATTTAAATAAACTACCAAGGTTGGATATACACCCTGGCACTAAATCCTTTATTCATATGCAACAAATGTGTAGAAAGCATGCAGAAGAATGCATCCAAAAAGCATTTGAATATGAAAAGAAAAGGTGGGACAAATCTCATTAAGAATTTGAATTTAAAAAGGGAGATGAAGTCCTCATATCAACACTACATTTTAACTTACAAGGTAATGTTAAATTAAAGGATCCCTTTGTAGGACCTTTTGTAGTAAATAAAATGGTTGGGAATAATGCAGTGGAAGTCATATTATATGCTCCATATGATAGGAAACATCCAGTTTTCCCTATCTCATTATTGAAACCTTACCATGCAAATGATCCTGACTTATTTCCAAAAAGAAGGGGAAGGCCTAAAAAGCAACCTGAAGAAATTGTGGAAAAAGCAGAGATTGAAAAAATACTCAAGAAAAGAATCCTTACTAAAGAAAAAGGAACTGAGTATTTACTAAGATTTAAAGGGAAATCAAATGAATTTGATAAATGGATACCTGAAAAAGAAATTTCTAATTTATCCACCCTTCTTAAAAAATTTAAACAGAAATAAATTTCTGTTCAACCAGCTGAGGGGTTAAAAAAACCAGTACTCATAATATTTTATTATGTTTTATTTCTTTAAAGTTGAATCTTTAATGCTACAGATTTATTCTGAATACCTGAAAATTACAAATTGATAAAATAAAATGTATAACTTATCATTTTTTTATTGTTTTTTTTTTTGGGTGGGCGAGTGTCAGCCTGTATATCTCCAGGACTGAGTAAAAAGTAATTATAAGTTATGTTAAACACATGAACTATACATGGGAATAATAAATAAGAGTACACAAATAGTATACATAAGTAAAATTATGATAATACACAAAAAATGCCATTATAACACCTTATATACACGCATATATCCACCTTTTATAGGTCTTATGTACTTAATATTAAGTTGTAATATGTTAGGGTAATCTTAAGAACCTTAAGTATAAGGCTACATAATTTTTAAGTACACTTAAAGCTGTTATATTCATTGTTTTATGCAAAAAACAAGAAATGCGCTTTATTTCACTTAAAAGTTGACTATATGCGCTATAAAATTGAGAATATCAAAATTGAGCTTTGACAGATCAATTGGGCTCATTTAGAACTATTGATTTGGCTATTTAAATGCATAAAAATAACACTTTTCAAATTTGGTGTTTTTTATGCCAGAAATGGCTTCTGTGTACTGGCCACATACTGCCTGCTTTTTTCCCGTGTGAATAGCTTCATTTTTAGCAAAGTTAGCTTTTTCACACTATAATTACCCCACATTCTACGCCCACTGTGGGGAAACACACTAAAATAGGCGACAGGCGCTTATTTAGTGTCCTAGCTTAATTAATAATGCATTGACCTTGTTTATATGCACTAATTTCATTAATAACCTCACTCTTGGCACTTTATTTCATCACCACGCTTAAATTCGCCTAATTTTAGTCAAGGATTTACCCGTGAAAGCGCCTGCCAAGAACTGCATGTAGTTACCCCACATCTCACGCTCTTTTTTAAGTTTTTGGGTGGTTTCTCAGTCAATTTTGGTTATTTTTGAATGGGAATTTCACGTAGTATAATGTCAGGATTAGCCCCATTATTTCTACAGTCAATCCCCCTTATTATTAAGCTATTATTAACCTTAAAAAGTCTCCTTTAGTCTTTAATATTATTGTTTTATACGCATATACTCTCTTTTTGTCTTTTTCTTTAATTTTGATGGATTTCCCTTATTATTACAGGATTTTGGCGGTTGTTACTTGTCGGTCAATCGTCTAGAAGTTATAAGAGAAGAGGGAAGAAAAGAGAGGAGGACAAGAAGGAGATAATAGTTTTTGAAGTAAAAGAAATAAAAACAATTAAAATTATTTAATTTATTTGAGAGAAGGCAACGACGAGTGATCTGAGAGATGACAACAAATTGGTTTTATTAATATTATTATTATTTAAGTAAGAGTTCTGCGCGGCAAACAATATAATTACTATCAGACTTAAGGCAACCTTTAAATTGTTATTTAGAATTTTTAATTAGAATTTAATACTAATAAAAATAATAATAAGCGTAATAAATTTATCTTTAAATGGTTGAGTGTGTAATAAGTGATAAGGCTACAGGGGATTATCCAAGGCCCTTTTATAGGCAATGGGTCCTCTGAAGCGCTACTATATTTGTAAATACAATGATTAGAATGGAATAAAACAAACATATCAAAAGAGTAAATGAAACATAACAATATAGAGAAAAACATGAAACAAATAATTAAAAGCCCAATTAAGAATCCAATTTCCCCGCCATTAATTCCCAAATCAGTAAGTGACAATAGTGAATAACTAAACAAGATTGGAAACATAGGAACTATGAGAAATATAATTCCCAACAGATGGTACATTCTGATTAGAGGACATTTTAAGTGAAACAAAAAAATAATTTGACGCAACAAAACAAGCAATTAATCTCAATTTAGTCCAAATTAATTTATTTGTTTTTTCTAACACAATTAAGGGTCAAAAGAAGCGTCCTTAATTATTGTTTAGTATCATATGAGAGGTATTATTTAATATATAAATTTAAGTAATTAATTTAAATATATTATAAATCAAATTTACACTTGTAATTATAATATATGTTTTTTTAATTAATTAAATATAAATTTATAATTATTAAATACATAAAAATGCGCCATTATTTGTAGAATATATTATATTATGCTCAATTTAATTGTATATAAAAATATATATAACCAATAAATTTAATGTAACACTTGTATATAATAAAATTCTTATATAATTTCATTATGCAATAAAATATTAAGTTATATTCATTAAATACAAGTCTTACCCACTTTTTAGGGTTTTATAATTTATATATCATTTACTGGACTCCTAGAATAGCCTGGCAGACATTACTCTTCTAATTATGTCATGGGTTACTGGGAATGTTGATGGGCATGTCTATTAGTTGTTTAGAGGCGTTATTAACTGTGTATTGGGTGGTACATCAAGGGAATCATTGGGGAACTCAGTGTGTATAAAAGGAGGAGGTTTTTGGGTTGTATTTCTTCATGCTTTATCATTACAATTTTAACCAATATAACTAAATCAATTACAATACATATCAATTAGTACTTTTATAAGACTTTTGAATAGTATCTGAATTTATATAATCTATTTTTCTACCAACTATAAAGATTGTAAGCCATAAATAAGAATAGTGAGAATTATATTACTGAGACCTTTATATTTGATTATATTTTACAACTTAGTGGATTAAGACTACAGTATTCATATAGGACCATTAAAATCTTCTAGACAACTGACTATTCAAGCTAGTTCACGTCCTTGTACTTGACCTTAGCCTGACAGGTAGCATGTTTAGAGCTAATTTTTTGATAAAGGATAGATATCATCAACAGTATAAGTGTTTAATTCTCTATAATCACCACATAACCAGGCTTTATCTTTCTCATAAGAAATTAGGACAGGTGAGATAACACAATTTTTAGGTGTTTCAACTACCTTTTCAATAATATTCATTCTTAAAAGGGTAGAGATATTGTCTTCAATATCTTTTCTCTTTGTGGGAGAAGTTGGATAAGGCTTCTTTTTTAAACTTGGTGGTATTTCAGTTAATGGGCAAGATAATTAGTGCTTCATTTTTTCTTTTACCAATCCTAATTCTTGTGACCCATGAGCAAAGGCCATAGGAAAAGATTTTATCAATTGAATGATGGAATCTTTTTCCTCATCAGAAAGTTGTTCTCCAAATAATACAGTGTCAATTTCAGACAAATAGGCAGGAATTTCTTTTGTAGATCTTCCTTTATATTAAACTACAGAATGACATGTGTTCAATCCTGGTTTACTATTTTTTGGGGGAGAAAATCTTAAATTTTCTCTTCCCATTCATCCCCATGGTGAAGCATTGGTTTGAGGGCTCCAATTTTATGCAATATTTGGTTAAAATATTGTTTCCCACAATGAATCAACTGCTTAAGTTATCATTTTTCATAAAAACAAAATCACACATAGCTCTTACAAAACCATGGTTATATTTGAAAAATACTGTGGCTTTGTATTTACCGATGGGGGACAAAACGGAGTCATAACCTCTCCAATTCTCAGAAATGACAGGCATAAGTTTTGATTTATAATCCTGGTCCACTGAAGCAAGTGCTTTTTCAGATACTACACTTTCTTCAGCTCCAGAATAAAAAACAACCTCAAAGTTATTTCTATTAATCAAGACTGGTGCCTTGAGAGGGGCAATAATAATTGAGCTGTCCTCAAGATTTCTTATGTTTTCAGCATCTTCTACTGTAGATAAATCATTATTCCCAATATCAATATTATTTAAATAATGAATATCTTCTTCCAGCATTGAAATTTCCTGGTGAGATTGATATGAAATGTTGCTGGTACAATCACTTGAAGTATCATCTAGTGCAACTGTGTCATCAGCATTTTCCTCTGTCTGTTCAACAAGATTTATTTTCTTGTCACAAAAATGGCCTTTCTTCCAAGGCTTGTTACATTTAAAGCAAGTGTTTGTTGCATACTTTATAGTTGCAACTGAGGCAGAAGGTTTTTTAACTTTTTCAAGAGGTTTCTGTTGGTAATTGGAAGTTTTCTACAATGAAGTTCTAGGAATTAATCTTCTAGAATCATACTTGGTATTTAAAATAATCTCATTAAAAGTATTAATAAAAGAAAAAGGTTCTCTTTAGAACTCAGTCCTAGAAACTATCAAGTCCCTCAGAGACATAGGCAATTTATAGAGGATCTTGTCCTTCCATAAGTCAAACTCCATATCTGAGTCCATTTCCCTAACTATTTTAAAAAGTTTCATCAGGAACTCAATAGGTTTTTCAGCAGAAGAAGAGCTATATCTAGCTTCTTCATACTGCCTTTGTTGAGCTAACCTAAACTTGGAACCAAAAAATTGTGCTTTAACTAATTTCTTCCAATCTTCCCATGAGTAGTCATTTTTATTTAAAAGGACAGATTCATACCACTTTAGGGCTACATTGGTAAATAAAGAAATTAATTTTGAGGCAATTTCCTCATCTGGAAGTTTGTAAGAATTTTTCAGATTATCAATCCTGCAAATAAATTGCTGCCAATCAGAGGAAGAATCACCATCAAATGCTGGATATTGGTCAAGTTTTGTCCAATTTTTTTGATTTGAAGCAGTCTCCTTATTACAAGCTTTTTTCTGAATGAGAAGAAGCTGTAACTTCTTCAATTGGGAAATAATCTCATTGTTTAACCCTTCTGTAGATGAACAAGGTACATCATAAATTTTTGATGGAAACTCAGTAATATCTACAGGCATTTCTGGTACTAATTTTACTTTAGATGAACTAGAGACAGGTATAATTGGAGTATCCTGTGAAACAGCTTCTTTCAAAGAAATATAAGAAAAAATTTGGTCATGTAACAATTAATTCAATTTCTCTTCAATGGTTGTTAGCCTAGTCTTCACTCTTGGAATACAAGATAAATTTTCATTGATGGTTGCAAAAGATAATGGGTTCTTACTTTTCAAAGATGAATAATGGTCACTTAATCTCTTTAAGTTCAACTTATGTCCCTCTAGCTCCTGGAAACAGATAGACACAGTGTCTTTTGACTTAGACAATTCATTCTTCATATTTTGCCACAAAGCAACTTTCTTCTCATGAGTTACTTTAAACTTAAACAAATCATCAGAAACTCTCTGTAATTCACTTATCACTGATTGATAACCCTGTTCATTTAACAAACTATTAAATTTTTGAGTCAATTGCATGTTGTTCATTATATGATTTTGTTTAGCAATAATATCTCTCAAATATTCATCATTAATGGTAGCTACATCTGGAGTATTTCTTATGAACAAAACAGAATAATTTTCCAGATTCTCATAAAATTCGGGATCAAGTGTTTCATCAATAATAGCCATATCATGATTTATCATTGAAGTAGCAATCAATACCAAAGGATTATTTACATTAGAATATTGAGCAATCTTCCTAGTACAGTCAGCCTCTACTGGTCTCAAGGTATCATCTCCTTTTCCAGAATTACCTGAAGGAACTGAATCAGTAACAAGAAAGGGTACTTGGTATTCAAGAGAGGGGCTTACCATGGTTTTGGAAAAAATTTAATTTGATTTTTCTTCCTCTTTCTTCCTCCTTGGTAGGGGTGAGGAGGTTTTGGGTTGAACTGATGGGGCCTGGAAGGACCTGCCTGAGGTGCTTGCTGTTGTTGCTGTTGGGCCTGGAGGTATTCCCACTGGGTGTTTAGCCAGTCCCATTGCCATTTTTAAACTTCCACCTTTTCCTGTTGTTGAGGAGCCAATTGTGGAAGGGCTTTTGTTGTTGGAGGAGGTTTCCTCTTCTCTTGAAGAAAGGATTCTATGGTTCTTACCTTTTCTTCTAGAATTTCTGCTTTTAATCTTATTTTGAGATTCTCTTCCCTCAACTCCTTGATGAGGGTGGAGAGTTTTCCGACTTGCTGATGCAAGGGCATCTTTTTTATCTTGAATCCTTTTGGAAGCTCTTCTGGGGGGTTCACTGAAGTCTTTTGATTCAGAGCATTTTTTTCCACTTTTATTTCTATTTCTTGCATTTCCACATCCTGATTGATCCAATAATTGATTAATTTGATCAATTTTTGTTGTCAAAGGAGAACTTACAGAAGTCTCATCATAATCAATCAATTTTAGTTCCTCATCACAGGCAGCAGAAGCACTTTGATCACTCATTGTTGTAGATAACCTGAACTGAGAGAAAGAAATATAAAAATTTAATCAGTTATTATCTTACTTTGTTGAAAGGAAAATCAGAGAAAAATAAAAATATTTCAAGGATATAATCAATTATCAGGATTATTTAATCAACTGGAATAATGAAAATATAATTTTTATCAGGACAAAGATCAACTGAAATAATAATCAAAATTTTTATTTTTTAAATTAAGAAGATCATATTCTATTACCAGGATTTAAGATAAATAAATTGAAATAATAAAATAATTTTTTAATTATCAGGAAAATGAGTCAACTGGAATAATTAACACAATTCTCAATTAATTATTAATATATATGTTGATGATTATCAGGACTAAGAGTCAACTGAAAAATTTAATTACCAGGACTTAATGTCAACTGAAATAATTTAATATAATTTATTCAATTAATATTATATATCTATTATCCTACTTCCAGGACAATTTGTCAACTGAAACAATAAGATAATATTTTAATTATCAGGACAAAAGGTCAGCTGAAATAATAAAAATATATATATAATATAATTAAGTTAATATATATTACTTCTAGGACTAAGAACAAAATAGTTCTATCTTGGTCAACTAGGAAAGAAAGTTTATTATTTACCAGGCACCTCCCTGTCAGTACAGTCTAGTATATAAGTATGATATAATAGTGTTATTTTATGGTCCTACTACTTATTAATAAATGATTTAGTGATTAAACCTCAGGGGAAGACTAATAGAATAGTTATACTCAAATTAAACTCACAATACTTGGATTTAAATGCGTGCTAGTGGTGGAAAATAGAAGAATAAAATATAGTTATAGCTTTTATAAAGATAATATCAATTTATAAGGGCTTTATAATATATTTCTGAATGTTAATAATTGTAGTGTAATGTTTGTTTGAAGTGTAGTAATTGAATGATGATAATAAACCGTCAAAATCCCTTCTTACTTATACCCAAATCCACTGGAGTGCACAGACCTTCAATCCAGATGATGTCACTGCTATCCCCGGCAATTACAGCACTGTGAGGGCCCATCACCTCCCCATGGCGTCCACTTCAAGCAGTTTCAACACCCAGACCTCCAGTAAGGACCCTCCATCACTATTAATAATAACACAGAGTCATACCATAAATAGAAATCCCAGATAAAAGCGGATACCATAAAGAAACAGGTAAAATAAATGATCAAAAAGAGATTTAATGAAACTAAAAGCATATAAAGGAAACAAATAAAATGTCCAAGCCCCCAATAACATCCCCAAGCATCCACATTAACCCAAAAACATCTTTCCAACCCATAAATCCGTGAATAACCATCCAAGGAAGTAATTTTAGTTGTCCAAACTGGGTGTATGCGCCTGATATAGGTGTCTATGCTTCTGTAGGCGTTGTGAATCCACTGATTTCGTCCATATGACCTAAAATAAGCAGAAAAACAAAGGTTATAGGCTATTAAGGGGCTAAAACCCACTTATATACCTAAATATACATAATATACTGCATATTTCACTGAATATGAGATTTATGTATACATATAAGCTTATGTATGTCAATAATTACTTCATATCACTTAAGATAAGTATATTATGACTCCATTAACACCTTAATAAGTATTATTAGGCCATGGATAAGCTATTTAAACTATTATAAATTATATAATAGAATAATAATTATATATATATATAATAAAATAATATATATTATTATTTTAACCTTATTTTTAAGATATAAGCTTAATCTAATTAAGGTTATCTTATTTTAAGCATAAGAAATACTCAGTCCTAAGGATATTTAGGCTGACACTCCCTCACCCCAAAAAAACAATAAAAAAAATGTTAAGACATTTTAATTAATCTTAAGGAATGAAATAATAAAATAAAAAATTTTTTATAATACATATACTGATGAACAGTATTATTTAGATTTAAATTTTTTCAAGAGATTTCTAAGATCAGAGATTTCATTTTCTGCAATCCACTGGTCATATTCACTTGATTTATTTTTAAATCTTAATAGATACTCAACTCCCTTTTCTTTAGTAAGGTGTCTCTTTTTAAGTATCTTTTCAATTTCTGCTTTTTCCACTATTTCTTCAGGTTGCTGTTTATGCCTTCCTGATCTTCTTGGAAAGAGAGCAGTATCATTAGAATGGTATGGTTTTATAAGAGAAATAGGAAATACTGGATGTTTTCTATCATAAGGTGCATATAGAATAACCTCAACAGCATTATTACCAACCATCTTTTTAACTACAAATGGTCCAATGAATGGATCCTTCAATTTAACATTACCATTTAAATTGAAATGTAGCGTTGAAATAAGGACTTCATCACCCTCTTTGAACATTTGTTCTTTATGGGCTTTATCCCATCTTTTCTTTTCATACTCAAAAGCCTTATTTATACATTCTTGAGCATGTTTTCTGCATAATTCTTGCATCTGAAGAAAAGATTTAGTACCTAGATGAATATCCAATCTAGGTAACTTATTAATAGTTTTAGCAGGGGTATTAGGTACATAACCCAACCATAACTCAAATGGCTTTTTGCCAGTGACAGAATGTACTGTACTATTATATGCAAATTCTAAACCTGGGATAAGGGTTACCCAATCATGCGTGAATTTGTCATTGTCTTTAAAATTAAGACCAAAAGCACAGTATCTTCTTATATATCCTTAATGATTTTAACATCCTCAAAATTCATTAAAGATTCATTTGAGTCTATATTTAATATTGGATTGTAAAAGATGGACAAATCATCTTCCAACATACAGACTTCATTTTCATCACTATATGAGATATTGCTGTCATAATCACTTGAATCATTACTCTTTTCTACTTCATTTTCAGATTCATGTTGATTTTCAACAATATTTATGTTTTCCTCACATTTGTGACCTTTAACCCAAGGTTTGTTACACTTATAACAAGTATTTGTTTCATACTTTTTAGGTACTACAGGTGCAGTAGGTTTTTTCTGCTTCTCCTGAAGTGTTTTTGAATTCTGAGTTTTTACAGGTTCAACATTTTGCTTATAAGTGGAATACCTTGATTCATACTTATGGTTTAATAATATTTCATTGCAAATATTAATAAAGTCAGAATATTCAGTAACATTTAATGTTCTAGCTACAACAATGTCTCTGAAAGATATAGGTAATTTGTATATTATCTTATCTTTCCATAAGTTAAAATCCATATGAGGCTCAATGGCTTTTAATATTTTGTTTAAATTCATTAAAAATACCATAGGTTTTTCACCATTCAACGGATTATACCTAGTCTTCTCATACAGTCTCTGCTGAGTAAGCCTGAATTTAGAACCTCCAAATTGTTTTTCAATAAGTTGTTTCCATTCAGCCCAAGAGTAGTCTCTACCCTCACTTAAGACAGCTTCAAACCATAATAAAGCAACATCCTTAAATAAAGAAATTAATTTTGATGTTATCTCTTCATCTGGCAACTTATATGAGAATTTCAAGTTGTCAATTCTTTGAATAAAATGTTGCCAATCAGAGCTGGCTTCCCCATCATAAGTTGGGTACTGATCTATCTTAGGCCAGTTCTTCTGATTGGATTTTATCTCACTAATCTTAGGTAAATTCAACAACTCATTCACTTTTGATAAATGGTCTTGTATTTCTTCCTGCACGGATTTGTGACTTACATTTTCAGATTTGACACTACCACCAGATGGTTTTAATTGTGGTGGTACAGGGAAGGAATGAGATTCACTTTTGCCAATGAAAGGATTATTATTATATTGATTATACTTATGATTATCCTGGTTCATTAGTAGATTGGCAGTTTCAATCTCAACTTTAGTTAATCTTTGTAGCAACTCAGAGACACTTTGATTTGTCTGGGCAAAAGATAACTTTGTTCTTGATTCAGTTTTTAATAAGTGTGTTTCATATAATCTTTCTAACTCACAAAATTTGTTTGAAAGGTCATTATATTTATTACTCAATGAATCATATTTAAGAGTTAGAGACAAATGTTCTTTCTCTAATTCTTTATTACGTGTTGCTAATTGAGAAATGTTCAATGTTAAGGATGAAATTGTATCACTAGTGAGCTTAACTGTCTGTTCCTCACAATCAGTCATTCTATTCCACAATGCTGAAACAATTCTATGGACAGTTGGATTATTGTTAAAATATTCCATGTCCTCCTTTTCAATTCTCTCACTCTCCTGTGAACTTCTCATCTCACTAGTAGGTGGTTGCAACTGAGGATTAACTGTATTATCATTGTATATAGTACTGTTATTATGGACAAAAGACAAGTCAGGTGTATCTACTCTAAAACCTAAATTTCTTAAATCCTCCTCTATTTGTTGTACAGATTTAACATCAATAGAATTACCTATATTGTAATTATCAGCATTATGTCTAATCTGAGAGGGTAAGTTACTTACCAAGGGATGGTTGCCAGTCCTGATTTTTGGCGCTTTTTTCCCTTGTAAGGGTGAGCTGAGGAAGTCAGATGAGGGGGCGGATCCCTGTTGCAACTGTGGCTTGTCCACTGTTGGTGAAACCAGTCCCATTTCCATTTGTCTACCAGGATTTTCTCCTGGGAGTGAGTGGACCCTCCTTGGGTAGGGGGTTTCTGATTTGATTGATTGGGCTGGCCTCCCTTTAATTCTGCCATTGCCTGATTCATCTGCTGAAATCCTACCTTGCAATTGTTTTGCAACTGCTCTACCTCTTTGAACATGAGATATTTTGATTCCTCTAGCTTCAGAACCTGTTTGGCCAGGTGGGACAGTTGATCCTGAAGAGGAGGAGACATCTTTTTGATAGTTATCTTTTTTAAGAGGGCGTCCTTTTCCTCTATACTCATGCTTTCTGGCTGGGGGTACTGTTGTCCCTCCATGGTGATGTCCTGGAAAGTTTTTATTAGCTTTAGACCTGGTATTATAAGCAGGCTGTTCACTTACACTATCCTGGGGAGCACTCATATTGTTCAGAATAACAATATTTTACGTCTACAAAAGGAAAAACTCTGTGGAATTAGTAGACAAAAGATATTAGTAATTATATTACTAATAAAAAAGCAATGGAGCTTACCCTGAATTTATATCTTTATTTATTTAAATAAAATATAAGAAAAATTTGAAAAAATCTGTTAAAAATATAATAATAAGTTTAACTAGAACTCTATAAGGGTGAATAATTAGCTTACCAAGCTTTAGCCAAATACCAATTTAATTGGGTGTTATATTGGTGTCCAAATACCAAGTGAAATTGGGTTTATATTGGGTACAGTTACTACTGTAAATATCTAATTTTTATGATAAAAAATTAGTACAATTATTATAAGGGTTCTTTTCCGCAATCAATGAGCTATGATAACCCACTAATATGCAGCAGACCCAAATATTTGGTTAATTTTGAGTTGTACTAAGGTAAAAATCACGTCCCAAGGCTTATACTAAATAATAAGTAAAATATAAGGAAAGACCCCCAATTGTCAGTACAGTCTAGTATATAAGTATGATATAATAGTGTTATTTTATGGTCCTACTACTTATTAATAAATGATTTAGTGATTAAACCTCAGGGGAAGACTAATAGAATAGTTATACTCAAATTAAACTCACAATACTTGGATTTAAATGTGTGCTAGTGGTGGAAAATAGAAGAATAAAATATAGTTATAGCTTTTATAAAGATAATATCAATTTATAAGGGCTTTATAATATATTTCTGAATGTTAATAATTGTAGTGTAATGTTTGTTTGAAGTGTAGTAATTGAATGATGATAATAAACCGTCAAAATCCCTTCTTACTTATACCCAAATCCACTGGAGTGCACAGACCTTCAATCCAGATGATGTCACTGCTATCCCTGGCAATTACAGCACTGTGAGGGCCCATCACCTCCCCATGGCGTCCACTTCAAGCAGTTTCAACACCCAGACCTCCAGTAAGGACCCTCCATCACTATTAATAATAACACAGAGTCATACCATAAATAGAAATCCCAGATAAAAGCGGATACCATAAAGAAACAGGTAAAATAAATGATCAAAAAGAGATTTAATGAAACTAAAAGCATATAAAGGAAACAAATAAAATGTCCAAGCCCCCAATAACATCCCCAAGCATCCACATTAACCCAAAAACATCTTTCCAACCCATAAATCCGTGAATAACCATCCAAGGAAGTAATTTTAGTTGTCCAAACTGGGTGTATGCGCCTGATATAGGTGTCTATACTTCTGTAGGCGTTGTGAGTCCACTGATTTCGTCCATATGACCTAAAATAAGCAGAAAAACAAAGGTTATAGGCTATTAAGGGGCTAAAACCCACTTATATACCTAAATATACATAATATACTGCATATTTCACTGAATATGAGATTTATGTATACATATAAGCTTATGTATGTCAATAATTACTTCATATCACTTAAGATAAGTATATTATGACTCCATTAACACCTTAATAAGTATTATTAGGCCATGGATAAGCTATTTAAACTATTATAAATTATATAATAGAATAATAATTATATATATATATAATAAAATAATATATATTATTATTTTAACCTTATTTTTAAGATATAAGCTTAATCTAATTAAGGTTATCTTATTTTAAGCATAAGAAATACTCAGTCCTAAGGATATTTAGGCTGACACTCCCCCTGTAATGTGAGAAAATTAATGCCACTACAGAGTGCTGATTAAAAAAGATATACATAAACTATGAAATACGCAAAATGAGACCCACAGATAGTAACCAGTATATTCACCACAAATTTATTTGACAGTTGCCAATATATAAACCTTAGATTTGGAGCAAGGTTTGATTCCCATTTGCAGCAAAAAAAAGTAAGTCACATGCCTGATGATGTTTGTCATTTTTAGTCATCCACCAGTCCTTATTGGCTCTTGTTGTCAGGCTAAGGTCAAGTACAAGGACGTGAACTAGCTTGAATAGTCAGTTGTCTAGAAGATTTTAATGGTCCTATATGAATACTGTAGTTCTAATCCACTAAGCTGTAAAATATAATCAAATATATTGGTCTCAGTAATATAATTCTCACTATTCTTATATATGGCTTACAATCTTTATAGTTGGTAGAAAAATAGATTATATAAATTCAGATACTATTCAAAAGTCTTATAAAAGTACTAATTGATATGTATTGTAATTGGTTTGGTTATATTGGTTTAAATTGTAATGATAAAGAATGAAGAAATACAACCCAAAACCTCCTCCTTTTATACACACTGAGTTCCCCAATGATTCCCTTGATGTACCACCCAATACACAGTTAATAACGCCTCTAAACAACTAATAGACATTCCCATCAACATTCCCAGTGACCTATGACATAATTAGAAGAGTAATAACCACCAAAATCCTGAAATAATAAGGGAAATCCATCAAAATTAAAGAAAAAGACAAAAAGAGAGTATATGTGTATAAAACAATAATATTAAGGACTAAAGGAGACTTTTTAAGGTTAATAATAGCTTAATAATAAGGGGGATTGACTGTAGAAATAATGGGGCTAATCCTGACATTATACTACGTGAAATTCCCATTCAAAAATAACCAAAATTGACTGAGAAACCATCCAAAAACTTAAAAAAGAGCGTGAGATGTGGGGTAACTACATGCAGTTCTTGGCAGGCGCTTGCACGGGTAAATCCTTGACTAAAATTAGGAGAATTTAAGCGTGGTGATGAAATAAAGTGCCAAGAGTGAGGTTATTAATGAAATTAGTGCATATAAACAGGGTCAATGCATTATTAATTAAGCTAGGACACTAAATAAGTGCCTGTCGCCTATTTTAGCGTGTTTCCCCACAGTGGGCATAGAATGTGGGGTAATTATAGTGTGAAAAAGCTAACTTTGCTAAAAATGAAGCTATTCACACGGGAAAAAAGCAGGCAGTATGTGGCCAGTACACAGAAGCCATTTCTGGCATAAAAAACACCAAATTTGAAAAGTGTTACTTTTATGCATTTAAATAGCCAAATCAATAGTTCTAAATGAGCCCAATTGATCTGTCAAAGCGCAATTTTGATATTCTCAATTTTATAGCGCATATAGTCAACTTTTAAGTGAAATAAAGCGCATTTCTTGTTTTTTGCATAAAACAATGAATATAACAGCTTTAAGTGTACTTAAAAATTATGTAGCCTTTTCTTAAGGTTCTTAAGATTACCCTAACATACTCCAACTTAATATTAAGTACATAAGACCTATAAAAGGTGGATATATGCGTGTATATAAGGTGTTATAATGGCATTTTTTGTGTATTATCATAATTTTACTTATGTATACTATTTGTGTACTCTCATTTATTATTCCCATGTATAGTTCATGTGTTTAACATAACTTATAGTTACTTTTTACTCAGTCCTGGAGATATACAGGCTGACACTCGCCCACCCAAAAAAAACAATAAAAAAAATGATAAGTCATACATTTTATTTTATTTAATTTGTAATTTTCAGGTATTCAGAATAAATCTGTAGCATTAAAGATTCAACTTTAAAGAAATAAAACATAATAAAATATTATGAGTACTGGTTTTTTAACCCCTCAGCTGGTTGAACAGAAATTTATTTCTGTTTAAATTTTTTAAGAAGGGTGGATAAATTAGAAATTTCTTTTTCAGGTATCCATTTATCAAATTCATTTGATTTCCCTTTAAATCTTAGTAAATACTCAGTTCCTTTTTCTTTAGTAAGGATTCTTTTCTTGAGTATTTTTTCAATCTCTGCTTTTTCCACAATTTCTTCAGGTTGCTTTTTAGGCCTTCCCCTTCTTTTTGGAAATAAGTCAGGATCATTTGCATGGTAAGGTTTCAATAATGAGATAGGGAAAACTGGATGTTTCCTATCATATGGAGCATATAATATGACTTCCACTGCATTAATCCCAACCATTTTATTTACTACAAAAGGTCCTACAAAGGGATCCTTTAATTTAACATTACCTTGTAAGTTAAAATGTAGTGTTGATATGAGGACTTCATCTCCCTTTTTAAATTCAAATTCTTTATGAGATTTGTCCCACCTTTTCTTTTCATATTCAAATGCTTTTTGGATGCATTCTTCCGCATGCTTTCTACACATTTGTTGCATATGAATAAAGGATTTAGTGCCAGGGTGTATATCCAACCTTGGTAGTTTATTTAAATGATTTACTGGGGTATTTGGTACATATCCCAGCCAGAGTTCAAATGGTTTCTTCTCTGTTACAGAATGAGTTGTGCTGTTATAAGCAAATTCAAGGCCAGGAATTAATGTTACCCAGTCATGTGTGAATTTCTCATTGTCTTTGTATTCTTATCCAAAGGCACAATATCTTCTGATCATGTCTTCTAGAGTTTGTATCATTCTCTCAGCCAGCCCATCAGTTTGTGGATGGTGTGCTGTAGACAATTTTAATTGACAACCTGATACTTCCATCAAAGATGTCCAGAACTCTGAAGTAAATTTAGGATCTCTGTCAGAGATTATGGCTTTGGGGAACCCAGCAGTATTCATCATCTGAGTCCACCATAGTAATGCCAAGTCTTTTGCAGATACCTCTTTATGGGTAGGGATAAACTTACACATTTTTGTTAATCTATCCACTATTACCCAGCAAGAATTGAAACTTTCTTTTCCTGCTAATGGCAAGCCAGTTACAAAATCCATGTTTATAATTTCCCATGGAGCTTTTGGCTGCTCTATTTGTTGTAACAACCCAGCTCTCTTCCCAGTTAATCTTTTAGATTTCTGACAAGAGTCACATGTTTCAATGTATTTTTGTACATCCTCTTTCATGTTTATCCACCAGGCTGTATTTTTAACTCTGGTTAATGTTTTGTTAAAGTCAAAATGACCAGCTAAGATGTCATCATGACAAGTACTCAACATTAACTCTTTCATAGATGGTGGTATTACTATTACATTGCTTAACTTTTTCCTGTAATATATATATCCATCTTCAATTGATAGTTTACCTTTTTCCAACGCATTTTTATACTTTGGAGGCAAGGTTTTAATTAATGCACTCATGGAGGCATTTGTTGGATCATTAAGAATGGTAGATAGTTTAGACAAATCTTTATCAGATAAATAATTTTCAAATATAGTTTGCATAAACTCTTCTTCTAAATCCACTATATTAATCCCAAATATATGTATAACCTTATTTTCAGGTACATAAGCTGGGTTGTCAGCATCATTTGGCAAAGGACTTCTGGATAATAAATCCACATTTGAATGCAATGTTCCTGCTCTGTGAGTGATTGTCATTCTTCCTCTGTACTCTTGTACAGCTAGTTGCCATCTAAACATGTGCCTATTAGGTGTTTTCATGTTTAGTAATGATTTTACTGCACTGCAATCTGTTATAAGTTCAAACTTCTGGTCTTCCAGATAGTAATGAAGTTTCTCCAAAGCCCACACCACGGCTAAACATTCTAGCTGTGTGGCACCATACCTTAATTCTGTTTTTCTTAAGGTTCTGGATATATAACAGATAACTACTTCAGATAATTTTCCATTTATTATCTGTTTTTGCTGTAAAGCAGCACCCAAACCTATGAAACTTGCATCAGTGTACAAGATAAAAGGTAGGGTGAAATCTGGCAGTCCCAATATTGGAGCTGACATTAAACATTCCTTTAATTTGTTAAAGGCGTGCTGTCTTTCATTATTCCAAATGAAAGCTTCATTCTTCCTGATTAATGTTGTTAAAGGGGCTGCAATGGATTGGTAATTTTTAATATATTGTCTATAATATCCACACATACCCAAAAAACTTTGAACCTCTTTTACATTTTTAGGTATCCCAATGTTTTTAATTGCTGCCACTTTATTCTGGTCAACACAAATTTGTAATCCAGATACAACATGTCCAAGTACTTTCAAGGATTGAAATCCAAACTTACATTTCTTTAATGCAATAGTCATATTAATTTCATCCATTTTTTGAAAGACTCTTTTCAGGTGATTTAAATGTTCATCATATGTTTTTGAAAACACTATGATGTCATCAATATAGACCAATAGCCATCCTTCAACCATTTCCTGATGAAAAACACTATCCATCAATTTTTGGAAGACTGAAGGGGCATTCTTTGGGCCAAATGGCATTCTCACATACTTATATATACCCATATGTGTGGTTATTAATAAGTAATTTTGAGAATTTCTTTCCACAGGAATCTGGTGGTAACCCTTGTTCCCATCCAGACAGGAAATATATTTTGCTCCTTGTAAGGTAGCATGGATAGAAGCTATCCTTGGTAGAGGGTAAATATCATCTACTGTATATGTATTCAGAGCTCTATAATCACCGCATAATCTTGCCTTATCTTTTTCATAAGAGATTAATACTGGTGAAATGACACAATACTTAGGTGTTGTGTCCACTTTTTCAACAATACCCATTTCCAACAACAATTTTATATTGTCTTCAATATCTTTCCTTTTTGCAGGAGATGCTGGGTAAGGTTTCTTTTTTAAACTGCCAGGAATATTATCCAGATCACAGCTTAAAGAGATTTTCATCTCATGGTCTTTGACCAATCCTAGTTCATTTGAGCCATGAGCAAATGCCATAGGATATGATTTAATCAATCTCAAAATATCTTCTTGTTCAATTTTTGAGAGTTGAGGACTGAAAGAGGCCTTTTGGATTTCATTTTCCAATTCACCCACTTCATTGGTGGTTCTTCCACCTTGCAGTTGTTCTTCTCTAGGAGAAATGGTATATACTGAATTTTCAGAACATATTTTGAATTTTCTTTTACCATTCACCCCTATGGTGAAACAACTGTTTGCAGGATCTAGTTTAATGCCAAATTTTGTCAATAAATCATTGCCAATAATAAACCAATCACTACAATTATTATTATCCATTACTACAAATTCACAAACTGCTCTAACATATCCATTATTATATTTAAAGAATACAGCAGTTTTGTATTTGCCAATTGGATTTAATACTGAACCAAAACCCCTCCAGTTCTTTGTCTGAACAGGTTCTAGTTTTTCCTGGTACTTACTATCAAGTTTCATTAATGCATTAAGTGAAACTACACTACCTGCAGCCCCAGTGTCAAGAATGGCATTCATTTCTTTTCCACATATGATAATAGGTGCTCTGATAGGTGTTATTTTGTAAGTATCATGAGATACATCTTTAATTATTTCAGCTTCCTCTATAGAAGTTAAAGATGTGTCTGTATGAGGTATAGCATCATTCAGGAACATTATATCCTGTTCTAATACAAATATCTCATTTTCATCATCACTGTAAGATATGTTACTCTTGCAATCCTCACTGGATTCCACATTCTCATCTTCATGATTACTAGGTTCAGAATTCTGTGAGGTTTCAATAACATTTATTCTTTTCTTACACGTGTGACCTTTAACCCAAGGTTCATTACGTTTGTAACAAGTGTTATTTTCTTGTCTCTTAGGGACAAGGGGAGCTGAAGGTTTTTTCTTTTCCACTGGTAACTTACTTGTAGTAGGTTTTACCACGTCAACACTTTGTCTGTAATTACTATACTTGGTTTCATATTTGTGGTTTAATAATATCTCATTGCATATATTAATGAATCCAGAGGTGTCTCTGACAGTTTCAGTTCTAGCAACAATAATGTCTCTAACTGATATAGGCAATTTGTATATTATTTTTTCTTTCCACTCTTCATAATCCATTTTTGGATCCATAGCTTTCATGATTTTTATTAAATTCATTAAGAAGACCATGGGTTTTTCTCCAGCATTTGGATTATATCTGGCCCTTTCATACAGTCTTTGTTGAGTGATTCTAAATTTTGGGCCACCAAATTGCCTTTCAATTAGTGCCTTCCATTCATTCCAGGAGTAATTAATTCCCTCACTCAATACAGATTCAAACCATAATAAGGCCACATCTGTAAATAAAGATATTAACTTTGAAGTAATTTCTTCATCAGGTAATTTGTATGAAAATTTTAGGTTATCAATTCTTTGTATGAATTGTTGCCAATCAGATTTTGAATCCCCGTCAAAAGAAGGGTACTGATCTAACTTAGGCCAGTTCTTTTGGCTAGTTTTTGCTTCCCTAACCTGAGGAATATTGAGTAATTCACTTACTTTAGAAAGATGATCATTTATTTCATCTTTTACTGATTTTATATTCTCAGAGCCCATGACACTATGTTCATGTTCCATCATTGGTTTATCCTCAGAGTGTTTCATAAAAACTGGTACTCTTTCTACATAAGAGGTATTATCCTTTATTGTTTCAGTATTTTTCAAAATGTTAGCTACTTCAATTTCTACTCTTTGTAACCTGTCTTTTATTACAGGTACTTGAGTCAAAGTATCATTTACATTTGAAAAAGACAATTTTACACGTCCCTCTATGGTAGCCATAATATTCTGAGAGTGTTCTAATTTACTTTCTAAATTTCTAATCTCAGATTTTAATCTTTTATTCTCATTGATTAATTCATTATTTGAATTTTCAATAATTTTTAATTTATTGGCTGTGGTACTCAATGATTGTGTTAGCTGTAATAATACATTTTCTGTATTAATGTTTGACTCTTTTGAGAACTCTTCCAATTTTTCAATTCTTAATAATAATTTACTTATTATTTTTGATTCCATTGTATTCTCTTTTAAAAAATATTCTATTTTTTCCGTGTCCAATTCAGAAGACTCATTTTCAGGGCCAAGATTTAATTCATTTGATTCCATTTTTATATTAATAGTTTTTTCCTGGTGATCAATAAAACTATTTACATTGTCCTCATGTAAAGACAAGTTTAACATATTCTGTTCAAATGAATAATCCTTTAAATCCTTATCAATAATATCCAATATTTCCTTATCAGTCTCATTACCTATAAGTAATTTATTTTCAGGTTGATATAATTGATCATAAGAAGTTGGATGACTCACCAAGGTCTTATCCCACTTCCCCTGCCTCTCCTTGCCTTTCCCCTGTAAGGGTGACTGCTGGAGCCCTGCTGTTGAGGATTGTTGTAGTTTTGGGCGTACCAATCCCATTTCCATTTGCTTACTGTAATTTTTTGGTCCTCCTCTTGGGCTGGAGGTGTTGCTATGGAATTGTTGGGTGCCACTGTTGGTGGTTGAGTCTTTATGTCCACTAGAGCTTGGTTGACCTCTATGAAACCTTGAGCTGCTCTCTTTTCCAGATTGTTGATCTGGTCCACTATATTGTTGACTCTTATTGTCAAGGTGTTCAGTAGGGTGGATAGGGAGTGAACTTGTTCTTGTAAAGTATTTTTTGTTTTCTTTATTGAAACCTGCTTTAAAAGCTTTTCCCTTTCCTCCAGAGACATTGACGGAGTGTTGTTGATTATGGGAGAGTCCTGGCCCTCCATTTGAATGTCCTGTAACAGGTCTTTCAGCTCTAGGTCTTAAGTTATAAGGTTTTACCTTATTACTTACAATGTCATTGTTGTCACACATTTTTACGTGGAATTTAAAGAATTGAAAGTTTAGATATGAAAACTTCAAAAAGGAGTTTTATCAGTATTTATCAATACCACTGAAGACAATTTTATTGCTTACTTATTGGTATGAAGTGAATATTTTAAGTGCCAAAAGTCAAATATGCTTTTATGTGGTCACTTGATTTAACTGGTCTACAATATGTAGCCGTGTTTTTATATTCAAAAGAAAACAACTGTCAGTATGATTCTTTCTAAATATTTAATGAATTTTACAAACCAATAAAAGAAAAGATTAAGAGTCCTGTTAAAAGAAAACAATTAATCAGTTTAATTGGTTTATTATCTGCAAAGATCACAAATTTAATTGGTCTATTGACAGACTCCCACTAAGAACAATTATATGTTAAATTAGTGGTAAAAATTTTATCTGCAAAGATCTCAAATTTAATTGGTCTATTGACAGACCCACTAATAACAATTATAAGTTAAATTAGTGGTAAAATTGTTGATTCAATATCACAATTTTATAATATAACAGGGCTTCTTTTTCTGAAATCACTATATAAGTGACCCCAACCTGTTGTAATTATCCAAATATTTCTATAGGGATATTATTTACGTGCACCTTCTCTTGAAAATTTCACTTACAGGATTATAACAGAATTCTTGAGGAAAGGTCCCCAATTGTCAGGCTAAGGTCAAGTACAAGGACGTGAACTAGCTTGAATAGTCAGTTGTCTAGAAGATTTTAATGGTCCTATATGAATACTGTAGTTCTAATCCACTAAGTTGTAAAATATAATCAAATATAAAGGTCTCAGTAATATAATTCTCACTATTCTTATATATGGCTTACAATCTTTATAGTTGGTAGAAAAATAGATTATATAAATTCAGATACTATTCAAAAGTCTTATAAAAGTACTAATTGATATGTATTGTAATTGGTTTGGTTATATTGGTTTAAATTGTAATGATAAAGAATGAAGAAATACAACCCAAAACCTCCTCCTTTTATACACACTGAGTTCCCCAATGATTCCCTTGATGTACCACCCAATACACAGTTAATAACGCCTCTAAACAACTAATAGACATTCCCATCAACATTCCCAGTGACCTATGACATAATTAGAAGAGTAATAACCGCCAAAATCCTGAAATAATAAGGGAAATCCATCAAAATTAAAGAAAAAGACAAAAAGAGAGTATATGCGTATAAAACAATAATATTAAGGACTAAAGGAGACTTTTTAAGGTTAATAATAGCTTAATAATAAGGGGGATTGACTGTAGAAATAATGGGGCTAATCCTGACATTATACTACGTGAAATTCCCATTCAAAAATAACCAAAATTGACTGAGAAACCATCCAAAAACTTAAAAAAGAGCGTGAGATGTGGGGTAACTACATGCAGTTCTTGGCAGGCGCTTGCACGGGTAAATCCTTGACTAAAATTAGGCGAATTTAAGCGTGGTGATGAAATTAAGTGCCAAGAGTGAGGTTATTAATGAAATTAGTGCATATAAACAGGGTCAATGCATTATTAATTAAGCTAGGACACTAAATAAGCGCCTGTCGCCTATTTTAGCGTGTTTCCCCACAGTGGGCATAGAATGTGGGGTAATTATAGTGTGAAAAAGCTAACTTTGCTAAAAATGAAGCTATTCACACGGGAAAAAAGCAGGCAGTATGTGGCCAGTACACAGAAGCCATTTCTGGCATAAAAAACACCAAATTTGAAAAGTGTTATTTTTATGCATTTAAATAGCCAAATCAATAGTTCTAAATGAGCCCAATTGATCTGTCAAAGCGCAATTTTGATATTCTCAATTTTATAGCGCATATAGTCAACTTTTAAGTGAAATAAAGCGCATTTCTTGTTTTTTGCATAAAACAATGAATATAACAGCTTTAAGTGTACTTAAAAATTATGTAGCCTTATACTTAAGGTTCTTAATATTACCCTAACATACTCCAACTTAATATTAAGTACATAAGACCTATAAAAGGTGGATATATGCGTGTATATAAGGTGTTATAATGGCATTTTTTGTGTATTATCATAATTTTACTTATGTATACTATTTGCGTACTCTCATTTATTATTCCCATGTATAGTTCATGTGTTTAACATAACTTATAGTTACTTTTTACTCAGTCCTGGAGATATACAGGCTGACACTTGTAGTTGATGGTCCCATGGTCGCCAGTGTCAAGTTATTGGTGCATTGACAATGATTCAGAAAGTCTCCCAACTTTCAAGGGGTCCTTTTGGTCTTGAAGATTTTAATGGAGGTCCAACGGCGGTGATAGGTGGATATTCAAGGATTTCAAAGTAAAGGTACATAGAGGATTATCTTTATGTTTTATTACTCAATTAAAAGGTAAGATTATAATTATAATTATACTTAGATGGATTAGAGTTACGAAGATGTAAGTACTAAAGCAATAAGTAGTAGTAATAAAGGTATTATTGCTGGTAAATAAATAAATTGTTTGTGTAAATAAAAGATGCTTTAAAACAACCAAAATGGGAGGCCTTATATAGGCAAAAGGGAGAGAAAGTACAGAGCTAAAAAATCCTATATACAGGAGTATGAGAGAAAAAGGAAATTCCAGAATAAAATATTGCAAATATTAAGTTTTTTCTATAAAGAGTGTATTAATATTATGTATTTACTGTATATGTCAAATTATTTGATTTTTTCAAAGTTTCTGTAAATGTCACTTTTAAATAAATAATATGAATTTTTTTATTTATGTTATTTTAGTATTAAATTTTATTTTCATTTAAACTGTCATTGAGCACAGTGTTAGGGAATAATAAATATAAGGGACATTAATATTAATTTTAAATATTTACTAGATTCACTTATTGTAATTAGTTAATTTATTACAAGTAATTTTAAAGTAAATATACTATAATTAATAATAAAATAAGAAAGAGAAAAGGTGTGGCTTCATCCCAGTAAATAATTAATTATTTTACTGGGTAAGTCTAGCAGCCTGGCTGACACTAGGCATGTTTGGTAAGGTTTGAGACTTCCTTAATTTTACATTAACTTTGACATAATTATAATAGGTGGTATCAAGGTAAAAATTTGAAATTATTTAAAAAGCACTTCACAACACAAAAGAAAGCAACAAACTTGACATTAATTTTCAGTAAAAAGTTTTTTTGGAGGTACAATATGGCATATTTTAAAAAATAATCATGGTCGATTTGGAGGAAGAAAGAGGTATTTTGAAATGGAAGATTTCTAACTTTGATACCCCCTAATGAAATAGAAGTAACAAAAATATAATATTATAAAATTACAAAAAAAAATTTATTAATTATTGTGAAATTATATCTCATCCTAGTTTTTTCACTTTCTTAAGGTTTCACAGGCTAACAAGCTTGCTCAAGATGAAAACCCTTTCTTTGACCAAAAGAAGAGGCTGGATGATTTATTTTTGAGCCAAATATTTTGATGTTAACACTTACTACTATTTCCTTTCTATAAACATTCAATCACAGTTCAACTTGTCTGTGACATTAACAAGAAATTTATGTTATTCCTTCCTGGTTATTGAGAGTCATATCATAATTCTGAAATTTTTCAACAACCTGAAAGATAATTTGATGAATATCAGTTTCTGTTAGCTAATTCTGTGTATTTGAATAGGATATATCTATTGCCAGCTTTTGGTGAACCAGAATTGAAAAACAGCCAAAAATCTACATGTCTTTGACTTGTATAAGTCTTATGTACATCAAAACTATAAATGCTTTGCCTTTTTCTCAAAGCCTTTTACTACTTTTTTGCCTGGCTCAGCACTATCCTAGCCTTATATAGTGGCTTTTAGGCTTTTTGGGTTGATACACCCAACCAAAAAAAAAAAAAAAAAAAAAAAAAAAAAAAAAAAACCACGCCAGAACAAAGAGTGCACAAAAATGACAAAAGGGCCAAGAGTTAGTGTTCTTGACATAACATAACACTGGGATGTGAATAGGGGAAAAGTATCTGAAACCCCCTTTCACAGAGTTCACCCCTGATATAAAAAGCTAGGTTTTTGTGAAGTTTTTTGACAGAGAAGGTCAGGGTATTTAAAATCAAGGGCCAATCCTGTTTAATGGGAAGCTTTGTGATTGTCCGGTGTTTACACGCTGTGGAAATGGTTTCTTTTCTAATTTTTTTTTCTTGACTTGATAAGTCAAAATAATAATAATAATAAAGCCAATCCCCTCCCCTGCATTTTATTCTAGTATGGGTAAACTGAAAGAAGAGAACACATAATTCCAAAGGAAAAAAAATGTTATTTTTGTTTTCGGCAGAGCAAGACGGTGGTACAACCATACATACAAATTTCCCAGAACCCTAGTCATACGGTTGCTCTCTAGCGACAGTGTATATGGGGTAGAAGTATTCTATGCCGCATTTGAGAGGGTTTCGACAACCCGTAGCGACAAGTTTGTTCTGATAGTGGGGAGTCTCAAAGAATTTCACCCATTAAAACTGAATAAAATTATATATGATGAGCCTTTTGTATCGTGGAAGTTTTATAATTCCCTCGTTCCTCCTCGATCCGTCGTAGATATCAAATTTTCGTTTCCTGTGGTACGTTTTAACCAAAGACAATGATGTATTCCCACCACAAGCCGGGAGAGAAAATAAAATAAAAGAATAAATCCCAAAGCAGAATTTATAAGAAATGAAAAGGATAGCTCATAGAAGTGAACAAGATGGGTAAATGGAGGCAACCCTTTGTTCCGTCGACATGGGGATTTTTCTGTCATGTCTCTGAAAGTTTTAAGAAAGATGTTACCAAGCTTTTTTTTTTTTTGATAAGTTTTCTTCACTCTCTTCATCTTGTAGTTTCTATTTTATCAAATTCCATCTAATTTGAGCTCTCAGAGCAAGGTTAATCCAGGGCTTTGTCGGTACCACACTGAAGGTAGAAAAAAAAACCCCTTTCACTTACCAGTTACGCCAGTCAATCTCATTTTTACTTTCTTATAATATACTTTCAACCCTTAAAGGTTTTTCTTTCATTTTAAGGTATGTGTTTGACTTTAAGGAAGCCGTTCATACATAGCTAATAACAATATCATTTTGTGATACAAAAAGGAATCTGATTTTTTCTTAGAAACAAGTTGAACCTTAAACACAACAACTTGTTAATTATTACCTACCATCAATAAAAGCTTGAAAATTAAATTGTTTTTTTTTTCGCAACAAGCAAGTTTTCCAGGAAACAACCAGAACCAGGATGGCAAAATATGGTTTGATCATATTCTATACCCTAGTCATTCAAATTGCTAGTAGTACCAAAATTTTGCCGAGACATAACCCTCCTTCAGAAACTGGTTCTTTACGTGATCACAAAGTCGCAGTTGGGAAATATGGAAGCAAGTCATTCGATCCATCGTTCATTTATGCTAGAAAAGGGGACACAGTAACATTTATTTTTAATGATAAGTAAGCCTCCATTTCTGTACCTTTTTATGTCGTGTAAAAGTCTTTAATGTATATGGAAGTATGATGGTGACCAACTTTTTGGTAATTTGGTCCAAAAATATGTTCACAGAACTCATACAGTCATTCAAACTTCTTTCAAAAATCCTTGTTCAGGACTAAAACCTATTGTAGAAAATTTTTGCACATTCAAAAACTCAACGGACTCGACTTACAGTTTAACAAGCTACAGTATAAAATAATTTTTTATTTATCAAATTTTGTTTAGAGAGTAAAACTTGTTTATTCATTATTTTCATTTTCATTTTTATTTTTGTTTCTGTTTGGTGGTGGTGGGGGGGTGATAAAAATTTAATACGACACTACCTGTTACATGGTGACTCCATATAAACAATGATATTTTAATCGTATCTTTAGGCTTTGAACAAAAGACTCCTCCACTTCCCGACGAAAAACCTGGCCAAAAAGATGACACATATATGAAAAAGTCATCCTCTAATGATTTTAGCTCAGAAACACAAAACTCAACTTTTAATAACTTTTTAACAAATAGTACAGCTCAACCTTGCCACACCTGTACACCAGGGGGTGGGGCTAAGGGATCCAAAGATGGAGGTTTTACTTCTGATGAATCTCACAAAGGAATTGCTGAATATATGGTGGGAGGTGGCTTCGATGTCAGTGCTAGCGCTAGCGCAAGTGCCAGTGCCAGTGTCAATGCTACAGTATATGCGAATTCAGGTATGTTAAAAACTCTACAAGCAGATAAATTTTTTTTGATAGAAACGATCTTAGCTCTAATACTTTCATCTTCAATTTATATACAGGGAACAGTAATCCATCCGATGTTATTTGCGGTAAATGCAAAGTTAACAAGAATGACTCGCCAAAATCAAAAAGATCAGTATCGAGAAGATCTGAGGCTTCAAAGAAACGAAGTGTTTCTAGTCAAAACAGCCTAAACGAAACTCTTCAAGCTGCTGGCTTACTAGAAACTGATCCTGCTACAAAACGTAATAACGAGGGAGGTGGGTCTAACCCTACTAACTCATCAATGGGAAATTCCACCGAAGGAAATTCTACCCATTCTTTGCAGGGAGCAGCTACCTCGGCACAGAACAATGAAACGCAAGGTTTAGATTCCGGTCCTGGTATAAAGATTTCTTTTGTTTCTTTTACAGATATTTTTATCAAGGGATGACTGATTTTTTAATCGATATAATTGACAGTTGAAGTCGCGAACAAGAATAGGCCTTATAGCTGGACTATAACCATTGTTGATCATCAAATCCCGCTTTGGTTTATGTCTGGTTCATTGGGCGATTGTCCAGCTGGGATGGTGTTTGCCATCAACCCACCCAACAACGAAACCAATTTTGAAAGTTTTTCTCGACATGCTAGAAACAGCGATTGTCCCAAACCTGTCAGCCAACATTCCAAAACTCATTCCAATGAAATTTTTTAGTTACTTACATTTTCTCCTTTCTTTTTACTGGTAGTATCCAACATCTACCAAACTTGAAGGCTTAGGTGTCAAGGCAAGTTCTCCTCCCAGCTTGTGTCAAGATGGGTGTAGTAGGTTCGTTCATTTTTTTTAAACATATTCAGCACAAAATTCGCATTCATGACTGCTTCTTAACCCTACCTGAATTTGATCTTTTCTAGCATCACTCAAATAACGACAAACTTATCCTCTAGCGGAAACATGTTTGTGCAAAATACATCTAGTACATCATCTCAATCAACTGGTCAACACTCGACGAGTTCAGATGGAGGAAACACAGAATCAAGCGCCCAAAGGTTACCAAATACTTTCACCAAAAAACACAAATGTACCTTGATGGTAGTAGTTGTTAGTGCATTGGCGATCATTTACGCCTAGAAAAAAAAGGGGGTGGAACTGATAAAAATGAAAACAAAAACAAATAAGAATAAGAATAAGAAGAACAGATCTGAATATGGCAACGTAAGAAAGTTGAAGATTCGGCGGTTCTCAGTCATTAGTAGGGAGTTGTAGCTTTTTTATTTGAAGCTACTGTTTAAAGCAGGATATCATCAGTTTCCAAGTGAAAATTAATAGTGAATTGATCTCGAATTTCAATGATTTCTTTTTTGCATGGATTGAGTAAAACATTGAGGCTTAAGACTTGTGGATAGCTAGTAAGATAGAACAACTTGGACGATATCCATCAGCCTTGCCACACTTTACAGAACATTATTAACACATGAAGTAAGACTTGAGCGTGGAGTGAGAAATGGAAAGTAGCGGGATGAATGGAGAATATGCATACAGTCTGCGCAGTGAGCATCCATTTTGCATATCCAACACTTTTCTTCCCTGGGCCGCAAATTTCTTCGCCAACTTTCAACTTCAACATGGGCTCCCTTTTTAGGTCTGAGGCCATGTCAATGGTCCAGCTCTACATTCCCAATGAGGTCGCACACTCCACGGTTTCTAAACTAGGAGAACTCAAAAGAATACAGTTCAAGGATGTTGGTTGGAATTCCGCTTATATCAATCCATTTTTTTTAAATCAATGAATCTGGCTAACCTGTCTTCCCTTCATCGCTTTCTCAACAGCTCAATTCAGAGGTCAATCCTTTTCAACGCACTTATGTCTCAGAAATTCGCAGGCTCGATGAAATGTCAAGGAGATTGAATTTTCTTACTACCTTGCTTGAAGCTGAACAAATCAGTTCTCGTCCTTTGGCTCGCTCAACTTCTGCCCATTTGTTGGCTCCCACTGCTGGCTCAAATTATGCTTCTGTTTTAGATGAGTTGGACGTCAAATTAAGTGAACGTGAAGTCAGATTACAAAATATGAATGCATCTTATGAGGCTCTCCGTAAAAGATTGGGGGATCTTGAAGAAGCCCGTCACGTTTTAAGGGAAACTGCTTCTTTTTTCGAAAAGGCAAACAGATATCCTGCAGAACTTAATACTCAAGATGGTTCAAGTAGAATCAGTGTGGATGACGATCGTGCTCGTTTGCTTGAAAATGGATTTGATCAGAATCATACTGCAACAAGTTCCCTTAATGGTCCAAATTCAGGAGATGGTGTCGCTTTTGAATTGGAGTTTGTATCTGGTACAATAGATAGAACTCGCATGCCGATTTTCGAGCGAGTGCTTTGGAGAGTCCTTCGTGGAAATCTTTACTTAAATTGGGTAAGTTATTATAAAGGTTTTCATCACATCACGTCAGCTTCACTTGAGATTTTCAATTTTTGACTCTAATGTCTTTGTTTCAGGCTGAAATTGATGAACCTTTAACTTCAGCCATAGCTGCTTTACCTATCTCAGCTTCTCAGGCTGACAAAGAAAAAGCTATGGCGATGCGCAAAGTAGTATTCATTATATTTGCCCGTACGTTGTTATATTTTTTTCCTCTTTGTACATGGTTATCGCTAATCCAATCGAACAAATTTCCAGATGGTGATGAACTTCTGATCAAAATCAGGAAAATTGCTGAATCTATGGGCGCAACGGTTACTCCAGTTGATCCTAATGTGGAGGCACGCGAACAATCATTGCGTGCGGTGACGAGTCAAATTGAAGATCTTGAAACCGTTATTTTCAATACTAACCAAACTCGATGCCAAGAACTTCGCCAGATTTCTGAGGCTATAGCAGGCTGGTGGGCTGTTGTTAGAAAGGAGAAAAGAATATTTGCCACACTCAATCTTTTTCAATATGATGAAGGAGGTCGCACGTTGTTTGCAGAGGGTTGGGCACCAACAAGAGATGTAGGAATCATTCGAGCAGCTTTGAGACGTGCAATAGAAAATTCTGGTGCCTCAGTTCCTGCAGTGCTGCATGAACTTCGGACCACTACCAAGCCACCGACGTTTCATCGCACAAATAGATTTACTGAAGGCTTTCAAGCTCTTGTAGATGCCTATGGCATCGCTTCCTATCAAGAAGTGAATCCAGCTTTGTTTACGATCATCACATTTCCCTTCCTATTCGCGGTTATGTTTGGTGATATTGGACATGGTTTCATTATGTTTTGTGCCGCCCTGGCGATGATATTGATGGAGAAAAAACTGGCAAAAATCAAAAATGAAATGTTTGAAATGTTTTTCTTTGGCCGTTATATGATGCTTTTGATGGGTGCCTTTGCTATTTATGTTGGATTCGTGAGTAGAATTAATTAAAGACTGATTGAATAAATAATATCAATAACCATGGGGTTTTTTTTTTTCTTGTGATTTACAGATGTATAATGATATCTTTTCTTTGTCCATTACAATGGCAAAGTCTGCTTGGGAATGGCCCATGAGCGTGAATAGTACCGGCAAGGAAGCCGTTAGCGCTTCCCTTGGATCTACACGTTATGGATTTGGAATTGACCCTGGCTGGCATGGTGCAGATAACGCCTTGATTTTTTCTAATTCTCTCAAGATGAAGATGTCGATTATATTGGGAGTGATTCATGTGCGCTAATTTTTCTCTCAAGACCATTACTTTATATATATATATATATATATATATATATATATTCCGATTTCTTACTGGTTTAACAGACTCAGAATGTTTAATATTTTATGTCTAGATGTCGTTTGCAATTTGCTTGCAAGTACCCAATCATCTATTTTTTGACCGCAAAAGCTCCATATGGGCGGAATTTTTACCACAAATATTATTTATGCAGTCTATCTTTGGCTACGTAAGTGTAGGACTTTCTTATTAGGTGACTCAATCTAATCTGTTCTATTGAACTATGTATCTTTTGATTAAAGCTTGTTTTAACAATACTTTACAAATGGTCGGTAGATTGGACTCTACCTGGATCTTCCAATCCACCCAAGTAAGTGTAAAGTTATTCTGAATAGACCACTGGATTTTGACTTATTGGATTTCTTTTTTTGTGATTAAACAGCCTTTTAAATATGTTGATTCAAATGTTTTTAACACCTGGTACAATCAAGCCATCCGAACAACTCTATCGTGGTCAAGCGTTTGTGCAAGTTTGTTTGCTTCTTCTCGCTGCAATTTGTATCCCTTGGATGCTATGTGTCAAGCCGTATCTAGAATACAAAGAACACCAAAAAATTGTGGGTCAGGGATACGGGTTAGTTGGAAATGAAACTAACGACGTAAGAGGCTCGAGTGAAGTAGAAGAAGAGCAGGGCAATATTGTCAATTCGGGTGGGAATGAAGAAGAGCATGTGAGTCTTAATGGTGTGAGATGTGCTACGATTTAAGCGAGTTGATGTTTAATTTTGTGAGGTTTAGGGATTCGATTTAGGTGAAATTATTATTCATCAATCCATCCACACGATTGAATTTGCGTTGGGTTGTATTTCTAATACAGCATCCTATCTACGGTTGTGGGCTTTATCCCTCGCCCATGCTCAACTTAGTGAAGTGCTATGGAGTATGACACTAGCCAATGCATTTGATGGATCTGGCAGTTGGTTTTCAGTGATTTTCCTTGTTTTTATGTTTGCAGTATGGTTTAGCTTAACAAGTAGGTGTAATTTTGATTGTGACGAAGTTTGATGAATATTGGGTTGACGACCTTGCGTTGGTGGGATGATTGTAGTTGCGATTTTGATTGTGATGGAAGGCTTGTCAGCTTTTCTTCATGCACTGAGACTTCATTGGGTGGAAAGTAATGGGAAGCATTATGCTGGAGGAGGTTACGCGTTTGAACCATTGACGTGAGTGTTTTGAACAAGATTAGAAACGGGAGAAAGAAGGCGAAAGCTGATGGATGGTTGAACATGAACATAGATTTGAAGGGATTGAAGAAAGTTATGAAATGTAAAGGGAAAGAAGTATAGATTACTAAAAGAATATGTGCCATGTAATAGAAAGAAAGAGTGATTTGTAATTGAGTTATTGAGCAGACCAACGCGCACCAAACGTGAGACATGAAAGTTGATTGGGTTGGATTGGAGTTGACTTCAATTGGCTGGCTTGACTTGACTTGGTCTGCTTGGATCTGCGGTGAGAGATGAGCAGCTTAAGATCAGAATCAATGTCCCTGCTGCAGTTCTTCATCCCCTTGGACGCTGCCCATGGAGTCGTGGTGAGGCTGGGCGAAACAGGATTAATCCAATTTAATGATGTGGGCTTTCTCGATTTCTTTATTGATCAGTCTTCACTATCTATCATTTCCCTTATACTAATCTGTTTTCTTTCTTTTCAACATTCTTTTAGCTCAACAAGTCCCTTCCTCCTTTAAAGCGACACTATCTCAATCAGCTCCAGAAATTGGCTCATTTATCCGATCATCTTTCCTACTTCGAATCTTTACTTCTTCATCACCGTATCCCTTCTTCTCATCACCAATCTCTTCAATCTTCCCCTGATTCTCTACATCTTCTTCATACCGATATCGCTCAGCTTGATCATTTGCTTGAAAATCTCGCTGTAAAACTAAGAACTATCAATCAATCCTATCAATCTTCTCATCATCAATTAGGCTATCTAGAAGAATGTCGTCATGTCTTACAAGAGACCAGTATCTTTTTGGATAGGTTCACTAACAAACCATCTTTACTTTCAAACGTAAATGAAATTGAAAACGATTTCGAGAATGGGAATGAGAATGAGAATGAAAATGAAAATGAAAACATTGCTTTGCTTTCAAAGATAATACCAGATTCTCAACGTTTATCTCGTCTTGAATTTACTGGATTCGAACTTGAATTCGTAGCTGGAACGATTGATTCAACTAGGATGCCTGCCCTTGAAAGAGTGTTGTGGAGAGTTTTGAGGGGTAATCTGTATTTAAATTGGGTGAGTGTGTCATTTACTTCACGTATTTCTCTGTTTTTATTTTGTTTTTGTTTTTTTGGTGGGGGGGGGGGGGAGGGGTTTGTTTTACCCTATTGGCCCCGGGTGTAATCGTACATTGTTTTGTATTTTCAGTATACAGATGAAATTAACTTAGAGAACCTATCCTTTTTTATATTTATTTTATAGTTCTTTGATTACTGATTGAAGCTAACTTTTTGTCTTTATATATGTTTCTTCAACACCTTCTTTCCAACTTCCTTTCCAATCAATAAGACCGAAATTAAAGGCCCTCTGATCTCCTCTGTTGCTGCCCTCCCCAGTGACGCCTCAACTTTTGAAATCGAAAAGGCTCAAGCTATTCGAAAAGTGGTGTTCATTATCTTTGCCCGTTAGTATCTAATTAATACCAACCTTCTTCAAGTCGTCGAATATTTATTCTTTTTTTTCTACATATATAAAAAAAACCTCCTTACGCATGATCCAAAATTTTATCTTGTCAATCTGGTTTCCGGCTGTCATATAAATATGTAGATGGTGAAGATCTTTTACGAAAGATTCGAAAAATTGCTCAATCAATGGGTGCCAATGTGACTCCTATCGACCCTGCCCCTCAAAATCGTCAATCCATGTTATCAAAATTAGATCAACAAATTACCGACTTGAAATCAATTCTCCATAAAACCTCACAAATTCGATACCAACACCTTTTTGAAATTAGTCAATCGATTCATCATTGGCGTTCAGTGGCTAATATAGAAAAGAAAGTGTTCAGCACATTAAACTTATTTCAATTTGACCAAGGGAGGAAAATGCTTGTTGCAGAAGGATGGGCTCCAACTCGTGCAATTAGTCAAATTCAATCTACTTTACGATCTCCTCTTAGTCAGCAGGATTTTCCATCATCATATGATAATACAACAGTTGTACATGAACTACGCACTACCTCTGTTCCTCCCACCTATCATCCTACCAACCAGTTTACCTCTTCGTTTCAAGCTCTCGTTGATGCTTATGCAATAGCTTCTTACCAAGAGGTTAATCCTGCTTTATTTACCATCATAACATTCCCGTTTTTATTTGGAGTCATGTTTGGCGATATTGGGCATGGTCTTTTTCTTATTATCTTTGCATGGTGGATGATTCGAAATGATCATCGATTTAAGCATGTGAAAAATGAGATTGGGAAAATGGTTTTTGATGCTCGATATTTAATTATGATGATGGGTCTTTTCGCTGTGTTTTCTGGTCTTGTCAGTTTTACATTTTTGATATATATATTTTTTGTCCTCTTCTTATTTCACTTTCCTGGGCTGGAGGTTTTTTTTTCTGATTCTTGTTTCAGATTTTTTAAAAGACATGCATGTTCCTTTGGCTATCCAATACTGACGTTGGATCGTTGTCTCACTAGATCTACAATGATATTTTTTCGCATTCCTTGAGATTATTTGAATCTTCTTGGACTTGGCCACGCATTCCTAATAGTGACGGTACTTTCACAGCTCAATTAAAGCCTAATACACGTTATTCTTTTGGACTTGACTCATCCTGGCATGGAGCCCGCAATCTTTTGATTTTCACCAATTCTCTTAAAATGAAATTAAGCATCATAATAGGAGTTGTTCATGTAAGTTATCTTATATTAGGATTATACATTTATTTCTTTTTCTCTGTTATGCCAGAGAGTTCTGATCAGAATTCCATGAATATTAATAATAGATGACATTTGCAATTTGTTTACAAGTTTTGAATCATTTATTTTTTAATCGTAAAAGTAGAATATGGACCGAATTTCTACCACAATTATTACTTTTCACTTCTATATTTGGTTACGTAAGTTATTTGATTGTTTCATTTTCATGACAACTATGTTTGTGCTTATCAGCTAAGTTCTTGTCTTGTCTTTCTTTATTCTTCCTCTGAAAAAAAATGTTGGTGTTATATATCGGAATTTATATAGCTCGTATTAATGATTATTTGCAAGTGGTCAACAGATTGGTCATCTGAATCAAACAAAGCAAGAACACCTCCTAAGTAAGTGTAATTTTTCTCTGGGTTGATTTTTTCTTCTATCATCACATATTGTATACTATTAGTTGTCTCTTGAGAGCCGGCCAATCAACAGTTTACATTTTTGCTTATTATTGAATTGTCTAGTCTATTGAATCTTTTGATCTCAATGTTCCTTTCACCTGGTTCAATCAAACCAGATGAACAAATGTATCCAGGACAAGCATTTGTTCAAGTAATTTTACTTTTATTGGCTATTTTATGTATACCATGGATGTTTTTAGGTCGACCTTATGCGGTATGGAAAGAAAAAAATTCCGATCAGGGAGGGTACGAGTTACTAGGCTTATCTAGTGGCACCGGTTGGGGGAGAAGAAGTAACATTGGCTTTCAGAGGAGGAAGCGACGGCAAAGTAATGTGGCTTATCATAGTCGTTCTCGATCTTTGACTCCCCAGGACCCTGATCATGTAATTGATTTTTGTTTTGATTTTGATCTATCTAATAAAAATTCTGCCAGCATTTTCTAATTGAGTATTGGGTTTTTATGTTTGTATTCGTATATGAATTTTCTTTGTTTTGTTTCTTGTTTATTTCAATTTATCATTTTTGGATGTGCGGGGGGATGAATTTGGTAACGGTTATACGCTATGAATACATTTTTTTGTCAGGAGAGTGATATGAACGAGCTAATCATTCACCAAGCTATTCATACAATCGAATTCAGTTTAGGTTGTATTTCTAATACAGCATCGTATTTAAGGTTGTGGGCTTTATCATTAGCTCATGCTCAATTGAGTGAAGTGCTATGGAAGATGACAATTGGGAACGCTTTAGATTATGAAGGCAAAGGACGATTGATTATTTTGATTTTTGGGTTCTTAGGGTGGGCGGTTTTGACTGGTAGGTAGAGACCATTTGGATTCTTGAATTATTGTTGTTTTTTTTATATTTTTTTCTTTCTATCTTCTCTTATTTTTTATTGTTATTTTTTCAGTTATCTTGTGGATTTAAAATGACTCGCTAATAACTTACTTTTTGCTTCCTTTGGATTATATGGAACGCTTTTTAACTGTTTTTTATAACCCATCAACACGTTAATAATGGATTATTCGGCAACAAAAAATCTCCCATATTTATTATTTCGTTACTGTTTCGGATTTTTGTTTTGTTTTTGTTTTTGTTTTCGGGCATTGGGACGTTATTTTATTGTGTTTGGATGAAAAAATAAAATGGAATGGAATGGATGGTATGGAATTAAATCAAATTAAATTAGTGGGCGTGCTGATTATTATGGAAGGGTTATCTGCTTTTTTACATGCTTTGAGGTTACATTGGGTTGAGTTTAATAGTAAATTTTATAATGGGGGAGGGGAGGAGGGGTATCGGTTTGAACCATTATCGTAAGTTTTTAATTTTAATTTTTTTTTTTTTTTTTGTATGTGAGTGGGAGGGTAGAGGATTTAGATATAAAAATTTGGGTATAAGTCCAAGTGTGATATACTTGGAGTGTCATTTCTGCTGCTGCTGCTTTTTTTTTCCTATCTTTTTTTTTCTGTCTTTTTTTCCTTTTTTTTTAGGGGGGGGGGTGTAGGAGGGAGGTTAAATGTGATTTTCCTAGCTTCTTGTTTTCTAACTTTGATTCTTGTTTTTATTCTTCTTTTTTCAAGGTTCAATGATTAAGTGATATTTATCTTCTATGAATAGATGAGAGATTGATGTATGTCACCAGAATAAAAAGGCTGCCACCTGCTAGCAGGTGCCAGTTTTTATTCTGGTGACATATATATATATATATGTATGTATATACGTATATGAATAAGATTAATACCTATCAATTTCGTTTGTACTTGAGAAAAAAAGCAAGCGGATGTGTGTAGGAATGGATAAAATAGTGAGTGATTGGAGTATAAGACGTTGTAGAGAAAGGTGGGAGGGTGTAAGGTATTGGTAGAAAAGCTTTTTTTTTTCTTTTTTTTTTTTTTTGGTTGAGATGGTGGGATATTTATGAGATTTTTGTGAGAGAGTGTGTAGTGTGCGTAGTGTGTGGCGCTTTTTTTTTTTTTTTTTTTTTTTTTTTTTTTTTTTGATATGTGGCTGAATGGGAGGGCGTTGGAAGGTAAGTAGGATCTTTGAATAGTTTGGTTTGGTTTAGTTGCAGGAAAGTGTGTGAGAAAGAGAGAGAGATGGAGAGAGGAATAGAATTACTTTTTGTTTTTTTATTTTTATAAGTGTAAGGAGGAGTATCAAAGATATGAAGTTGATAAGTTGGTAGATAAGAAAGACTGCGTTGTGATGGGAAAAAATGTGGAATAAGGTGTAGGGAAGAATTGTTGTTGAGTCATTTGAGGGGTTGGTTGATTGTTTAAAGTTTTTTTTGTCTGGGTTTGTTTTTGTGTTGTGTTGTGAGAGTACTGAGGATATGATTTGAAGGTTTGATAATATAGTAAAACAGACTTTGAGGAGTGGTGATGATATGCATTTGCCCGCAGATATTTTAAGGCAGACAAAATAACATTTAATTCGGTCTAGATGTGCAGTAATTGTTGTTGATTTAGTTGTTGACAAACATCCATCCAATCACATGGCTTCACTAGCTCGTTCTCAAATCCAATCATTGGATTTGTCTGCTAAAACTGCCGTTGTATCAGGTATTTGATTTCTAATTATCTTTGACTATATTATATCCTTCATCTTAGGTTTATATTTTGCATCGTTTGTTATTGTGGATATAGGTGGTACTCAAGGTATAGGGGCTGGTATCGTCAGAAGGTTTTCTGAATTAGGGATAGGGAACCTTTATATCCTCGGTCGTAATGAGGAAAAAGCTAAAAACTTGCTTGAAAGTATTCGAAATGCAAGACCTGATCAATCTGATAGTCGAAAATCTAGTTTCATTAAAGCTGATTTATCGTTGGTTATTTTATTTTATTTTTTTGTTAACATGAGTTGTGGCGAGTGGATTGACGTATTTATTTTTGCTTCGTTTTGCTTTTTTTTTTTTAAATTTTTTATCAAAATTCTTTGATGGCGGGAACGTGGGGCGGAATATAGGACAATAGATGGCATTACCAAAGCTGTTGAAACATTGCAAAATGATGTTCGTTCTAATGGGATCGACTATCTTATCATGACTCAAGGAGGTCCGCCTAATGGTACTTATATCGAAAATAAAGATCAGTTCGTTACCTTCATAATTCTTTCACCTCATCACTTTATCTTTCTTGTGATTAATTTTAATTATTATCTACGTACATTATAATAATTCTATAATCAGTTTAGACGAATCTTTTACTGTTCAGTGTGTATCTCGCTTTGGGTTAGCTTATCTTTTATCGAAAAACGGGATAATGAAAGATGGGGGTGCGATAGTTTCGATTGCGGCACCTGGCCATGCGTTGAAAGAGTTGGACGTCGATGATCTTTCATTGAAAAAATTCTCTCAAGGCAATAGTTGGATGCCGACTAAGATTTATAAACAAGCATTGAGAGATAGTACAGTGATCGATTGTTTTACCGAGGTTTGTTAATTTGTTTTTTTTCATTTACATATATATATATATATCTTTATTTTTTGTTTGAGGATTTCGGCTTGTGGATCTCTTAGTATCATTTTTTTTCTTTTTGTTGTTTGATGATTGTTTTAGGAACTTAATCATCGTTTCCCGAAAATTCGGACTTATCACCTTCATCCTGGTAAATATTAAACGTTTTTTCCTATCCGAAAGGCTGTAGATCAACTTATGCATAATTTTTTGACTTGAGCACTCTTTTTTTTTTTTTTTTTTTTTTTTTTTTTTTGGTTTGGATGTTGCGTAAATAAATGAATGAATGAATAAAAATGTGATGTGCTGGAATAAGGCTTTGTGGCGACTAAAGCCTTGGCTAATCGTCAATTTCCGTTTCCTCTACCTCAATTGTCTTCATTGATGGCTCCCATTATGTCAAGAACTATTGGATCTACTCCTGAATATTACGCCAACATTCCAATTTTCGTATGTTTTTCACGTTTTACATGCTATATTTCCTTTTCCTTCTTCCAACTAATTTACTCTCCACCATCATCCTTTTTTGTATTGTGACACGAACTTACACGAACTGATTAAAATTATAGTTGGCCACGAAAGCACATGCAGAGTCTAAATTCACAGGACGGTATTATGACAAAAATTTAAATCCTGTTTCATTTGGACCTTGGTCTCAAAACCCGTCTAACCGTCAGAAAGTGTTTGAAAAACTGGCTTCTTATTTTTGAAGTTCATTTTTGTTGGGGATTCATATATATATATATATATATGTATGAACAAAAAGTGTGTTACGTATATATATATATACGGAGGTGAGGATGCTGCCTTGATTTAGTATATTGAGATGTTGTGGATTCCCATTTTCTTTTTTTAAGAAGTAGTAAAAGAGTATAAAATTGAAAAATCATAATAATAAAATAAGTGATGGTGCTCATGGTGTAATAATGATCTTTTATTTGTTTGTATGATTTTTTTCATGTAGAGTGGTGGAGTTTCACATTTTTCATCTTTTTTTTTGTTACAATAAAGTGTTTATAAAAAAGTCCTTCTCAAAATAAATGAATAAAAACATGCATATGAAATTGAAGTCAATAATAATCCCAATCAGCTATGTCACTTGTTAATTATAACTTGATTGTTGTATTTATTTTTTTTAAGTTATATATAAGAAGAAGAAGAAAAATGAGAGGAGAAGAATGAAATAGATAATAAAGCTATCGGTTTGTTCTTGGTGAACCTCTCTGTCTTTCCTCTTGTTTTTATTTTTTTATAGACAGTTATTTGATTTATATATATATATATATATATATAAAGGTGACAGGTTTCTGATTTCTTCCTCAATCACTGCTATATATATAAGTAGTATAGTTTTAGATAAGGTTAACATGTAAATTAAAATCTGATGGTTTTTTTTTGTTTTTTTTTGTTTTTTTTTGTTTTTTTTTGTGCGGTAGAGGGGATATTATATTAAAGTAGATTAGATTAGAAAACTGGATATCTGTCAGCTTGGTAAAAAGTGGCTACGGTTGGTCTTCCTCAAATTACAAGAGCTAATGAAGGGTTGAAATGTGAGGGTATCAGTACAGGTGAAATGAGCTGCGCTGGAAGCTAGTTGGAAAGTAATCTTTTTACTTTCATAATAACCAGTAGTAATGTATATATAACGATATACCAGTAATGTATACCAATGAATGTATCACTAGAGCAATATATAATATATATAAAGTATATTTTCAAGTCATAATTATTGTACCAGTAATTTAAGAAACAGACTAGAACAATAACTAACACTTTAAGAGTGTGATGGACTTGATCCCATACTCCCAAAAATAATATCTTAAAGCAGACAATAATGTAAATAATAAGTTCAGATAATATAACTCACTTTATATCCAAGAGGTAGCACATTTCTTACTGCAGGTATTTAAAAGCTATTGAATCCTTAAAACTTTATCATGGTAAATAAAAGATGGGTTTAAAAGACAGAAAGAAGCCCTATATATAGTAAAATCCTCCTTCCCATGCCCCATGATGCATTAGAGACTTCTAGAGTCAAAGAACCTACTCTCTGGCTTTCAGACCCCCTCCAGATTGGATTCTGTGTACCAAAACGTGTCCCAAGCCTATGGTAACTCCATCTTCCACAGTCTTACTCAGGTTGAGTCGAGTCTAAAGCCCTATTAACCTCCCACATCATGTGCTTACAATATTCTCATTAGAGTTACACAATATATCTAATAATAGTGAGAAAATAAGATCTGAGATGAGATAAAGTGAAGACAGATCTAGATAGAAGAAACTAGAAGTAAACAGAATGGAAACAAATTAAAGTAACCTGCAGAAAAGGAATATAAATGAATTAAAGAATTTAAAGAAAGAAATATTAAGGTTTTAATAAATCTTATCTGTAGTAAAAGGTAGATAAATGTGGGAAATCATATATATATTTAATTTATATCTAGACAACAAATAATGAGATTTTTAAGTACCATAAAAAAACAAATCTCTGGTCAGGTGATGGATTGATAATTTCTATAATTATATATATGACCACTAGATAAGAAAAACATAGCTATTTTTTAAGATATAGTTTGAAAGGAAAAAGATAACAGAAAAAACAAGAGAGAAATAATATGAATAGAGGAAAATAAATCCATTGAGATCCATTTGAAGCGTCCTAAAAAGTTTTAAAGTGGTGCAAGATTGAATAAAGAAGATCCAATATTGAAATGAAGAGATTAAGTTATCCATTGGTGTGATCCTATGTCAAAGTGAGTTTTTCTGCCAAAGTGAGAATAGTAACTATTCATTGTTCCTTGCACATCCAAGAGGTAATTCTTGACCAGGTTTCATCCTGCTTTTAAAATCTTTTTATTTAGTGCTTTATTAGATACTTATGATCTCTTTAAATATAATTTTAGTGTTTTTCCTTTTTGAACATAACACCTTATGAACAAAATATATATTAATCAGTAGTTTCATGGATTATAATAAAAATAATAATGTACTTAATTTATTGTTCTTATAACTATATATAACTATTTAATAATCTTTTTAATGATATATTGATATTTTTCTATTATTATGATTTTATTAAAAGTTATCAAAATAATAGCACATAACAACTGTCTGTTGGTAGTCTGGTGGAGCCTGCTGGTTGAAAACTTCTTTTTGGTTCATCATAAGATATTTGTGACAGAGGTTGAGCATAATTAGTTATTTATTTTTTTGGAGAAGTATTTTGATTATTATAAATGAATAATAGTCACCACACAATATGGGGGGTGGACTTGCTAGCAAGTCTGCAACCTTGGACCCAAACTCACTACAGATTGAACACACATTGAGCTATTGATAAAGAAACCATAAAATCAGGGATGAACACCACTCAGAAAAAGAGTTTTAGGTGGGTGTTCAAGTAGAGTTCAGTATGAGTTCAGTCTGAGTTCCATCTGAGTTCAGTTTGAGGACTTGCTAGCAAGTCCACCCCCTATATTGCGTAGTGAGTGTTCATGAAAAGTTTAATAAAATTGAAGGTGCCTGGTCTGGTCTGGTCTTGTGTTTTCATCTTTGATTTAAATGTTGATGTTGATGTTGAGTCAGTTGCATTTTTGTTTTTTTGTTTTTTTTTCCATTGAATTTTTGCATTTTTTTTAGTGTGATATAAGAGCTGTAATTATATTACTGTGAAGTGTAGGTTTGATGCATGTTTGTTGATGGATGGTAAAAAAAATTGAGTTGTGTCTTTAATTGTCCTTGTATATATATATATATATATATATATATAAATCTTGTGCTGATTTTTAGATGAGATTTTAGTGTATAATAAATTTTATTGTTGGGTACTGTCAAGGGAATCTTTTGGTCTAGAAGAATTTTCAACAGTCCAATGGTGGTGATAGGTGAAGGAAGATTCACAATTTCAAAATTTGTAGGTATTTATTTCATTATGAAGCATTACTCAATTTAAGAGGTAAAAAAGATTTTATTATTATTATTTTCAAGTCTTAGAGATATGCAGATGTAAGAACTAAGATGGTAAATAGTAGTAATAGATTAATTGTTGTATATAAGATACAATATTAAGTAAGAATGGAATAAATAAAAACAGCCAGATTGAGAGGCCTTATATAGGCAAAAATGAGAGAAACTACAGAACCAAAATTCTACATACATGAGTATCAAAGAAAGAACAATTCCACAGATAGAAATTTCCAATATTTAAAGTTGATCTATAAAGAATGTAACCATATGCAGTATTTATCTGTATATGTCAATTTTAATTTTAAATTATTTGATTTATTTAAGGTTCTATATATGTCAAAGAAAAATAAAAATATTTGATTTTAATATTTAGTATTTTTTATATTTTAGTTTACTTTTCAGCTGTCATGAGGACACTGTCAAGGAATAAAAAATGAGGGAACATTAGAATTGTATATTTACTTCATTTTACTTATTAATTAGTTAAAAATATTATAATTAATTTATAAAGTAAGTATAACTAATAAAAATGTGATGTAAAGGTGTAGCTCCACTGTATTAAATAATTAATTATTTACTGGGTAAGTTTAGTAGCCTGGCTGACACTTCCTCACTCTAAAATAACAATAATAATAATATGCTATGATTTTTTCTTTTTATATTTCTTTAGCAGAGCAGGAAGGTTAGGTATCTCTTTCCCAGGAATCCAAGAATCATATTCAGAAGATTTATTCTTGAATCTCAATAAGGTTTCAGTACCTTTTTCAGCAGTGACAATTCTGTCATTTAGAATCTAATCAATTTATGCTGTTTCAGTGATTTCATTAGGGATTTTCTTTGGTCTTCCCCTACTTTTTGGAAATAAATCACTATTGGATGTGTAAGGTTTCAAAAGATATATTGAAAAAACAGGATGCTTCCTGTCATATGGAGAATACAGGATAACTTCAACTGCATTATCACCAACCATTCTTCTAAAAACTAATGGACCTACAAATGGGTCTTTTAATTTTTTATTACCATGTAAATTGAAGTGGACTGTATAAATAAGTACTTGATCACCCTTCCTAAATGTGTATTCTTTATGGGATTTGTCCCAACTCTTCTTCTCATATTCAAAATATTTTTCAATACACTTTTGAGCATGACTTCTGCAAAGTTGTTAAATTTGAAGAAAATATTTTACACCAGGATTTAAATATAAATTAGATACTTTATTATTGAAAATTTAGCAGGAGTATTTGGAACGTATTCCAGCCAGAGCTCAAAAGGCTTTCTTTGAGTAACAGAGTGAACAGTGCTATTATAGGTACATTCTAGACCAGGAAGTTAGGTGAACAAAACATGTGTGAACCTATCATTGTCTTTGTAATCAAGGCCAAAGACACAATAACTTCTTATCATTTCCTCTAAATTCTAAATCATCCTTTCAGCTAATCCATCAGTTTGAGGGTGATGGGCAGTAAAAAGCTTCAGATCACAATCACAAACATACATAAGAGACATCCAGAATTCAGAAGTAAAATTTAGGATCTTGGTCAGAGATTATGGCCTTTGGGAAACCAGAAGTATTAAACACATGAAACCACCACAAGAAGTCTAATTCTTTAGGGGAAACATCTTTGGGAGTAGGGATGAATTTACAAATTTTTGTGAATCTTTCCACAATAACCAAGCAAGATTTATAATTGTCTCTCTCAGAAGTGGGAAATCCTGTTACAAATTCCATGTTTATAATTTTCCATGGTGCATCAGGAGATTCAATATGTTGGATCAATCCAGCTCTTTTTCCAATTAATTGTTTTGATTTCTGGAAAGAATCACAGGATTCAATATATAGTTTGATGTCTTCTGACATATTAGCCAACCAAGCAGTGTTCTTTATTCTAATCATTTTTTTTGAGATCAAAATGTCCTGCTAATATGTCATCATGACAAATTTTCAAGATGATTTCTTTCATAGAAGGAGGAATAACAATAACATTACTCAACTTTCTTCTACAATATAGATATCCTTCATCAATTGAAAATTTACTTTTTTCCAAAGCCTTCTGATACTTTGGTGGAAGGTTTTTAATTAATGCTTGTATTAAAGCATTCTTTGGATTATTAAATATGGTACATAACTCTTTTATGTCAGTGTCCTTATCATATGAATCCAGAATAAGCTGTAATAGCTCTTCCTCCATATCAACCACATATAATCCATGAATAAGAACTATATCATCTTCAGGGAACATATGCAGGATTTGAGTCATCATTTGGAAAAGTTAACCTTGATAACATATCTACATTTGAGTGAACAATACCAGCCCTATGAATTATTGTCATTCTCCCTCTGTATTCTTGAACAGCTAGTTGCCATCTGAACATATGTATGTTAGATGTTTTCAAATTACAGAGGGATTTAACTGCACTGAAGTCAGTGACACGTTCAAATTTCTGGTCATAAAGATAATAATGTAGCTTCTCTAGAGCCCACACTACTTCCAAATACTCTAGTTGAGTGGCACCATATTTCAATTCACTATTTCTCAAGGTTCTTGAAATATAACAAATTACTACTTCTGATACTTTATCATTCATCACTTTTTTCTGATGGAGGGCAGCACCAAGACTAATGAAACTGGAATCAGTGTATAAAACAAATGGTTGATTAAGGTCAGGTAAAGCAAGAATTGGTGCTGACATCAAACAATGTTTCATAGTGTCAAAAGATCTTTGTCTTTCACTATTCCAGTCAAAAGCAACATCTTCCCTAGTCAATTGGGTGAGGGGTAATGCTATGACTTGATAATTTTTAATATATTGTCTATAGTATCCACAAATTTCCAAAAAACTTTGGAGCTCTCTAACTGTAGTAGGACCTTTTACCTGTTGTATGGCTGCCAATTTGTTCTGGTCAACACATATCTGTAAACCTGAGACAACATGACCAATAAATTTCAAAGAATGAAAACCAAATTAGCATTTTTTCAAAGCAGGTTTCATATTTATCTCATCCATTTTTTGGAACACTTTACATAGGTGTTTAAGGTGATCCTCAAATGTCTTGGAGAATATGATTATATCATAAATGTGAACCATTAGCCATCCCTCAATTATTTCTTGATGGAATGTGTTATCCATAACTTTTTGAAAAACTGAAGGGGAATTTTCAGGGCCAAATGGCATCCTAATATATTTATAAATACCCATATGAGTAGCAATCATTAGAAAATTCTGTGAATCATTCTCAACAGGTACCTGGTGATATCCCTTATTGCCATCTAAACAGCTGATATATTTAGCAACTTGTAAGGTAGCATTGATAGAGCTAATTCTGGGTAAAGGATAGATATCATCTAAAGTATAACTATTTAATGCTCTACAATCACCACATAACATGGATTTGTCTTTCTCATAAGAAATTAAGAAAGGTGAGATAACACAATGTTTAGGTGTTTCAACTACCTTTTCAATAATATTCATTTTTAAAAGGGTAGAGATATTGTCTTCAATATTTTTTCTCTTTGTGGGTGAAGAAGGATAAGGCTTCTTTTTAAAACTAGGTGGTATTTCAGTTAATGGTTAAGATAATGAAAGCTTCATCTCTTCTGTTACCGACCTTAATTCATGTGAGCTATTAGCAAAGGCCATAGGAAAGATTTTATCAACTGAATGCTGGAATCTTTTTTCTCACCAGAAAGTTGTTCTTTAAAAGAAGCTGTGTGAATTTCAGACAGAAGGGCAGGCATTTATTTTGTAGATATTCTTTTATATTGAGCCACAGAATGACAAGTGTTAAATCCTGGTGTTATTAAATTTTTTGGGGAAGAAATTTTAAATTTTCTCTTCCCAGTCAACCCCATTTTGAAGCATTAGTTTGAGGGATCAAGCTTAATACAATATTTGGTTAATATATCATTTCCCACAATGAACCAATTGCTTAAGTTATCATTTTTGATAACCACAAAGTCACAAATAGCTCTTACAAAGCCATGGTTATATTTTAAAAACACTGTAGCTTTGTAAACTAATGGAAGACAAAACCAAGCCATAACCTCTCCAATTTTTAGAAGTGACATGCATAAGTTTTGATTTATAATCCTGGTCCACTGAAGCAAGTGATTTTTCAGATACAACACTTCCTCCAGCTCCAGAATCCAAAACAACCTTAATGTTATTTCCATTAATCAAGACTGGTGCCTTGAGAGGGGAAATAATAATTGAGGTGTCCTCAAAACTTCTTATAATTTCAGCATCTCCAACTGTGTAAAAATCATTGTTATCAATGTCAATATTATTTAAATATTGAATATCTTCCTCCAGCATCAAGATTTCCTGGTTAGACTCATAAGAAATGTTGCTGGAACAATCAATTGAAGTATCATCTAGTGAAACTGTGTCATAATCAGGCTACTCTTTTTGTTCAAAAAGGTTTATTTTCTTGTCAAAAACATGGCCTTTCTGCCAAGGCTTTCTGCATTTAAATCAAGTGTTTGTTGCATATATTTTAGGGGCAACAGGGGCCAAGGGTTTACCAACTTTTTCAGGAAGGTTTTGTTGGTAGTTGGAGGGTTCCTCCAATGAAGGTCTTGGGAAGAACTTCATAGATTCATACCTGTTATTTAAAAGAACTTCATTGTAAGTATTAATCAAGGAAGAAGGCTCCCTGGAGAATTCAGTTCTTGCAACACTTAAGCCTCTCAAAGACATTGGAAATTTATAAAAGATTCTGTACTTCCTGAGTCCATAATCCATATTTGGATTCATTACTCTTAAGATTTTTACTAGTTTCATCAGGAACTCAATAGGTTTTCTGTAGAGGATGAGCTATATCTAGACTCCTCATACTGCCTTTTCTGGGCTAACCTAAACTTTGAACCACCAAATTGGGCTTTAAGTAATTTTTTTCTAATCTTCCCAAGAGTAATAATTATTATCCAAAATGACAGATTCATACCACATGAGGGCAACATTGGAAAACAAAGAAATTAACTTTGAAACAATTTATTCATCTGGTATTTTGTAAGAATTCTTAAGATTATCAATTTTACAGATGAATTTCTGCCAGTCAGAGGAAGAAGCACCATCAAATGTTGTATATTGGTCAAATTTGGGCCAATTTTTCTGATTTGAGGTTATTTCCTCCTGGTTTACTTTTTCTCTGTAAGAATAAGTTACAATTTCTCTAATTGAGCTGTAATCTCATTATTTAACACATTTTCTGATGAACAGGTTACATTATCAATTTTTGATGGAAACTCAGAACTATCTACAGGTTTCTCTTATACTAATTCTTCTCTAGAGGAGCTTGGATCATGTACATGTGGAGTATTCTGTGCAACAGTTTCCTTCTCAGAAGTGAAAGAGTATTTTTGGTCAAATAACAATGAATTAAATTTCTCCTCAATGTTTGTTAACATAGTTTTAACCTTGTAATACTAGTTAATGTTTCATTGATGGTTGCAAAAGATAATTGGTTCTTATTGTGCAGAGATGAATAACTTTCATTTAATTTTTTTCAAATTTAATATCTGACCATCTAGTTTTTGGAAACAGATAGACATAGGTTCTTGCACTTTGGATAGATCATTTTTAAATTTTTGCCACAAAGCAAATTTCTTTTCATAATTTACTTTGTACCTAAAAAATTCATCAGATTCCCTATTTAACTCACCTTTCAATGCTTGGTAACCTTGTTCAGTTAACAAGCTATTAAATATTTGGGTCAATTTTAGGTTATTGATTATATGATTTTTTTTTGTGATGATGTTTCTCAAATATTGATCATTAATAGTTTCTACATCAGGAGAATTTCTCAGGAGAGGGACAGAGTAATTTTTGAGAGTCTCAAAAACTTCAGGATCAATTGATTCATCTATAATAGCCATCTCTTGATTTATCATTTATGTAGCAATTAGAACTAAAGGAGTATTTACATGACTAGAACATTGATTAATTTTTCTGCTAGAACCAGCTTCTCCTGGTTTCAAAGTGTTATCTCCCATCCCAGAGCTACCTGAAGGAACTGAATCAGTAGCAAGAAAAGGAGCTTGAGAATCAATGGAAGGCCTTACCATGGTTTTGGAATTATTTTAATATGATTATTTTTCTTTCTTCTGCCTCCTTGGTAAGGGTGAGGAGGGGTGGGATTGAAGTGTTGGGGCCTGGAGGGTCCTGCATGAGGAGACTGAAAGGTATCACATTGGGTTTTCAGCCACTCCCATTGCCGTTTTGATACTTTAACTTTTTCTTGTTGTTGAGGAGCCAACTGTGGAGGGGGTTTTGTTACTTATGGATTTTTCGTCTTCTCTTGAAGAAAATTTTCCATGCTTCTTATTTTTTCTTCTAGCAACTCTACCTTTGCCTTTAGTTTGAGGTTCTCTGACTTCAAATCCTTGATGTGAGCTGAAAGATTGTTTACCTATTGCTGAACTAGAATATTTTTTATTTTGAAGCCTTTTGGAAGCTCTTCTAGGGGGAGTACCTGGGACTTGGAGTCCAGGAGAGGATTTTCTTTCTTAATTTCCACCTCTTGCATTTCTAAATCCTGTTTGGTTTACTAATTGATTAATTTGAGAAAAATTTGTAGTCAAAGGAGAGCTTACAGAATTTGAATCTTAATAAATAAGATCCAATTCCTCTTCATGGGCAGTAGAAAGATTTAACTCAGCCATTTTTTGTATAAATTGAGCTGAAAAAAAATATTAATATTTTGTCAGTTATTATTCTTTTTTGTTAAAAAAAATAAGAGATAAAATATAAAATATTTAAAATTTATTATCAATTACAAGGACTACTAATCAACTGAGATAATGAAAAGATATCAATTATCAGGACTAAAGATTAACTGAAATATAAATTAATACAATTTTTAATAATTTAATTTACTAAGATATTGATATTATTTATTACAAGGACTTTAAAAATCAACTGAAATAATTTATACAATTTCTTAAACAAATAAATAATTTATATATTATTATTTTTTAATTATCAGGACTAAATTTCAACTGAAATAATTAAATAATATTTTAATTATCTGGACAATTTTTCAACTGAAATAATTAATAATAGGATTTTTTAATTAAATAATTTAAATTTTATTACTTCTAGGACTAAGAATAATGTTTCTCTATCTTGGTCAACTAGGAAAAAAATTATATACCTGACACCTCCCCCTTTAATTTGAGCAATTTAATGCCAACTACAGAGTGCTGAGTAAAAAAGATATACATATAATATGAAATATGCAGAGTGAGACCTATAGATAATAACTGCTTTAGTCACTAAAAATATATAGGAAAATTACACTTATATAAAACATAAATTTTCAGTGAGGTTCAAATCCCAGTTGCGGAAAAATCAGTTAGTCACGTGCCTTTGATGTTTGATGTTTGTTGTTTGTCCAAAAAGTCGCTATAGGTGTTGGAGTTGATGGTCCTACGGTTTCCGGCATCAAGATAACAATAGGTTGATGACTATTTAGAAAGGCCCTCAGTTTTCAAGGGGAGCTTTTGGTCTAGAAGAGTTTTCAACAGTTTAATGACAGTGATAGGTGAAGGAAGACTCAAGATTTCAAATTTTTTACATAATTATTTCTTAATGAAATATCACTCAATTTCAGAGGTAAAAAAGATTTTATTATTATTATTTTCAAGTCTTAGAGATATGCAGATGTAAGTATTAAGATGGTGAATAGCAGTAATAGATTAATTGTTGTATATAAGATATAATAGTAAGAAAGAATGGAATGAATGAAAACAGCCAGATTGAGAGGCCTTATATAAGCAAAAAGGAGAGAAACTATGGAACCAAAATTCTACATACATGAGTATCAAAAAAGGAACAATTTCCCAGATAGAAATTTCCAATATTTAAAGTTGTTTTTTAAAGAATGTAGCCATATGCAGTATTTATCTGTATATGTCCATTTTAATTTTAAATTATTTGATTTATTTAAGTTTCTGTACATGTCATATAAAAATAAAAATATTTAATTTTAATATTTAGTATTTTTTATATTTTAGTTTACTTTTCAGCTGTCATGAGGACTCTGTCAAGGAATAAAAAATGAAGAAACATTAGAATTATATATTAGGGGGTATCAAACTTAGAAATCTTCCATTTCAGAATACCTCTTTTTTCCACCAAATCAACCATGACTATTTTTTAAAATATGAAATATTGTGCCCCAAAAACACCTTTTTATTGGGAGTTGATGTCATGTTTGTGGATTTCTTTTTGTGTTGTGAAATGCCATTTAAATAATTACAAATTTCTAACTTTGATACCCCCTATTTACTTCATTTTACTTGGTAATTTGTTAAAAATATTATAAGTAATTTATAAAGTAAGTAAAACTAATGAAAATGAGAGGTAAAGGCATAGATCTACTCTAGTAAATAATTAATTATTAACTGGGTAAGTCTAGTAGCTTGGCTGACAGGTACCCACTTCTGTTATCATATCATGATGGATTTATAATTTTATTTTTTTGATCTGTGAAACATTTGTGTTTATTTATTCCTTTTTTTTCTATTATTCTATTAGATTGGTTAGATCATGGATTGTGCTGCTGTACAGTCTCAACTCATAGTTTTAATTTCAAATTTTTGTTGATATATATATTTATATATATATATATAGAGAGAGGGGTGAGAAGAAGTCAATGAAGAAGAAAAAATTAAAACATAGAATGAAAAGAGAAAGAAAAATTTATATGAATTTCATTTTAAAATGATTTAAAAGTAATTGTGGGAAGTAGAAGTATTTATGATGATATAAAGATGTAAGTAATAAAACTATTAGGGGGTATCAAATTTTGAAATCTTCCATTTCAAAATGACTCTTTTTTTCCACCAAATTGACCATAATTATTTTTTAATATATGCCATATTGTGCCACCAAAATACATTTTTATTGAGAATTATTGTCATGTTTGTCGCTTTCTTTTTGTGTTGTGAAACACATTTTAAATAATTTAAAATTTCTAACCTAGATATCCCCTATTATGTCTGTTGTTATTCAAGAATAATTAAAGATGAAAAGTTTCTCAAATTGAGTAGATTAATTAAAATCTATTTCTACATTTTTATATAGGGATTTTCTAAATCAGCTGGTTTCCATTTATAATTAAAAACAAAATATAGTGCAGAAAAACAGGTTTGATAGATATTACTACTTTATAAAAATTAAAATTTAAGAGGAAAATAATCAGATGAAGAAATAAAAGATAAAATAAATTCAGGAGATTAGGGTTTCAGTTTTCTTTTTTTTATTTTACTTTCTTTGATAGAGAGTACAGACTTAAAGAAAAGGAGGAATAAAATTATCCATATATAAATTTATACATTATTTTTTACAATCATTTACACCCAAATCTGGAAGTGAAAGTTTGGACAAACAAGTGAGTGAGAGAGGGAACTAATTTTATCTTGCTTAAAACTCATTTATCTCTTAAACTGTGTGGTCTACCTTGGATAAGATTCTACAGTCTACTTGTTGGGACTTTGTAGTCTTTTAGAATATGTGCCTTGGTTTGGCACCAGACTCAAGGTTAGAACTTGTTAAGACCTAAGAGGGTAGACTACTACTAGAGCTGACACTAGCCTAAGATGAGACTCACTTTTCTGATACAGCAGTGAGATGAAATATACTGACTATGTTGGGGCTACCAATAGTGAGGGTTACAACTTTGGGAGACTAAGAAGTAACTATATTACTATATAAGCTGTCTGATGAGAAATTCCCCACAGCACTTGCCCCATAAAACCTGTTTATTCAATATCCCTTTCTCTCACCTATTACAATGCATAGTGCTCATAGTGTTCCTCCTCCTTGCCTCTCAACTCAAATCCTAACATTACCCCGTATTTTACCCCTTCTTCCCTCTGCCCTCCTTCTCAAAATCCTTCACCTTTCCCTTAGTGTCATCTAAGTTCTCTACCAATTCCCAAGACCTATCTCTTACTCCATAAATTTTCTAGTTCACCAAATACTGAACCTTCCCCCTGTACACCCTCTTAGCAATAATCTTTTCTACTTCAAAATCCTCCTCATTTCCTACATAAACTGCTTCCAGTGGATCCTCTGGGTGCCCTGGTATTGTATCTTCTTGTCCCTTTGAGAGTAATGAAATATTGAACAGTGGGTGCACTTGTTTCAGTGAAATTGGTAGCTTTAATTTTTATGCTGAGTCAGACATCTTACACTTTGTCTTAAATGGGCTTAACTTCTGGTGACCTAACTTGGGACTTGGGTGTAGTCTGGAAAAGAATTGTGGGCTTAGTCAAAACTTTTCACCTACCTGGTGTTCCCAATGCTAATTTTTCCCTTGATCATGATGGCACTTCATTGAATTTTGAGATAATTTGAGTTCTTCTTCTAAATCTTGATGTATACTCAGTATTCTATGAATAAATTCTTTAGCCTCTGGAGCTTGAAAAAAAGGATAGAGTTCCAATTGGGAATGTTGGGTAGTATCCATAGTTGACATAGAAAGGTGACATGCCTGTTTCAGCATGTGTCTGTTTATTGTATGAGAATTCAGCCAATGCTAGAATCAGAACCCAATCATCTTTCTTATAGTTAATTAAATGGAGCAAGAATTGCTCAATTGTCTTATTCACCATCTCAGATTGCCCATTAGTCTGAAGATGCCATGCTGTTGAAAAAATGGGTTTAGTTTTTAGTTTCCCATATATTTCCTTTAACAACTTAGAGATAAAGTTAATTGCCTTGTTTGATACTATACTTTCAGGAAATCCATGTAACTTCCAGACATTCACCACCATTAAGTCTGAAATACCCTCTGATGTAACGTTGGTAGTGGTGGGGACAAAGTGCGCCATCTTGGTGGAGTGGTCAACTACTGTGAGGATAGAATTCTTTCCTAGTTACTTGGGTAACTCCATTATAGTATCACAAGAGATTTCCTTTCATAGCTGCTTAGGTATGCTTAACAGGGTCAGTGGCATAACTTCTTGGCTAACTTTTTTCCTCTGGCAAGAGTCACATTCTATTACATAGCACTGAACATATGCCTTCATTGACTTCCAATAAAAGTTGAAATTCACCAGTTTTACCATCTTCAGCAGTTTTGGGTGCCCTACCATTGGGAGCCATGCCTCGGCTTTACCACCTGCTTTTTGAGCTCTTCATCATTTGGCACCACTGTCATCCCATTCTAATACAGCACTTCCCCTTCCAGGTGATACTCCTACAGTTCTTTCCTTACTGATACCTCCTTAGATAAGAGTGCCTTTGCTAATTCCTGCACTTCCTCATCTTTTTCCTGCTACCTACTTACCCATTCCATCAAATCCTCATCTAGGATTACTTTCTCTTCAATATCCCCCTTCAAAAAAGTTGTGCCAACAGTATGCAGCTGGCTTTTTGCTGGGTGCAAGTCAAGACATTGTGATAGGGAATCAGGTTTTCAAATTTTCCTCCCTGGTTAGAATTGAACAACAAAGTTGATGCTACTTAGAAGCTCTTCCCAGTTCACTTGATGGTGAGTCAACTTTTTAGTGGTCAAGAAGTTTTAAAAGTTCTTGTGATCCATGTAGATAATAACTTGTAAAAGGTGTGGTCCTCCTTCCAAATAGTGGCACCAGGTGCATACAGCCTCTACTAATTCCAAGAGCACCTTATCATATATCTCATAGTTCAATTCAGCCTCTAAGAGTATACATGACAAATATGCTACTGGGTGTAAGACAATTTTGGCATCATATTAGAATAATACCATGCCAAGCACAAAGTCTGAGCAGTCATATTCTAAGGAAAATGGAATTAGTAAGTCTGGGATTTCTATAATAGGGTCTGTCACAAACTTTCTTCTCAGGTAGTCAAACACATCTTGTTGGCTACTTGTCCAAATGAATTTGGATTCCTTCTTTATGAGGTTATGCAGTGGTTAGCAAATGTGGGAATAAGTTTCAATAAAACGGCAGTAAAAATTTTCAAAGCCTTAAAATAAATGGAGCTCCTTTTCTGATGCTTTTTTTAGCCACTCTGTTACTTCCTTTACTTTCTCCTTGTCCATATTCACTCTATGCTTTGAAATAATAATACCCAGTAAGGGGATTTCACTTATTGAGAAGACACAATTATCAGGTTTTAACCATACTTGTTCCTCCCTTAAGCACTGAAAACAACTCTTCATGAATATCTGATGTTCCTCCATTGATTTGGAGTAAATCAAGATTTTCTCTAGATAAACTGACACATCCATCCCTATTCTATCTCTGAAGATGGTATTTTTGACGTGTTTGAAAGTGGAAGGCACATTACATGGACCAAAAGGCATTACAAATCATTCAAAATGACCAAATTTGGTGCAAAATTCCTGTTTGTGTTCATCTCCTTTGCTCACATGTATGTTGTGGTAACCTACCCTAGATCTAGGGATGTGAAAATTTTTTCACCCTGAAGACTTTTAACCAGCTCACTAGTCAGGGAAAGGGGGTATCTGTTTTTGACTTTCAGCACATTTAAACTTCTGAAATTCATGCATGGTCTCAATGACTCATCTTTTTTTCCTGAAAAGATTACAGGGGATGCCCAGGGAGATTTCTATTCTCTGATAAACCCAATTTTCAAATTTTCATCAATCATCTCTTTTAGAGTGGTTTATTTTAAGGTTTAAAATGGGATTATGTGGCTAAGTTGAGGAGTTGTGCCTTGAATTATATCAATAAAAATTTGTGCCATCAGTGAGGTGGCAGGGTCTTGACTCCTCTGTCTTCAAAAAGTGGTAAGAATTCCTAATAAGCTTCAGGGATCATTTCCTTGAGGCATTTGGTTGGCTTTGAGGACTGGAACTTGGCTGAAATTTTGGCAGATATATCCCATACTGTTGCATTGCATTCAAGTTCCTCCCCTTCCCCCAGTGCACCTGCAAGTCATCAAACTTAGCATCAAGAGAAAGTGTAAGTTCTTGAAGCAATTAAAATGATGATAACAAAACCTCAGAAAAATTTCCAGGATGGGTCCCTGACCCCTGAAAGGGCCACTTTCTCTGTGCCATCTACCTTTCCATTTTCTGAATTCCCCCTTCTCAGTTGCGCCTTCTTCTCCACTTGGCACACTTCATCCCCCTTCTTTTTTTCTCTGGTGCTCCGCGTTGGTGAATCATCCCCAGCTTACTTCTTAGAATCAAGAGGAAGTATCAGCTCTGGTGGCAAGTAAAATGATGATAAAAAACATCAAAAGACCTTCTGGGATGGTCCCCTTACCCCTGAACTTACCCCTGAAGGGGCAAGGGGGTTGATACATTAGCACCAGTGTCCCCTCTCCTTCCCATTTGAACCTTCTCTTACTTCTCCTCCTCCACCAGGAAATCAATCAAACATAATTAGATACCTGGGGTTGTCCAAATTTTCTTTTTTCATTTTATTCCTCTATAAAAACTTATTGGAAATAAAACAGTCTGTGGCCCCACAGTCCAGATGGGCTTGTGAATTTTTTGTGGTGTAAAGGGTCATTAAAGACAATTTTAGTATAATACAATTATCATTTACTTCAAGTAGCTTAGAAGCTTATAATTCTTCTACTAAATATACCTTATCTTTCCCCTCTAATCTACTCAAAGATGACACAACCTTCACTCCCAAGCAATGTCTTCTTCCTGTGTCTTTCCTGCACTATCTTTCACTTTACTAACCTTGATTTTCCCTCTACACTCCCTTCCTTAGTGATCACTACTTCCACACCTAAGAAACAAATGTTTTCTCATGTTCCTTTGGCATTCTTCATCTGAAAGCCTTCTCCTACCACCAGTGCCCCATGCATTTTCTGTGTCAATATCCATGGATTTTGGGTCTTAAGTACTGGATCCACTTGATGGGGAATAGTTGCGCCAGTGATGAGTGCCACTCCCAAAATCCATGTGCTGATGGTAAAATTGTTATCAATTTGAATGGAAAGTTCCATGAGCGCTTGGAGGGAGGTTGGGAAAGGATCACTGATTTGGTTATTCCTGAAATGAGACCTGAGTGCTACTTCTCCCCATTTCATGATGCAGCTGGTGTGGCCCAGAAATTCTGACATGTACTTGGCCACTTAATGTTTTTGGCATAATTAGTTTAATGTGTGTTCTGAGGTAGTTGCCACATCAGAATCACCAAAAGCTAGCTCAAATGCTTCCATGAACTGGTGAAAAGCTTTTTTCAACTTGGAATTTTCAAGGAGTTTTTTTGTATATGTACTTGCCCAGCGTGTTGCCTTGTCTGTGAGGTAAGATATTGTGAATCCAATTTTTGATCACTCATCTGAGAACTGATGAACATTGAGCAGGACATAGAGGTTTACCTTTTATGCATACTGATCTGCCCAGGGGACTCACTTTCCATCAAGGATTTTTAGGACTTCAATCTTTGTTCCTTTGGCAGGTGGAGCTAGTGTGGCAGGAGATACATGTGCTTGGCATCAGCGGCATCTAACTCTGCTGTTGTGGGGCTGCAATATGATATTTTTCCTCTGCTAGACATTCTATGAGTCTTGTATTTTGTTCTTGCAAGCATTCCATCTGCTCTTACACTTCAGAAAGGAGCACTGCTTTGGATTTACCTGAGGGTTTCATGATCCTTTTGTAATTTGCCAGCTATAGATCAGACAAAATGTTAAGACCTAACACTACGCAATATAGGCGTTGGACTTGCTAGCAAGTCCTCAACCTGAATTCAGATGGAACTCAGATGGAACTCATACTGAACCCATACTGAACTCTACTTGAACACCCACCTAAAACCGTTCTGCCAAGTGGTGTTCATCCCTGATTGTATGGTTCCTTTATCAATAGCTCAATGTGTGTTCAATCTGTGGTGAGTTTGGGTCCAATGTTGTGGACTCGCTAGCAAGTCTTCCCCCCATATTGTGTGGTGTAAGAGGGAAGACTACTACTAGTGCTGACACTAGAATAAAACAGGACTGACTTTGCTGATAAAGCAGTGAGACTAACTAGACTGAATATGTTGGGGCTACCAATAGTGAGGGTTACAACTTTGGGAGACTAAGAAGTAACTAGATTACTATATAAGTTGTCCAATGGGGAACACCCCATAAAACTTCTTTATGCAATGTGTCAGCCAGTAACTTATTTAACATAGTTAAACTGGTCTGATTAAAAAAATTACTGAATATTAAATTACATAATTATTAAAATATAATAATATTAATATTTCTATTTCTATAAGTATTACACTGTTTTTAAATGATATTAAATATATTACAATAGATTTTATAATTCTTAAAGTTATTTTTAATTATTCAAAAAAAATTATTTTAAATTATTTAAATTTCATCTCATTTTTATAAAAAATTAACCAAATCAATAAAAACATACAAAAAAATTTAATAAACCTACGGCAAAGTTGTAGATCTAAGTCCATGTAATTACTGGGACACAGACATTGTTTGAAATTGGCTAGAGGGGGGCTAGGAAGAGCAAGTGAAGAGGCTTTGGTATTTCCTTGGAACTTGAAGGGATAATTTAACTGTGTTATTTATTAGACTTAAACTTAAAATATCTTATTGTATTAAATTCTAATTATTTTATGAAAGTTAAATTAATCTTTCAATTTATATTTTCATTTCAGTCTTAAATTGATTTTATATTAAATCTTAAATTTACTTATCAATGATTTTGTTGACTTTGATAAAATTCATGTTGTATTACATTTTTCTATAAAAGGTATTTCTTTTTTGTTGTTTTAGAAAAATCTTTCTTACTCATTCAAATTTATTAAATTATATACAATAGCTTTAAATCAATAATACAAATAATTCATTTATAGTAAAATCCTTTCTTTGAAATTATAACTGTTCAGTGTGAAGAAATAAAAGACAAATTCTATTATAAATTTACTACTCAATTATTCTAAATCAGACCATTCTACCTTATTTTCATTTTATTATTCTTAAAACTACTAGAATTTATATACTCACCAACCATACAAGCTGATACAATATCCCTTTCTCTCATCTATTACAATGCATAGCACCCATAGCACTCCTCCTCCTTGCCTCTCAACCCAAATCCTAACAGAACTGTAGAGAATGATGCCTTTCAGAAACTTGGAAAGGTCTCTTATGCACTTAGAGGCTACACTATATACTGATGTGGGACTAGCTAAGTACATAGTTTTGTAAAACCATAACATCCCCCAACTTTTCAAGAAAAACATCACCCTACAATAGTAACAAAAAATTGTAACAAGTGACAAAGAAAGTGAATAATTAACTAATTTAAAGAGAGTGTTAAAAATGATAAAAGATAATGGACTTACAGTCTAAATTAATCTAGCTAGTATTTTAAAAAAAATTAGCAAAAATAAGGAAAATTTGTATGAAAAATTTGTACATCCCCCTCATCAAGACATCAGCAGATCACCAAGTATTGCAGTAAAAATTAAAGGAAAATAAAAAAACTTGATGGAGTAGGAGAGGTGAGTGTGAGCTGAGATTCAAGATAAATAGTACAAACATTGAAGATCAAGCAAGAAGGGAATTGAGTGAAGGTGCAAAGTTGAGAATTTCCAGCCTTGCTCTTGTTAGAGTGTAGATTTTGGAGAAATGAGATAAAGGGGATTTGGGAAATTCTGCCTGTTGAAGCAAAAATGTGGCAAAGTAAAAATATTTTGGGAATTGAGGTGGTTAATGAGATGGGTGTTGAAAATAAATTGTGGCATAAAATTTTGCACATATCATCACGAATCACAGTGAGTGAAGATGCCTCATACACCATAGAAGTGCAGATGCTTTTCTTATGAAGGATGATAAGATGGTGCCCATACACCAAAATTAGAAAGGAAAATGCCTTTTTTTTTTGGCTGAGGTGAGAACAGTGCCCATACACTGTTTTGAGAATTGAATTGAGAATATGGCACCCATACACCATGTGAGGTGGAGGAAAATTGCAGTATCGCTGCAATGAACGGGGTTCTATGAAGGGTTCTCCACAAGTGAGACAGCCCATAACCCAAATAAAATGATGCCTTGCAGAACCAGCGAAAGGTCTCCAATGCACCCGGAGGCTACACTATATACTGATGTGAAACTAGCTAAGTACATAGTATGATAACACCATAGCAAGAACCCTCCAAACGGTAAGACCACTTCCCCTGAGGTGTCATTGAATGATGTGATGCATAAGTATCTTCAAGGCACATTTGTGAAAATGTATAGTCTTTCTTTTTACCCTTATAGATTGATACCCCTTCTGGTCAGCATGATGCCACCAACACAGACTTTATGAGGCAGACAGATACAGCAAAACCTGAAAATCTTGCAGTTGTCTCGTCTCCAATCCCCCACCAAAAACATGAGTTTAGGTAGTTTTTGGCAGGGAATAAGTGGCAAGAAAACTGCAAGCTTTTCCGATTTAACTACGTCTTCCTCTTCAATGTGTATGTTTGAGTGAAATCACTCGTGAGATTTTTGATCTCCAGTATGAGGAACTGAGAGGACAGTTATTTTTTGTAAGGTCACCCAGAAAATTCTTATCAGTTTAAGAATTTAAGTTTTTTTTCGTCCCTTTCATCCAACAATATTCAAGGGAGCGAAGTTGGATAGGTTAAGTAGCCAAGTCACATCCTCCTTTTGTAATGAAGGGTTCTTTGGCTTATTTGCCGCAGATGCGTGGCACACTTCTACGAAAATTATGATTTTATTCATTCATGGATCATTAGTAAGTCACTCCAAATAAGGAAAGAAACCTTTTCTTTTTAACTCACTTTTAGTTATCTTTTTCTTTTCCCGATGATTTTTTAGTCTCGGCGGTTTTGTTTTGGTTCTTGACGTTTTTTTGTGAGGCCGTTCGGCCTCATCAGATTTCACGCCTTGCTTTTTCTTTGCTGGGCAAGTGGAAGAGTTATCTTGCTTGCTGATGTTCAACTGAGCGAATTGGGCGGTAAGATATTCCATTTCAATAGCATGGAAAACGCAGTTCATTTCGAACTGATTATGGTTTAATTTTAAATAATTTTTTACAAGATTATCATGTACAGCACATAATGTGCTGAACAGTAGAAAAGATGCTTACAGATATTGGAATTTAAAAAAAGGTGAAATATAGAATGCTTTTCGAAAAGGGTAATCAAAGTGGCGATAGAAGTGGAAGGAGGAAGGATGAGGTGATGCTTCTTCACGGTATTAGATGATAGGGCTTTTATATTGTTTGCTGAGGCGGGAAGAAACTGTCTTGATTGATTGAAAGGCACCAGTCAATTAAATTGTGGCTTTCTTCCCACCAATCATCTTCATCAGCACCTCTGTGTCTTCTTGGAATTTCGATATTGAACGCGCAAACTCAATGGGTCATTTTCTCGTCTCAGCCACCTCAACGTGGCTTTCAAAGCACGTGAAACTTGGCACATGCTACTTTTACGTCTCGTGAGAAGGAAATTAAAGATGGCCAACCAATCAATCCAAATCTGAGGCTCTTTGTATCAATTACAATTGAGAATGCGTGAATAGAATTGTTATAAATTTTCTGAAACTAGCGATTTATTGAAAAGCGGTGGTGGAAGACATTGTCGTGATTGCGGCCGGAGAAAGATTTAGACCCAATTAATCTCGTTTCAACAGAATCCCTATCTCCATTTTCTCAGATGTCGTCAAAAGTCTTGGCTAGCTAGCATGGTAAGTTTTCCTATCCCCTAAATTTTTCCAAAAACAGGATCACATATGAAACTGCTGGGGGATCGATGGAGCGCTTGCAAGAACTTTAATTGAATTCTCAGTCATTTCACTACTTGGTTCCTCTTATTATTATTATTATTATTATTATTATTGCAGCTATGTAAGTTGGAAGAGGTTGCCAAAATTTTGACAAAAAAAAAGTTCACCTTACAGAAAAATGATTTTCCTATTCAAAAGGGAGTACCTCCCGACCTACGTATCTCCAGCCCTTTTGAATGGCCAAATCATTTTTTCGCGGGAGCAAATTTGATTTTTTTCGTCAGAACTTCCGCAAGCTTCTCGTGCTTAGTTGTATGTACAGTGGCCGGACAAGTGTTCTGGCTACTTTTCATTTTGGTCTCAATCTCAACACAGCACACAACAACCATGAACCAATAGTTCATTTTCATTCTCTTTTATGCATAGATTTCAAACATCATATCAGATTTTTATTTCATTCACTCATTTTTCTGTAATCATGAATCTTAAAAATGGCCATCTTGATGACTTTCAAACCAATCTTCCGACAACAATGAAGCTTTTATTAGATGAAAGCCCTCCCACACTACGAGACATTTTTGTCTCACCATGCAGCGCAACAATTGCGCAACAGTTGTGCAACAGTTACGAAACAGTTGTTTTTTACACTTTAGACACACTTAAGACCTTTAAGTGCTAAGAACAATTGTTACATAACTGTTGCGTAATTGTTGCGCCCCAAGACAAAACGAACATTTATTGTAGTGCCAGAGCGTGACACGTCACACATCTATCATAATAGATTGCTATAATAGCTAAACAATAAATTTTGAATAATAGCAAATAATAGCCTGCTATTGTGCTATTATGTTATTAGGGGGTGTCAGTTCTGGCAAATCCGCACTTAACTTAAGTGCGGATTTCAAACCAAATCAGCACTTAAATTTTGCAAAAAATTCACTTATTTCAAAAAAGGGTGTCAGTTATGACCTCAAATCAGCACTTTTTTCCCGATTTTTTTCACAACCACATTTGGCCACAAAACATCCCTTCCTTTCTTATCCCATCCCTGTCACATGTGACACACTGACCTTCCTCGCTACCTACCCATCAATCCTCAGCACACACCCCTTCCTGACATTTTCAATATTTTGACCAGGCATGTTTACATTCTTTTTTACTTATTTCTTCTACTTCTTAATCTTTTCTATGGGTGTCAGTTCTGACCTCAAATCAGCACTTTTTTCGTGATTTTTTTTTCAAAACCACATGTTGGCCACATCATCCCTTTCTTTCCCATACCATTTTGTACTCTCCAAATGTCCTCTTTGTGTACTTCATTCACTTGGGTTGGTTTTTTGGTTTGTTGCATATTCATTTTTTTTGGAATTTACGGTGAATTTTTTTTTTTTTGGATGGCTCATTGGTTTTCTTTCACCAGCTCAACATGAAATCGCATATTTTCTGAAATTGCATATTTTGTCAGTGATTTTTTTTTTCATTCATCCCTCATATCCTTTTCCTATTCTCCTCCAACATCCCTCAAACAATTTGGTTTCATTCATTTTGTCATCTCATCTCTCCAGGTAAGTCACTTTATTCTTTTTTTTTGATTTTTTGATTACTAATTATAATTTTTTTTTGTTTTTTTCTGTTTATTTTATTTTTTTTATCTAAATTTTTTTTGTAAGTGGTTATTTTTGATTTCAATGTTATAATTAACCTTTTTTTTCTCTCCCTCTTTACTTTCTTTTTTAGCTCCATCACCCTACTCTTCATCCCTCCTTGGCATGGTCATTATCCCCCCTTTCCCTTATTTCACTTTTTTTTGGCTCCATTTCATTGAAACACATACATTGCAAATTCTTTATGCATTTCACTTACTCCATATTCAATTTCCCCACAATTCCAACATCAATCTTTCTCACTCTATTTTTCCTACTTTTCAATCAAGGTAAGTTTTATCTCCTTTTTTTCATGCCTATATGATATCTCATTCCTTTTATGAAAAGTTCATACTTAAATATATGTATGACTCTTATCTGGATAACAGTGAACTTATAAAACTCCTTTTGATCTCATCTTCATTACCACTTTTCAAGTTTTTGTAAAATTTTGAAAATCAGACTCGGAATTAGGGTTAGGTTTATTCAAATCTAATGTTCTTTTTACTGAAGATTCTCCTGAAGGCTACCTTTCATTTCCCACAAACAGATTTGAATTTGATTCAGTGGTTGCTGAGATATTGACCATTAAAGTTGAGCCTTTTTTTTCCCAATTTAAATTTCTATTTCATTTTTTTATGTAACAAATTAGGGTTAGGTTTATTTAAATCACATGTCCTTTAACTGAAGATTCTACTAAAGCATATCTTTCATTTCCCTCAAACAGGTTTGAATTAGGTTCAGTGGTTGCTGAGATTTTGACCTTTGAAGTTGAGCCTTTTTTCCCAATTTCACTTGTCTTATTTCACATTTTTATATTGCATTTTTAGAGGATAAGGATTCTGAAACTCTTATATGATTATTATCTAGGCATGTATTCATTGCTCAAGAATATCACTAAAGCTCAAAAAGATGAAGATTTTTGCTTATGGGACACTCTACCTTCCTTTAACTCTTTTCTTGCTCTTCGACTCAAAAAGCACTGTAATAAAGCATTTGAAAAAAATCATGAACTTGCAACCAAAGTTGGAATACCGAATCGGTGTGACTCCGAATGGGAAGATATCAGCCACGAATATCTTTTATTTTCTAATGTTATTATCACTCATTCTGGATTTCACAATAAAATTCACACTGATACCAAGGACACCAATTTTCTTACTTTTGGTATATTCTCATATATCAAACCAATTACTGGCCAACCAATACCATCTCCAGCTAAAATCAAATGACATGGTTTATATTTTCCAGACCACCAGTGCATCATTGATTTTGGTTTGGGAAATGGTATCATCGAAACTATTTGAAATTCTTCTAAGGATAATCATCAAAAGACCAAAGCTCTTCCTGGTTTGGAATCCTGTCAACATTTGACACATTTTGGTTGCTCATTTCAAATCAGTCATAAGTTGATTCAAAGAATCAATAAGGTAATGAAAGAAGGTAAAGTTAATTGATTTAAAAAAACTTTATTTAGATCCAAAAAGTATGGGGATTAGAGTTGTCATCGAAAATTTTATATTTTTTCATAAATTTTTAATAAATATTTTTTATGTATCAATTTCCTCAACTAAAGTAATGGGCCCACAACCTTGTGTTGTATAAATGGTAATCATGATAACATTTATTTGTTTCATGGGGTTCCTCTAGCCTATACCTGTGGAAAGTCCCAAACTTTTGTTTCTAAATTTGATCTGCATTTTGGCTTAAGGGATTGTCATTACTTTAAACTAGGGAAATTGATATATATTAGATATTTATTTAATAATTTACGTAATTATATTAAATTTAGATGACTTCCACCACTTACTTCAATAAAATGCAGGGGGGGTATTGCCAAATTTTCAAATCTGACATGTGAAATTGATGACTTAGAAAAATTTTGGTGATATCCACCCCTTGCTTCAATAAAATGCAGGAGAAAGTATTGCCAATTTTTTAAAACAGATATAGAATTTTTTTGACTTGTAAATATTTTGGTGAAAATTTTTGACGAGAATGTGAAAGTAATTGTTTCCACCTTGAGCAGGTTTCTGGCTCAAAGGAATAGCAGTACCATCAACAAAACCAATACATCCTGGGAAGCCCTCTGCTTGCATAACCTGAGATGATTCAAGTCGCTCTTCTTTTGTTGGCCAGGTGAGAAGTTGAGATTACAAGGAGTTGATGGCAGTGATACATTGTTTGGTGTAAGTGTTAACTGAAACATACCCTAAATCAAAGACATTTTCTAAACGTTTCAAAGCGGCTCCATTACCATTTGAACCCAAATGACATAGTGTGATGGCCAATTGAATTGAAGGATGTTGTTGTTCTTTTTGAGAATTATTGTGAAATATGGGATGATCCTGAATAAGCTCAAGCAATTTAAGGAAACATTCCTGAGAAGTCCTGAACAGCTGTCTAAAACTGGGTGTAGATAGTTTAAGAAGTGTTTGGATGGTGTACTTGGGGGTATGAAGTACTTGAGGCTTTCTGGGAAGAAGGTAACGTTTCGTGGCCATTTTTGATAAAAAGACAAAATCTTCTTCTAGATCAGAATCAGAATTGCAATCAGAGTCCAAGAGCAGTTCAAGAGCCATGAAAGTCATTGCTTTATGTAATTTATCACGATTTGAAAGTGAGGAAGGCATAACTCTTATATGATATGATATGAAGATGTAAGTGATGTACGATGTTTGAGTTATGAAGTGTTATGCTGCGGAGTGCTGCGTATGAATGGGATGATGCTGACAAATCAGTGAAATGGGACTTGATGGTGAAATCAGCACTTTTGGTTGAGAAAGTGCGGATTTGAGTGAAATAAGTGACTTATTTCATTTTGAAATCCACCAGTATTGGGGCTAGTGTGTTTTGGAAATCTGCACTTATTTAAGTGCGGATTTGTAAGTGCGGATTTGCCAGAACTGACACCCCCTATTATGAAGTTGCATACAAGTTCACACCTTGTGCAAACCGGTGACTCATCAGCCTCTACCCCGTGCCGACGCAGCGGAAAGGTATTCCCAAATCTGGCCCGCTACGTCAGCTGCTTTTACTCATGGTAACCAAGGTAAGTATTTTTCTCAACTTGGACCTTATGTCATTCGTTCAGTATCTTCTTGCAGGTAGCTCAGTCATCATACTCATGAGTTCAGTTCTTAACATGCATGCAACATAGTTGATAAAAAATCATGAATGCCACTTTTTTTTTTGTAAATAAAATCTAATCTTCATAATGTAATTAATCACTAGTATATTTTTTAATCCAAAAAAACTAGTTCCCCAATACAATATTCTTGAGCAAAACCCTTTCCAACTCTCAATTATCTCTTAAGCCTTAATATCGTTACCATAATTTGAGCTTAATTGTCAGCCAGGCTATACCAGGAGCCCAGTAAAGGTTATGTTAATTTACTAGAACCAAAAGAGGGCATAAAAATATGCATATTATGTATATAAATTAATATTATATTGCATAATGAAATTATATAAGTATCTTATTAAATATAAGTAAAATAAATATTATATTAATTTTATTATTATATAAATTATATATACATTTAAATTAAGCATAATAAATGTTATATTCTATAAATTATGGCGCATTTTTATGTATTTAATAAATATTAATTAATAATTAATTAATTATAAACATATATTATAATTATAAGTATAAAATTAACTTATAATGTAATTAAATTAATTAATTAAATTTATATACCAAATAAAACCTTACATATCTTATTAAATAATAATATTGGGCGCTTTTTTAATTCCTAATTGTGTCATCAAAGTATTAAACAAGTTAAAACACTCTATTAAATAAATTATTAATGTTTTATTCTAAAAATTGGTAATTTTGTTATAATAAGTATATGTTTTAATTTAAAATAATTATTACACTAATAAAAGTAATTAAAATAATTAATTACTTATGTTTTATACTAAATTAATTAATTACATTATTTTTATGTGTTAAAATAAGATTATTTTTCATGTTTCATTTAAATTGGTTATTAATTAAAAGATTATAAGACATGTTTTAAATTAAATTAATTGTTTTTATGTGTCTCAAACTTATTTAATTACTCACTAATTTTATGGTAACTGTTTGGGTTTAAATTGGTGGATATTTGGGCTCTAAATCATGTGTCTTAGTTAATTGTGTCATATTTCCCCTTACATTTACTCAAACATTAGTTATTTGTTATTATGTTTTCATTATTCTTTGTATATACTTTATTATGGCGCTTCAGAGGGCCCCTTGCCTATATAAAGGCCTTGTGTCAAGGTCCCGTTTTGGTCTAGAAGATTTGGTACAGGGTTTTTACGAGGATTTTACGGGTTATAATGGATTCTCAACAAGTGGTACATATTCCTTTATCAAAGTGATTTATTTACTCAAATAAAAGAGGTATATTTAAAATATTGATATAATTTATAGATCAGAGTTACGTTATTGTAAATACTAATGTTATAAAATATAAGAATAAGTTTTATGTTTGTAATTGTAATAAAATAATGTAGTAAAGAATGACGGAAAAGCACAAAAAGGAAAGGCCTTTTATAGGCAAAATGTGAGAAAACAAAACACGGGACTAATATCTCTTAATACAAGAGTATGAGAGGGAAAAGTTAAATAAAAGAAAGTATGTGAAATAGTAGAATCTATACTAAATGGAGCGTCAAGGAAGATATCAGTATTATTTGAAATAAAACTTAAGTTTCTCTTGATTGTCACATTTAATACTAAACATTTGATTTTAAAATGTAGATTCAACAGTATTTACAATTCTTAATAAAAGAATTTGAATTTTTTTAGAATTTTTAATTATTTTTTAATACTAATTTTATTCCTACTCCTCTGTATGATTGATCACCGGTGTTAGGGAATAAAATATGTATGGGACATGTACTTATTATCTTTTATTAATTATCTACCTTTCTTAATGTACTTAACTAGTTATTTTTAAGTAATACATAAGTAGTTTAAATAATTAATTATTTTATTAATAAGTATTAAAAAGGCGTGGCTTCACTTCAGTAAGATAATCAATTGTTTTACTGGGTGAGTCTAGTAGCCTGGCTGACACTCCCTCACTCTAAAAAAAACAATAAAAAAAATGCTATGATTTTTTTCTTTTTATACTTTTTTAGTAGAGTAGGAAGATTAAATATCTCCTTCCCAGGTATCCAAGAATCATATTCAGATGATTTATTCTTGAATCTCAATAAGTATTCTGTACCTTTTTCAGAAGTGACTATTCTGTCATTTAGAATTTTTTCAATTTCTTCTGTTTCAGTGATTTCATTTGGGGTTTTCTTTGGTCTTCCCCTCCTTTTTGGAAATAAATCACTATTGGATGTGTAAGGTTTCAGAAGAGATATTGGAAAAACAGGATGTTTTCTGTCATATGGAGAATACAAAATAACCTCAACTGCATTATCTAAAATCATTCTTCTGACAACAAATGGACCAACAAATGGATCTTTTAATTTGCTTTTACCTTGTAAGTTAAAGTGGACTGTAGAAATCAACACTTCATCACCCTTTTTAAAAGTGTATTCTTTATGGGATTTGTCCCATCTCTTCTTCTCATATTCAAATGATTTTTCAATACATTGTTGAGCATGATTTCTGAAAAGTTGTTGAATTTGAAGAAAAGACTTTACACCAGGATGTATATCCAATTTAGGTATTTTGTTATTGAGAATTTGGGCAGGAGTGTTTGGAACATATCCAAGCCAGAGCTCAAAAGGCTTTCTTTGAGTAACAGAATGAACAGTGCTGTTATAAGCAAATTCCAACCCAGGAAGTAAAGTAACCAAATCATGAGTGAATCTTTCATTATCTTTATACTAAAGGCCAAAGGCACAATACCTTCTTATCATGTACTCTAAAGTCTGAATCATTCTTTCAGCTAAGCCATCAGTCTGCGGATGATGGGCAGTAGAAAGTTTCAGATCACAACCAAAAACATCCATCAGAGACATCCAAAATTCAGAAGTAAATTTAGGGTCTCTGTCAAAGATTATGGCTTTAGGAAAACCAGCAGTATTAAACATATGAGACCACCATAAGAAAGCTAATTCTTTAGTGGAAACATCCTTGTGAGTAGGGATAAATTTACACATTTTAGTGAATCTATCCACAATAACCCAACAAGAGTTATAACTGTATTTTCCAGCAATTGGTAATCCTGTTACAAAATCCATGATTATTATTTGCCATGGTGAATCAGAAGGTTCAATATGTTGCATTAATTCTGCTCTTTTACCAGTCAATCTTTTTGATTTTTGGCAAGAATCACAAGATTTAACATATAATTTGGTGTCTTCAGACATGTTAACCCACCAAGCAGTGTTCTTAATTCTGATCATTGTTTTTTCAAGATCAAAATGTCCAGCTAATATGTCATCATGACAAATTTTCAAGATGATTTCTCTCATAGAAGGAGGAATAACAATGACATTACTCAACTTTCTCCTATAATATAGATATCCATCATCAATTGAAAATTTACCTTTTCCAAAGCTTTTTGGTACTTTGGTGGAAGGGTTTTAATTAATGCTTGTATTGAAGCATTCTTTGGATCATTTAATATGGTACATAACTTTTTCAAGTCAGTGTCCTTATCATATGAATCCAGAATAAGCTGTAATAGCTCTTCCTCCATATCAACCACATATATCCCATGTATATGAAGAATATCATCCTCAGGATCATAAGCAGGATTAGAGTCATTATTTGGTAAAGGTAACCTAGATAACATATCCACATTTGAGTGAACAATACCAGCCCTATGAATAATTGTCATTCTCCCTCTGTATTCTTGAAAAGCCAACTGCCATCTGAACATATGTCTGTTTGGTGTTTTCAAGTTCAAAAGGGATTAAACTGCACTGCAGTCAGTGACAAGTTCAAATTTCTGGTCATCTAGGTAATAATGAAGCTTTTCTAGAGCCCACACTACAGCTAAACATTCCAATTGAGTAGCACCATATTTCAATTCACTATTTCTCAAGGTTCTTGAAATATAACAAATTACTACTTCTGAAACTTTATCATTTATCACTTGTTTTTGATGGAGGGCAGCACCCAGACCAATGAAACTGGCATCAGTGTACAAAACAAATGGTTGATTAAAGTCAGGTAAAGCAAGAATTGGTGCTGACATCAAACAGTGTTTCATAGTGTCAAAAGCTCTTTGTCTTTCACTATTCCAGACAAAAGTAACATCCTTTCTAGTTAATTGGGTAAGGGGTAAAGCTATAACTTGGTAATTTTTAATATAATGTCTATAGTATCCACACATTCCCAAAAAAACTCTGGAGCTCTCTCACTGTAGTAGGAGCCTTCACCTGTTGTATGGCTGCCACTTTGTTTTGGTCAACACATATCTGTAATCCTGAAACAACATGACCAAGAACATTTAAAGAATGAAAACCAAATTTACATTTCTTCAAGGGAAGTGTCATATTTATTTCATCCATTTTCTGGAACACTTTACACAGGTGGTTAAGATGGCCCTCAAATGTTTTTGAGAATATAATGATATCATCAATATAAACCATCAGCCATCCTTCAATAATCTCTTGATGGAATGTGTTATCCATGACTTTTTGGAAAACTAAAGGGGGATTTTTAGGGCCAAAAGGCATCCTAATATACTTATAAATACCCATATGAGTAGCAATCATCAGAAAATTCTGAGAATTTTTCTTAACAGGTACCTGGTGATATCCCTTGTTACCATCCAAACAGCTGATATATTTAGCTCCCTGTAAAGTAGCATGTATAGAGCTAATTCTAAGTAAAGGGTAGATATCATCAACAGTATAAGTATTTAGTGCTCTATAATCACCACATAACCTGGCTTTATCTTTCTCATAAGAAATTAGGACAGGTGAGATAACACAATATTTAGGTGTTTCAACTACCTTTTCAATAATATTCATTTTCAAAAGGGTAGAGATATTGTCTTCAATATCTATTCTTTTTGTGGGAGAAGCAGGATAAGGCTTCTTCTTTAAACTAGGTGGTATATAAGTTAATGGACAAGACAATGAAAGTTTCATTTCCTCTTTAACTAATCCCAGTTCATGTGACCCATGAGCAAAGGCCATAGGAAAAGACTTTATCACGTTAATGATGGAATCTTTATCCTCACCAGAAAGTTGTTCTCCAAAAGAAGAATTGTCAATTTCAGACATAAGGGCATGCATTTCTTTTGTAGATCTTCCTTTATATTGAAACACAGAATTACATGTGTTCAATTCTGGTTTTAATAATTTTTTAGGGGAGGAAATCTTAAATTTTCTCTTCCCGTTCATCCCCATTGTGAAACATTGGTTTGAAGGATCCAATTTTATGCCATACTTGGTTAAAATATCATTCCCTACAATAAACCAATTGCTCAAGTTTTCATTTTTCATGACAACAAAATCACAAATAGCTCTTACAAAACCATGGTTATATTTAAAAAACACTGTGGCTTTGTATTTACCAATGGGGGACAAAACAGAGCCATACCCTCTCCAATTTTCAGAAATGATAGGCATCAGTTTTGATTTATAGTCTTGATCTACTAAAGCAAGTGCTCTTTCAGATACTACACTTCCTCCAGCTCCAGAATCCAGAACAACTTCAATGCTGGTTCCATTGATCAAGACTGGTGCCTTGAGAGGGGCAATAACAATTGAGCTATCTTCAATGTTCTTTATGATCTCAGCATCTTCAACTGTAGATAAATCATTATTATCAATATCAATAGTATTTAAATAATGGATATCCTCTTCCAGCATCAAGATTTCTTGTTGAGATTCATATGAAATATTGCTGGAACAATCACTTGAAGTATCATCCAGTGCTACTGTGTCATCAGCCTGCTCCTCTGTTTGTTCTACAAGATTTATCTTCTTGTCACAAACATGGCCCTTCTGCCAAGGTTTATTGCACTTGAAACAAGTGTTTTTTGCATACTTTTTAGGTGCAACAGGGGCAGAAGGCTTCCCAACCTTTTCCAGAGGTTTCTGTTGGTAAGTGGAGGGTTTCTCCAAAGGGGTCCTAGGAATGAATCTTCTGGCATCATACTTGTTGTTTAGAAGGATCTCATTGCAAGTATTAATGAAAGAAGAGGGTTCTCTGGAGAATTCAGACCTAGCCACTATCAAGTCTCTCAGAGACATTGGTAATTTATAAAGGATCCTATCCTTCCATAACTCAAACTCCATATTTGGGTCCATTGCCCTTAAGATTTTTACAAGTTTCATTAAAAACTCAATAGGTTTATCAGTAGAAGAGCTATATCTAGTTATCTCATACTGCCTTTGTTGAGCCATTCTGAACTTGGAGCCACCAAATTGTGCTTTAATCAATTTCTTCCAATCCTCCCATGAGTAGTCATTCCCATCCAGGAGAACAGATTCATACCACATTAGGGCAACATTAGTAAACAAAGAAATTAACTTGGACAAAATTTCCTCATCTGGGAGCTTGTAAGAATTTTTTAAGTTATCAATTCTGCAAATAAATTGTTGCCAATCAGAGGAAGAATATCCATCAAATGTTGGGTACTGGTCAAGTTTTGGCCAATTCTTTTGATTTGAAGGAGTCTCCTTAGTACAAGCTTTTTTCTGAGTAAGGAGCAGCAGTGACTTCTCTAGTTGGGCAGTAATCTCATTGCTTAATCCCTCTGTTAAAGGTCCTGGTGCATCATTAATTTTTAATGGAAACTCAGGGGTATCAACATGTATTTCTGGAACTAATTTACTTTTAGATGAACTAGCCACAGGTAACTCTGGAGCATCCTGTACTATTTGTTCCTTCAAAGAAATCTCAGAATACTTTTGATCAATAAACAAGGAGTTCAATTTCTCTTCAATGGTTGTTAGTCTAGTTTTCAATCTTGGAAGACTAGATAAACTCTCATTGATTGTTGCAAAAGATAACTGATTCTTATTTTGAAAAGATGAAAAATGGTTATTCAATCTTTTCAGATTCATCTTATCTATCTCCACCTCCTGGCAACAGGCAGATACAGTATCTTTCAGTTTAGACAAATCATTTTTGATATTTTGCCATAAAGCAACTTTCTTTTCATGGGTTGCTTTGTAATGAGACAATTCATCAGAGACTCTCTGTGATTCACTTTTTAATGCTTGATAACCCTGCTCAGTTAACAAACTATTATATTTCTGAGTCAATTGCATGTTTTTCATTATATGGTTTTGTTTGGCAATAATATTTCTCAAATATTCATCATTGATGTTAGCTACATCTGGAGTGTTTCTCAGTAAGTAAACAGAGTAACTTTCCAGCATCTCATAAAACTCAGGTTCAAGTGTCTCATCAATAATAGCCATATCAGGATTTATAATTGAAGTAGCAATCAGAGCTAAAGGATTAGATACATTTGAAATTTGAGTAATTTGTCTACTGTTTTCTAGAGGTCTCACAGTCTCATCTTCTCTTTCATAATTACCTGAGGCAACTGGATTAGTTACAAGAAATGGTACTTGAGAATCAATAGAGGGGATTACCAAGGTTTGCTGGGCAAGATCATATTGTTTTTTCTTCTTCTTCCTCCTTGATAGGGGTGAGGAGGTGTTGGGTTGACTTGGTTGTGTCTGGATGGACCTGCTTGGGGCGTCTGTTGGTTTTGAGCCTGGTAATCCCACTGAGTGTTCAGCAAATCCCACTGCCACTTGGATACTTCCACCTTATTTGGCTGCTGGAGAGCCAATCGCTGAAGATCCCTGTGGGGAGGAGGTTTCCTCTTCTCTTGAAAAAAAGCATCTATTTTTCTTACCTTTTCTTCTAGAGCATCTACCTTTGACCTCAATTTAAAGTTTTCTGTCCTTAGTTCCTTTATATGTGTTGACAGGTTCTTTACTTGTTGAGGCAATGGCATCTTTTTTATCTCGAAGCCTTTTGGAAGTCCTTCTGGGGGGTTTATAATAGGTTTCTGTTCCTGAGTTTCCACCAGAACTTCCACTTCCTCCATTTCTACATCCTGATTTGGGCAATGATTGATCAATTTGAGCTAATTATTTAGTTAAATGGGAACTTACAGAAGTAGCCTCATCATAATCAATCACATCCAATTCTTCTTCATGTGCAGCAGAGAGACCTTGATCATTCATTTCTAGTTTTTACTGCAATGAGAGAGGAGAAAATAAGATAAATTAATTTATATTTTTACTTTATATTAAACAGAAAAATAATAAAACAAAATTTTTTAGGATAAAATCAACTAAAATAATAATCAATTTATTAATTCAAAACAATTTAAAACCAGGATTATAATATAATCAACTGAAGAAATAAATTAAAAATTTTTATTAAAAATTTTAATTAATTATTTTCAGGATTTAAATCAACTAATTTATTACCAGGACTGAATGTCAACTGAAGTAATTAAATATGAGTTTTATTAATTAACAAAAATTTATTGAACTACCAGGACTCAAGGTCAACTGAAGTAATTAAATATGAATTATTTATTAATTAAAAAAAATATTATTGTCAGGACAATTTGTCAACTGGAACAATTAAAATTTAAATTAATCAGGACAAATGTCAACTGTAAAATTATAATAATTAATATTAAAATATAATTATTTTATTACTTCTGGGACTAAGAACACTTATTGCTCTATTATGGTCAATCAGGAAAAATAAAAAAAATATAATAATAAAAATAAATTCGAAATTACCAGACACCTCCCCCTGTAAAATGAGCAAATTAATGCCACTTAAAGAGTGCTGAGTAAAAGGAAATATGTAGCAAATGAAGAGTGAAAAGTAACCCACAAATAGTAATATCAATAATTACCACAATATATACGACGTTTAGTCAGTATATGAACCTAAGTTTTGGAGTGCAGTTCAATTCCCATTCGCAGCAAAAACTTTTGTCACGTGACGTATGACGTTCGTTGTTTTCTCGCCTCTCTCGTCCTTTACAGGTACTTGTACACCAATGGTCCCTTTGATTATGCCTCAATTAACGTTGCGCCATCGATATTTCGGAAAGGTTCCCAATTTTCAAGGTCCCCTTTTGGTCTAGAAGATTTGGTACAAGATTTTTACAAGGATTTTACGGGTTATAATGGATTCTCAACAAGTGGTACGTATTCCTTTATCAAAGTGATTTATTTACTCAAATAAAAGAGGTAGATTTAAAATATTGATATAATTTATAGATCAGAGTTACGTTATTGTAAATACTAATGTTATAAAATATAAGAATAAGTTTTATTTTTGTAATTGTAATAAAATAATGTAGTAAAGAATGACGGAAAAGCACAAAAAGGAGGGGCCTTTTATAGGCAAAATGTGAGAAAACAAAACATGGGATTAATATCTCCTAATACAAGAGTATGAGAGGGAAAAGTTAAATAAAAGAAAGTATGTGAAATAATAGAATCTATACTAAATGGAGCGTCAAGGAAGATATCAGTATTATTTGAAATAAAACTTAAGTTTCTCTTGATTGTCACATTTAATACTAAAAATTTGATTTTAAAATGTAGATTCAATGGTATTTACAATTCTTAATAAAAGAATTTTAATTTTTAATTATTTTTTAATACTAATTTTATTCCTACTCCTCTGTATGATTGATCACCGGTGTTAGGGAATAAAATATGTATGGGACATGTACTTATTATCTTTTATTAATTATCTACCTTTCTTAATGTACTTAACTAGTTATTTTTAAGTAATACATAAGTAGTTTAAATAATTAATTATTTTATTAATAAGTATTAAAAAGGCGTGGATTCACTTCAGTAAGATAATCAATTATTTTACTGGGTGAGTCTAGTAGCCTGGCTGACACCTTGGGTAACGCCCTGTAGCCCCATCACTTATTACACTCAACTCTAAACATATTTTTTAAATATATACGACACGTTTATTTTATTTTTATTAGTATTATAAGTCTAATTTAAAAATTTAATAAATATTCTAAGGTTGCAGTAAGTCTATTAATAATAGTAATTTTTTGCCATGCATTGAAGATATTACTTATTTAAATAAATATATTATATATAAATTAAACCTCTCAGTTGTTTCTCTCCCCATAAAAGTGTTGTTTCCTTTTCTTATTTCTTTATCTAATTTTCTTAAAATTTTAATTTTAATTTATTATAAGTTTCTATTTTATTCCTTCATCCCTATTTGTTACTGCTCTGCTTTGCTTTCTTCTCCTTCTTCAACTTCTTCTAGACGACTGGCTTACATTAATACTCAATCACCACGCAACTGTTTCACCATTTTACTATCATTGGCAGCTCTAATTCTGAAGAAACAAACATATTACTGATTTTTTATTTCCCAAGCTGTAGTAGGTTTACAATATGCAACCCAAATGGCAAGCAAGTAAAGGAATCTTATGTTCATCACAAAACTTGGAGAAAACATCAAAAGCAAGAGAGCATGATTTTGGAGTCCTTCCAAAAACTTACCTTGTCAACATCCAAAACTAACAACATATCACCAACTATGTTGCATGCATGTTAAGAACTGAACTTGTTAGTATGATGACTAAGCTACCTTCAAGAAGAAACTGAACTAATGACATAAGGTGGAAGTTGAGAAAAAATACTACCTTGGTTACCATGAGTAAAAGCAGCTGACGTAGTGGGCCAGATTTGAGAATACCTTTCCTCTGCATTGGCATGGGGTAGCGGCTGATGAGTCACCTCTTTGCACAAGGTGTCAATTCCCCCCTTGGCTTGCTTTGCACGTTTAATGCTTGTGATACCCCTGAAACAACCATTGAATAGCATTTCACAAACCCCCTCAACACTTTTTGATTCCATAATTGACCTCTTTGAAGAACTTTATTGTGAAAACTTTCAAAATTTCCCTTCTCTAAAGGGGTCTTGGATGCTATGGCCACATTTTGTTGAAGTTATAGGAGTGGTCATTTAAAAAAATAAAATTATCAAAAAACAAATGGAGGAAATAAAGAACCATTATACTTGAAATATGCATAGTCAGTAGAGTGATAATAATGTTTAGCTCATTGTGATTGTGTAAAAAGGCTGTGTCTACAACTGAAAAAGGCTTCTGGTCATCAATTATAAAGTTGATAAGATTGATGTTGAATTTTTCTGTTTGTATAAATGTTCATATCAACTGTGTAGTACATGACCACTTGACTTGACACCACCAATACTAAATTCTTCATTATCATCAATTTTCTTGGATAAATTATTGTAGGAAGCCATCACTGCTTTCCACTCTTCTCTATGTGGCTTTGCATCTATAATAAAGTTTGTTTTGGTTCTCTCATTATGCTTAATATTGCTCAAACAACCAGGCTGAGTGCACTTTTATTTTTTACCAATCACTGGCCCAAAAAAGGTTTCTACCACAGCACTATCTTGGCTATAATCAGATTGAAATATATAACTATTATAATTTATGGCTTCACTAGATGTTTCAGGATGTGGAACATTCAAAGTAGATTGGGACATGATTTGAATTAAAATTAGGTAAGGTGGTGGCAAGACTAGTTTAGTAAAGACTACTCACTCTGTATTCTATTCTTGAGAATGAATTTTTTATAGGGCAAACATGAAATTTGTTTTACCTCTTCTTTTGCATGCAATATGTAGCTTGAATTGAATATTCATTCAAAATATGCCATGTAAAGTTCCCAGACATATGTTTTGACCACCTTTCATGAATCTGTATTTGTTCAGCTTTCATCCAAACCACCACCACCAGTGACCTCTTGAATTTCATTCTTTGGTTTTTTGGGTACCTCTCCATTTTTGGATATGTTTTATTATGATTACTTTCCTTTTTGTCCTTATTATTCAGCTTTTTTTTCTCTCTTCTACTTTTTCAGACCAATGGTTGTCTCTACCTTCTCAAAGAAGTAACTCACACCTGGCAAGAGGGGGCTAGTTTCAGGAATAGCACTTGAAAGTGTCTCTGAAAGTATAATATGTTGTTGTATGTATGCTCCCTGCACCACTGACTTCCAAATTATTTCCCAATACAATAAAATAGAAAACTCAAGAATCTTCCTAAATCAGGTCGCTGTTTCAAAACATCTGCAGAAGATGAGCAAGAAATCAGCCAAGTAATAACTGAAAACTGAAGAGCAACATTGTATGAAATCAAAAAAATCTTTTACTTGATGTATAGTTAAGAACCATTTGTTGCTGTGCCCGTGAGTTTGGGATTTTAAATTGAGTTTCTGCCAAAAAAAAACATTCCTTAATGCATCTCACCAAGCAAAGTGACTCCAGTTTGCCATAGTAAATCTTCACTGGACTGTCACATACTGGAAATTTGTAATTTGGACAGATTAGTCTAGCTTCAAAAATGGCAAAATATCAAGTCAAGTAACTTTTAGGTAGCAAAATCATGAGAAATATGTTAGTAACTGTTTGAAACCAAAATTTAAGAGTGGTCATTATGATATGCAGTGCTTTCTTTGATTACACTAAATCATCTATAGTTTTTATGTCTCCAAAGAAAAGAACAGCTAAGAATTTCATTGAGAATTTTTCTACCTTGCCTCACTTCTTCCCAGGCTTGAAAAAGTGGATCTTCAGCATTGACTCACTCTCATGGAGGATAATGCGCCTGTGCATTAATCCCATTCCTCAAGAAATTTCTGAGAAGTTATAAATTGGAAAAAGATGGATTGGACTTCTCAATTACCAGATCTAAATTCAATAGAAAATGTTTGGAAATATCTCAAATCTAAAATTCAAAGAAAACATGAACTAAATCATGAAGAAATACAATTAAAATGGAAAAAATTTCACACATAAGAATTAAAAAAATACATACAATCTATGGTGGAAAGAATGGAAGTGCATGTCCAAGCTGAAAGTGGATCCACCAATTGGTGATGTAATTATATTTTTTAATTTATCTTCTATACAGAAACCATAATATGACAGTGGGGCCTTCATTTTATGAAGGTCTCATTCTCATAGAATTGTTGGTTTAGGAGTTATAAGCAAGAGAGTGATATTCTGAAAATTCAAGTCATGATATATCAAAAACAAGTGAGTGTAATAAAAAACAATATGATATTCTAAATCAAAATTGTCTATTTAGTGAAAATAAATAATTTTCTAGTGGTTGAAATGTCCTGAATTTGAGAGCAATTCTAAAATATAATGTGGCCAAAACATATGGCCAATGTGGCATGCTTGCAGCCAGGAGCAGTATGCATATTGAAACACCACAGAAAATCTGGGGGTGAACTGCTAGCACTCCCCTCTCTTTGAAATCCAGAGTGTCTCTTATTATTCCAGGGTTATTCTCACTTTATAACAATATTCAAAATTGTATTGGAAGTACATTTATTCTCAGATTGATTATAGACAGAATATCAACTGATTCCAAATTATGCACAAGTTGATCCTCCAGAACTTGATTTTGGTCCTCTGTTGAGCACAAATTGAGCACAAATTGATCTAACCTAAGCTTATGCATATATAATAATTCAGGATACTTGCTCTATTAAATTTGATAATAAAATAAAATATTGATGAATTTATATAAAAAATAATTATTATGCAAGATATTAAATTATAAATTTAGGCATAAAAGGAGGGCACTTAATAGAACTTAATTATACTATGTGACACCTTAATACTGTATCACACAGTTTGAAACATTTAAAAAAAATGTGTCATGATGGGCAATGAAATTGCTTGGACAGACACTTTCAAAATTAATACTGACCATAATACACAAATATGAAACCTTGAAATCTATCCAATAAAAGATTTTCCTTCTGATAAATGGATTTTTCTCAGTTACTCCCTGTTAAAAAGTGTCCTTGTGAGGTTTGTCTTACCTTCAGGGGGATAATTTTGCCACATCAAACTACTTCTATTTCCATTATTGACCAAAATATCATCCTCATTTCCATTTAAAGAGTTGATCTCATCTGACTGTGGCTGATCAAAGGGGTCCATTAGCCAAAATTTTGGTGAACACTTTTTTGATGGATAGTGACTAACTGGTGCTTTCTGAAATTTTCCACCTGAAGTTAGGCTAAAATTCAGGAGGATAAATTTATTATGAATACCAAATTAACTGAAGAATACTTTTGCCCTAGCTACTCTGCATCATAAAAGTGTCCAACTGAGGTTTAGCCTTAAGTCAGGTAGACACTTTTGGAAAGGCACAGTCTGATGGGTTTAATATCTATATATGGAAATAAGTATGAGTTTTTTATCAACATGGAACTAGAATTAATTTAATATTGCCAAAGTGTCCACCTGAAGTTTGACCAAAATACAGGTGAAAATTTTTATGAGGATTACTTGATGAAATGAAGAAGACTTGCAATTACTTTCCATCATAAAATTTTCAAACTTAAGTTTATCGAAAATTGTGGTGACACTTTTGCCAGATCCAGTCATATGGGATCAACTCTCTATATGGCAATGAAAATCAATTTTTAGTCAATCATGGCATTAGAAGTAATTTGATATGGACAAACTTTCCACCTGATTTTTGGCCAAAAATAAGTTGGAAATGTTTTTGAGGAATACTAGATTAACTAAAGAAGACTTGCACCCTACTACTGTCCATCATAAAAGTTTCCACCAGAAGAATTCTCAAACTTGTGGTTGACACCTTTGGCCTGGTCCGGCCATATGGGATCAATTCTGCATATGGAAATGAGGATGTAATATGGTCAATCATGGTACTAGAAGTAATTTGATATAGACAAAGTGTCCAACTAAATATTGAAAAAAAAATCAGTTGAAAACTTCATTTAGTTTTTCAAAAAATCAAATTAAGTACAATTTTATTCCTGATGGGTCCCATTTTATCCAACACCTCTTCTGAGCCTTGAAAGTAGGCATTTATCTTGAATTTTTAATTTCATATAAATTCCCTTTTATTCAACCTATTTCTTTTTATCCCTTTTTTTCTTTTAGATATCAATTAATTTTATGTAAAACAAATCATTTTCATAATTTTTTACCTGTATTTAATAAAATTATTAAAGGTTTAACATCACCCTGTAAGCATTTGGCACATGTTTTTTTGCTATACTAATAAAAATAATAATATACTGGTGACAAAAAATTGGTCAAATGATAAAATATTAATAAAACAGAAAGATCAAATACCAGTGGATATGTTTTAAAAAAATACCAGTTGCACTGAAGAAGACCTGCACCCTAGATACTCACCATGAAAAAAGTGTCCAGCACAAGTTTGGCCAAACTTGTGCTGGACACTTTTGGTCAGGTGCAGTCATATGAGATCAATTCTCTCTATGGTAATGAAAAAAATTATTTGATAAAAAAATTCACTAGAAGTAGTTTTATATAGCTGAATTTTCTACCTAGAGTTCATCCAAACCACAGGTGCACAATTTTTTATCTTTAAAAAAAAGTAAATTTAGTACAATTTATCCCTGATGGCTCTCATTTGCTTCAACACCTCTACTGGCCTTTGATAGTAGGAATATTACTTGGATTTCTTTTTTCATATTTGATCCCTTTAACTTAATTTCTTATTCCTTATATTGCTTTTGGATATCAATTAATAATTTTTTAAAATAAATTATTTTCATATTTTTATACATTTATTTAATAATATTATAAATGGTGTAACATCACCTGGTATGCATTTGTTACATAAGTTTTTTCTATACTTATAAAATTAATAATATAATGGTGACCAAAAATTAATCAAATGATATTTATGAGTGAGGCACAAAGATAAAATACCAGTAGACATGTTTGTAAGAAATACTAGATGAACTGAAGAAAAATTCTACCCTAGCTACTCTCCATCATAAAAGTGTCCAGCACAAGTTCAGCCGAACTTGTGCTGGACACTTTTGGTCAGGTGCAGTCAGATGGGAGCAATTCTCTCTATGGAAATGAAGATAAATTTTTGATAAAAAATTACACTAGAAGTAGTTTGATATGGCAAAATTGTCATCCTGAAGTTTTGGTAAAGCTCAAGTGGATTTTTTTTTATTTTTAAAAAAAAGAAAATTTAGTGCAAGTTTAGCCCTGATTGTGCTAATTTGATTTAACATCTCTTTTTTCTGCTTATGGCAGGAATTTAACTTGGATTTTAATTTTCATCTTTGATTTCTTTTATTTTACTTTATTCCCCTCATATTGCTTTTGGATAGAAGTTTATTTTTTGTAAAATAAATAATTTTCATTTTTTTTACCTTTATTTAATAATATTATAAAAGGTGTAACATCACCCAGTATTCATTTGGCACACAAGTTTTTGCTATACTGATAATATTAATAATATAATGGTGACAAAAAATTAATAAATTGATAAATATGAGTGAGGCACAAAGATTGAATAACAGTGGACATTTTTATAAGAAATTCCAGATGATTTAAAATAACTTGCACACTGGCTACTCTCCATGATAAAAGTGTCCAGTACAAGTTTGGCCAAACTTGTGCTGGACAATTTTGGTTGCATGCCATCAGATGCAATCAATTATTTTTATGGAAATGAGACTGAATGATCACTCCATCATTGCACTGAAATTAGTTTTATATGGACAAATTGTCCCCCTGAAGTTTGTCCAAACCTAAGGCAGACAATTTTTTACTTTGGTAAAAAGTAAATTTAATCCATGTTAATCTATGATGGTGCCCATTTTTTTTTGAAGCCTCTACTGGCTCATGATAGCAGAAATTATACTTAATATCTTTATTTCATGTTTGATCTTTTAATTTTAATTTTACCCTTTTATTTATCCTTTAGCTTTTAAATATCAATCTTATTTTGGTAAAACTGATAATTTTCACATTTTTTTACATTTATTATATAATATTATTAAAGTTTTAAAATCACCCAGTGAACATTCAGTACACATGTTTTTGCAATACTAAAAACATTAATAATATAATGGTGACTAAAAAATAATCAAATAATAAATATGGATGACACAGAAAGATCAAATACCCATAGAAATTTTTAAAAGGAATACAAGATTAACTGAAGAAGACTTGCACCCTAGCTACTCCCCATCATAAAAGTGTCCAGCACAAGTTCAGCTGAGCTGGTGCTGGACACCTTTGGTTGCATGCAGTCAGATGGGATATATTTACTCAATGGAAGTTAAAATGATTTTTTGCTCAATCATTGCACAAGAAGTAGTGTCAGCCTAGATATCCCTAGGAATGAGTATTTCTTATTCTTAAAATAAGATAAACTTAAGTACATTAGGCTTATCTCTTAAAAATAAGGTTAAAATAATTATATATATGATTATTATTCATATATATATAATTATTACACTATTATATAACTTATAGTAGTTTAAATAGCTTATCCATAGACTAATAATGCTTATTAAGGTGTTAATAGAGTCATAATATACTTATCTTAAGTGATATTAAGTAATTATTGACATACATAAGCTTAAATGTATACATAAAGCTCATATTCAGTGAAATATGCAGTATATTATGTATATTTAGGTCTATAAGTGGGTTTTAGCCTCTTAATAGCATATAACCTTTGTTTTTCTGCTTATTTTAGGTTATATGGACAAAATCAGTGGATTCAAAACGTCTAAAGAAGCATAGACATCTATATCAGGCGCATGCACTCAGTTTGGACAACTTAATCTGCTTCCTTAGATGGATATTCACCAATTTATGGGTTGGGAGGTCATTGCTGGATTAATGTGGATGCTTGGGGATGTTATTGGGGACTTGGAACCTTCATTTTTTTCCTTTATATGCTTTGGGTTTCATTAAATCTCTTTTGGATTGCTTATTTTACCTGTTTCTTTATGGTATCCGCTTTTATCTGGATTTTCTATTTATGGTATGGGTCTGTGTTATCTTTAATTGTGATGGAGGGTCCTTACTGGAGGTCTAGGTGTTGAATCTTCTTAAAGTGGAGGCCATGGGGAGGTGATGAGCCCTCACAGTTCTGTAATTGCCGGGGATAGCAGTGACATCATCTGGATTGAAGGTCTGTGCACTCCAGGGGATTTGGGTATAAGTAAGGAGGGATTTTGACGGTTATTTATCATCATTCACTTACTACAATTCAAAAAAACACTACAATACAATTATTAGCGTTCAGAAATATATTATAAAGCCATTATAAGTTGATATTATCATTATATAAGCTATAACCATATTTTCTTTATCTATTTTCCACCACTAGAACGCATTTAAATCCAAGTATTGTGAGTTTTATTTGAGTATAACTATTTTATTAGTCTTCCCTTGAGGTTTAATCACTAAATCATTTATCAATAAGTAGTAGGACTATAAATAAACACTATTATATCATACTTATATACTAGACTATACTGACAAGTAGTTTTATACTGCTATACTATCCTCCTGATTTTTGGAAAACCTCAGGTGGACACTTTTATTAATTTTAAAAAAATGAAAATATATTCCAAATCTAGAACTGGTGGTTTATATTTGGTCTGAAAACTCAAATTATCTTTGATGGCAAAAATTTTATTTGAATGTTAAATTTCATCTTTAATCACTTTTATTATACTTTTTTATTCCTCTTTTGGCTTTCAAATATCAATTTATTTATTGTAAAACTAATAATTTTCATATTTTTTTTACTTTTATTTAATAAGATTATTAAAGATGTAGCATCTCCCAGTATGCATTTGGCTTACAAGTTTTTTCAATACTAATAACATTAATAGTATAATGGTGAAAAACAATGAATCAAATGATAAATATGAATGACACAGAAAGATCATATACAAGTGGATTTGTTTATAAGGAATACCTGATGAACTGAAGAAGACCTGCACCCTTGATACTCACCATCATAAAAGTGTCCAGCATAAGTTCGGCTGAACTTGTGCTGGACAATTTTGGTTGCATGCAGTCAGATGGGATAAATTTACTCTATGGAAATGAAAATGACATTTTGCTAAATCATTGCACAATAAGTAGTTTGATATTGCCAAAATTTCCTCCTGATGATTTTTCAAAACTCATCAGGACAATTTCTTTTGTTTAACAAAAAAGAAAATATAGTCCAAGTTTAGCCCTGGTGGTGCACATTTGATCTAAAACCTCTACTTGTTATTGATAGTGGGAATTTTCCTTAGATTTTTTTTCTTATTTTATCCCTTTTATTTTACTTTTTTATTGCTCATATTGCTTTGGATATCAATTTTCAATTTTTAAAATAAATAATTTTCATACTCTTATACCTTTATTTAACAATATATGATTAAAGGTGGAACACCACTTGGTATGAATTTTTCACACAAGTTATTACTATAGTAATAACATTAATAATATAATGATGACAAAAAATTAATCAAATGGTAAATTTAAATGACACAAAAAGATCAAATACCAGTGGAAATGTTTATAAGAAATCCCTTTTGAGTTTAAGAAGATTTGCTGTATGCCTACTCTCAATTATATAAGTGTCCAGCACAAGTTTGGCCGAACTTGTTCTGGACACTTTTGGTTTCATGAAGTCATATGAGATAAATTCTCTCTATGGCAATAAAAATGATATTTCACTCAATTATTGAAGTAAAGAATGTTTAATATTGTAAAATTGTCCCCTGGAAGTCTGTCCAAACTTCAGGTCAAAATTTGTTAGCTATACATAAAAGTAAGTTTAGACCAAGTCTTGACCTAGGGGTCCCCAACTTTCCCAACACCACTTCTGGCTCTTGATAGTAAACATTTTACTTGTATTTTTTATTTTGTATTTGATCCCATTTATTTTCATTTTCCTTTTCTAATACTCTTTTTAATTTTAAATATCAATTTATTTTTTTAAAAACTAAAAATATTCATATTTTTTTAACTTTATATAATAATATTATTAAAATTGTAACATCACCAATTTTGCATTTGGCATGCAGGTTTTTTCTATACTAGAAACATTAATAATATACACCACAGAAAAATTGGGGGGGTATTGCTAGCAATACCCCTTGCTTGAACTCCATTGAGCTACAAATCTATGCCTGAATTATGCACACATCATCACCATGGAGGAAATTGTTTGGCCTTACATTTAGTCGGAGATCTGTCACAAATTGAGCTCAAGATGAACCTACATTGATTACCGTTTGATCTTGCAAAATCCTAATTTGATCATGAGTTGAACTCCCTTTGAGCTCACTTTGATCTAAAATAAGCTTTTGCATATCCAATATGTCAACTATTCACTTTCAAAAAGATTTGTATTGAATTTCACATGGAATATCAGAACCAAAACCAGTAATTTTGAGTAAATGGCTCCTCAACATGATTAATCTACAATTAAATACCATCAAAATTCAATCTGATTACTGAAAACTTTTGGTAAAATGACTAATAGATATTTTAATTGGAAAATAATATTCAATTTCTCAATTGCAAATTCAAAATATAAATCCTTGTTTCAAATGTGAATTTTGTAGATTCCTTGACTTGCTATATTATGAGTAATATTTGAGGTATAGTACACCTTTGTAAATATGGTGTTGTTCTGCTAGAAATTATCTCTGTTTGAAGTCAACTTTATTTAAGCTTTATTCCAGAATGATACATATTTTATAACTATTTCAAAAAATAATTTACTAGTAATGAATTTAGCCTTTTATCTGTACTTTATTAAACCTCACTTAATCCTACTTAAATCCAAATTGACCCACAAAAACCTTATTCAAGATATTTTTCAGCCCAAGATGATTCAAGATTGGAGTAAAATATTATTTTACATATCCAATATGCCTATTGATTAAATTTCTTCAGGCTTAGTTAAAATTCACATTAACATTAACTTCAACTGGAAATATTAAACACAAATCTTGAAAATATTGTATTTAAAATCAAAATAAATCTAATATAATATGCTTACAACAAATTTTTTTTTCTTGATTTATTGAAACAAAAAAATTGTTCATTTGTGAAAATAGAAAAAATCCTATCCATCCTGAATTTAGAATTCATTTTTAAAAATTTAATGCCCCCTCACTTTCAAGTTTATCATGTATTTCAAAAATTATATTTTTAATAATTTTGTGAATAGTACACCTGAGATATAAACCTTGGGGATATAAAAAACTAAAACATCAGCAAATTGAAATGTTTTTTATTGATATGAATGGAAATAATTATTGAAAAACACCATTAGAGCAAGTTTGATTTTGAATAATAGGCATACTTTCTCATGTAAATTTCAATAAAAATAATTATTACTCTTACATAAGTTGCAGTGGATACATTTGAGCTCAAAAAGAGTTAAAATTGACAAAATAAGACTTCTATAATTCATATACAAAAATGAAATCACCCTTCATTATCTACCTGTAAACTAGTTTAAATTAAATAATTTCAAAGTCAGTATATACTGATGTTATTTTTTCTTCTAAAAAAATTTATTATATAGATTAATAGTCATAAACAGTTGACATAGATGTTAATTTTATATAAGCAATCTTTAATGCATAAAATAATAAACTATTTTTTATGTAAAAAGTGATGTAGGAAAAAAATATTATTATATTTTTGATGCACTATCAATAAAATTGAAGATAGAGCATATCAAAAGTTTAAACTTAATTTCAATTTTGATATCATCATTTTATTTAATTTTACTTGAGTAGAAAACAGATTTTAAATCTCAATATAATTTTAAATCCCATTAGTTTGTAGATTTCAACATTTGAAACTATGAAATAAATATTTATGAAAGAATTTTACAATATTTTCCCTTCTAAAAACTCATAAATCCAACTTCAAATCTTCTAACCTTCACAAGTAACTGCAATGCATTCTGAAAATACTCTATATTTAAATAATTAAAGGTAAATAAAATTATGTTTTTATTTTTTATTTCAATTTTTGATAAATAATATATATATATGTATATAATTGCTTAAAAATTCTAAGAGGGGACTTAAAAGTGGTTTTGGAATTAGATATATAGATTCAACTTTCAAAAAATTGGTTTGGAATAAATTACAAAGACAAAAAGGATATATATTGATGAAAGAATACTGATTTAGGTTCTCTTAAAATTTTATTGACCACTTTTATGGAATATCAATCCATGGTTATTATTTTTTATGATATTATCATAGAATTTTTTCCTTCTTTAATATAATGATTTTCTATTGTGTGGTATGTAGATTAAGATAAGTTTAAAAGATTTATTGAAGATATATATACCAGACACAGTATAATTTGTAGATTTATAACTATAACTTACTTTTCTGATGTTTTACATCATTGATAAGTAGCTCATGAATTACACAAGTAAATAATTATAGTCCATGGAAATAAGTCTTTGTGAATTTCAAATTTTTTGTTATTCTTAAAATCATTACTCAAATAAACTGAAAATTTTTTCAATCATTGATTGAAAGAATGAGTTTCAAAATCTTATTTTGTAGTTATAAAAGTTTGAGTTATTTTTCATTTATCAAATATAATGAACATTTGTAAATTTTAACTTCAAAACTAGTGATCATAGCAAAGTAATACTGGAACAATCAGATAAAAAGGGTGGAATAAATTCATAGCACAACAGGAAATGATACAAAATTGTTGATTTTTGGCTCACAAAATTCAACATATTTTTGAAATATTTTGCCACCTTTAGATAATGTTTAGTGGATTTTAACATTATTATAACAAACAAGCTTAACAATTTTTTTGATTTTTTTAACAAAAATAAATATTGTTAGATCATTTTTTTAAAAAATATGACTTATTTTTATGCTTTATCTGAAATAGTTAGTAGTTTTTTTTAGCAGAAATCACTTGTTTTGATATTCAATTTTTGAATTTTTTAAGAAAGTTCATTTAATTAAAGTTTTGTATCAATTTTTCATTAAAACATGATATTTTGAATCTAAAGATTTGGTTTTAAAAAAATATATATTTTTATGTTAATTGAATCATTATTTTTGGATTGATAAATTATGTTAAAATTGGGATCACTTATTTCTAGTGAGTGTACATCATAGTTGGTTTTTAAATCAAAGATTCATAAATGTTGAAATTTTGTAAAATTCTAAATATCTTTTAAACCTTTTTGATTTAAATAATGTTTAATGTTATGTAATCATTCTATAAGTAGAACACAATTAAAATCAGATAATGGTACATTGCTTTCAATTTATAATACTAAAATTCTATTCTACTTGAAACAATGTAAACTAAAGCTTGGTATCTCATATAAGAAACTCAAAATTTTCAAAATTCATATTTCCAAATTTTTAAACATGATAAACATTAATATATATTTTTAGAATAATTTCCTAATTAGTTTCAAATACAAGAAAACAATGACCTCAATTTATTTTAATACTTAAACCATTCTGATGAGTGAACACAATCCTCTAAGTAACATATGGTTACCATTTATACACATATGCATGATTGCTCCTTTTGTTTAATTTTAGCTGAATCTAAAAAGTAAAATCTCATGTTGAATATTGGATATAGATAAACTGCTTTTATTAAAAGCTAATATTTCATATGAGAAATTCATTATTGAGTTTGGGAAACATTAATAAATGTTGGGAATTATAATTGATCCATTTATTCAAGTAAATAAAAAAAGATGACCTTCTAAATATTTCATATATATATATATAATAAAAATTAATTATATAGTAGCATTTAACCATGGTTTTAAACTAATGTCATATAAAAAAAGGGATTGAGCTAAAAATTTCAGTAAAGAAAATTAAAATAAGATAAGTTAATATTCTTGTTTATATTTTCATAATTTTGAAAAGGCTTACTTAAGGGAGAAAATTATTTGCTTTTAGAGTACAAGAATTTCTAGATGAAAATCTTCACAATATAGTTTGACCCTCTCAAAAAGAAAATTCTAAACATTTTGCTATCACAATTTATATATTTGTTAAGTAATAGAAAATGGAGTAGTGTCTTTGAAAACGAAGCTTTAGAAAATGAAATAAATTATTTAACTTTATAATATGATTTTTTAAACAGTAAATCATGTATTCAAAAAAAACTATATATCTTACAATCAAGATAGCAGTATTAGTTAAGCAACTCTAACAACTTTGGAAAGAAAACAAGAAAAAAATAAGAAGTAAAATGCTTAAGTTATTTTTAGAATTTAAGGAAACTTTATAGCTCTTCCTGTAAACTAGCCTTAAATCAGGTTTAGATTTAACATTTGGAAATTCATACATAGTATCTGTCAGCCAGGCTACTAGAATTACCTGGTAAAATAATTAATTATTTTACTGAGATGAAGCCACGCCTTTTTAAAATTCTTACTGATAATTAATTATTTAATATTTTACTTATGTATTACTTACAAATAACTAGCTAAGTATATTAAGTAGTGTAAATAATTAATTTAAGTAAATGTCCCACACATTTTTACTCCCTAACGCTGTGCTCAATAATGCAGCTGATTGGGAATAAAGATTAATAATAAAAATATAATAAAAAAACCTTAAAAATATTATATTACTTAAATGAGAGATTTGGATTTCAGTGAAATCAATATAATTAACTCAAATGTGTTGTATTAATTGTGACAGTCCAAGGAAACTCATACTTTATTACCAATAAAAATGATGACTTGTTGACATACCAATTAATTTATCTTTTATTTTATGTCATATATATACTCCTACTTAGTCAGCTTCTTTCTCACATCCTTGTAATAGATGGTGTAAATTCTGTGTCTTTATTTCCCTCATTTTGCCTATAAATGGCCCTCACTTTTTGTACCTTTCAAATCATTCCTTACATACTCACTTTATTATAACTACATACAAAATCAGTTTATTATTATCAATTATTGTTTTAGTATTTACATTAACTGTAATTCTAAACCTTTAAAAATAATAGTACTCCACCTCTTTACCTCTTCTTATTTGAGTAAATAATCTATAAAAGATAAGAAAATATGTACTAAGTTTGAAATCCTCTAAAAACCATTGTTTCTGCCCTTAAAACTCCCTGGAAAACCTTCTAGACTTGAAAGACCCCTTGACAGTATCCTTGAATCATGAGAACAGAATAAAATTTATGTAGTTTTATTTGATTAATTTAAAATAGTATTTTTATTTTTGGCTTTTTCATTAGTATAACTATATATTTTTTAACTTTTTTGTTTTTCAGAACATAAGTTCAAAGCTGCCCATCACTACTTCAAGTTGAAGCTCCATATGATGTAATAAATGAGTGATATATTATAATGATTTTTACTAGAGACTTTTCAAAAATGGTGATTAAGAATACTTATTATAATTTTTTTAAATTTTTATTATTATTCTATCTCTTCAAAGGAGATGGCCATATCTCAATTTAAATAGTTTTTCCTCAGAAAAATTTATTCTTTATCTAAATAAAATTGCATCACTATTAACTAGATGTTATTATAAAATTTTACCAATTTTTTTATCTGAACATAGTTGAAAGTATGTATAAATTAAAGTGTTTCCACATAGTCTTACTATTATCTCACCATTAATTTCACATTTAGATTTCATTATAATTGTAAAATAAGTTTTTCAATAATTTTAATAATACCTTAATATTTAATAATTTAGTTACATAGTAGATTTTTTATCCTTTTTTTTATATGAGTCTTATTATATAAACACCACTTTTAGATTTTATCCATTTTGAAGTCTGATAATTTAAATTTTCATTTAAATACCCAAATTATATCAAAAAAAATTCAAAAGTATATTTTTTTAATGTACTCTTTTTGATAAACTTATAATTTCTTATAGTTTATTTTTTCAACTATTTATTGTAAATAATTACCCACTCATTTATGGTCTTTTATTGTTGTTAACTACATCCAGACAAAATAAGGATACTCTCATATTATATTGTAGTTTTAAATTAAAAACTAAATACTAGTGGCTGGTATTAAATATGAAGTTGTTATAACTAAGTTGACCAATAATTAATGATTAAATGGCATTGTATATTACAAATTTTATTGAGTGTATATAAAAATAACACTCAAGAAATATATATAAGATATACATATAACCATTGAATATCAAAAATGAAGTACTTATTAACATGGTCTTTTTTTATGATTTTCAAATTTACTTAGAGAGACATTAATATTACCAATTCAAATTTTATATCAAATATAACAATATAATTATTTCAATTTTAATTATTTTACAAAAAATTTGAGTTACAAAGTAATTTAATTCAGTATTTAATGAATGTTTTTGAAAAATATTTACAAAAATAGTAATAACCCCTCATAAAAAAATATAATTTTTTTAACTTACAATTTGCACAGTATTTCTAGCCTTAAAATATTGGTATTCCTCTAACAAAAATATTTTTTAAACAAATTTAAAATTTTTTTCATTATTTAATTACAAAATGTCAAATTTATAATTTATTTTACCTTACTAAAAAATTTAGTTGAAAATTTAATTTTGGATTTCAAAAAATTAACTTAAAAGTCAAAATTTAAAAAACAAAATTATAAATATAATTATGAGAAAGGGGTAAATAAAATTTATAATATTCATATTAAAAAATTTCTTATATTTTATGGTGTTTGAATTTTAAATTTAATGTATTAAAAAAATATTATTTAATAACTAAGCCAAGTGAAATTGGCTTGGGTTTTTGGTATCACTAGCACTTATTTTTTTTCTTATACTCACATTTAAATTTTTTTTGTTTTGTTTTCTACCTTTCTCATTTTTAATGGTTTTAAGACCAAAGTTGCTTTCAAACAACTTCGGTGTAACTTGTCTCTCACTTCCCCACCAGATTTCACCTGGTGGGGAAAATTGCTTTCATTTTAGAAACCAAAGTCCCTTGCAGGGACTTTGGTTTCTCTGTGTGCATTGCACAGCCAGAAAAAAACTGGCTGTGCAATGCACTGCATGCAGCAAATGCAATTCACATTGCTGCTGCATGCAATGTGCATTTCATGTGCTGCCCATATCTCATGCAGCTGATTCCAACTAAGCTGCATGAAATATGGAAGTGAGTGTGCAACGCACATTTCTGGCAGCAGAAACATGCGTTGCATACAGTTTTGGCCACCTCCCAGCGTAGTAAATTGGCTGGGAGGGTGGCAAATGTAAAAACGAGCAATCAAAGTCACTTTTAGCGACTTTGGTTGCCTGAAAGCGACACTTCCAGCCAGGGGAAACCTGGCTGGAAGTACTGAATTGAAATGTAAGGGACCATAGCCAATTTCAAAGGCTTGGGTCATAAATTAAGGCTTTCAAAAAGCAGCCAGTAGAAATCTGGCTGCAATAAAAGTAATTTTTTTAATTAAAATACATAAATAAATAAACATGTGTACAAATAGGATATATAACGCTCCACAGACAGTTAGAAACAGCCATCCATTGTTACATATAGAAACAAAATCAAACGTTGTTGAAAGCAACATAGGTCATGTTTTGATATTTCGAGCCAATTAAGATCAGGAAAAAGGTCAAGGCAAAAAAATTGCACAATTAAAAATCTATCAATATAATATGGTGGGGAGGTTCATATTTTAGAAATAGGTGGTGCACATTATAGTTCCCTTTAAAAAAATTTGAAAATGAAATAATTTTGACACAATGTAAATTTAAATGTGATGAGTGTATGTTTTTTAGCTACATGAAACATGTTAGCTAGAATTATGTGGCATTGATTTTTTTTTAGATGTGAATTTAAGCATTCCACAAATCTTCATCTGTACAACATGCAGCCAAGTAAATTCTAGCTGGAATTAGTATATGCATAGGAAAAATGATCATGCTGTGTACAGTTCCTTGGCAAAATTATTCTTGGAATTTAGATGAAGTTTATCATATGACTGGGAGAGCTGCATTTTTTTGAAAAAGAGATCAGTGAAAATTCATGATATCCACATCTGTTTTCCACCAAATTTATTGTTCCTTTCTCTGTCTCACTTACCTTTTTCAAAAATTATTGATCATATCTTTGCTTTATCATTTTGATTTATTGGTACTATTTTCTTGACCTTATCTGATTACCAGTAAGAAAATTTTTCTTGCTAATGCATTTCATATCATTTTGGTTTGTTACTCTTTATTACACTTTTGACAAGTTAATCTAATGATTCTAAGTTAGAATTTATTTTTAAGGTATCTTTTACTGTACCCTTTCAAATCATTATCAAAAAATTCTTTTTCAGTTAACTTAAAGTTTTTTTATTTGTTGGTCAATTTAATTTTCTTTATTCCTTATCAAAAATTTTCAATTTATTTATCTAACTATTTATTTTTTAAAAAAGTGATTATAAAATAAACTTTATAATTAATTTTGGTCAATCAGCTACAAATGGAAGAAGATTTTATAGACACGTAAGTTCATGTTTTGCTTATCATTTTTCTAAATTTCTTTAATACTATCTCAACCATTATATTATTAATATGAAAAGTAAAACATCATCTTGTACTTGCTGAAAGAATACAGGATAATGTTTTGCTTTTCATAATAATAATTAGAATGATTGTACTTTACCTTTAATTTATTGATTTTTAAGTTGTTTCAAAGTCTCGTACTTGCTGAAAGCATACAGGACAATGTTACAATTTAAAAATTAATAATTTATTGAAGTATAACTTTCTAAGTCAATATATTGGTCAGAGCAAGATTTTTCATTTTATATATGTGGATATGATAAATCTGTAAATTTTTTAATATTAATAGTGTATTGAAGTTATACTTTCATTATATTATTAATATTAAGTGTAGAGCCAAATCTTGTACTTGCTGAATGCATACAGGATAAAGCTATACTCTCTATATGTATAATTTAATAAAGTATACCTTTGAAACACTTTCTTAATATTTTAAATAAAGAAAAAGTATATGAATTCACAAATATGTAGATATACTAATTTTATATTTCTAATATTGAAGATATGATAAAGTTAAAGGTATCAATGACTGATAATTGAAATTCTGTAACTATTTTCTAATTTTTAATTTTTTTCTATTTTAAATCAAAATTGAATTCTCTTAGGATCAAACCATCAATGAGTAACAATTTGAAAAAAAAACAGCCAGGGAAGAACTCTAACAATAAGTGGGCGAAAGACATTGCTACTGGAATGAAACTTGTAAAAGCTCTTGGAATGGATACAAACGGGAAGAAGCCACATTTATATGCACGATATTATGCAATAATTATTACAATTTTTTTCCTGGTTGTAGTATTTATAAACCAAAAGGTGTCTTAATACCTAATGTTCTTGTACAGACTTTTGAAATTCATGAGTTCAAAGAACTAGATATGCTAGAAGCTACGGTGCAATGCATTAAGGATCTTTCTTACTGCAAACATGAAATTACAAACAATGGTTATCATCAAAGAGCTGGTGGTGGCTTTATTTTAGATAAGAAGAAATCTTTATATATTCGTAAGTATCACTTTTTTTAATTTAAATACAGAATTTTTGAATGCTTTTAATTGCAGATGAACACACTGATAATATTGTATGCATGAATGAATATAAAAAACGAATGAAGAGGATTGCAATGTACTTTGAATATTTTTTTAAAAAAATATCATATGTAAAGTACAAAGAGGCAACCAATCTTTGTGCAAAACTTTGTATTCCTGGATTTTCAAAAGTTTATAGTGAAGAAGAGGGTGTACCATTCGCTAGTAATTTAACTTGGACATCTGGAGCAAATGGTAATGGGTTCTCCAATGAGGTTCATCGTGATAAGGATGCAAGTGAGTATACTTTAGGAATATTTTTTCCTAAATATACAGAGAACAATACCATTCATATGAAGTACGATAAGACCCAACCATGACAAACAGGTGGAGAACTTATGTTTCCCAAAATTTGAAGTAAAATCAACTTTGAAGCAACTAATGGAATAACAGTGACGTTATGGCCTGCCAATCAACTGAGGCATTTTACCTCAAGATGTCACAAAATTCCTGGCTTCACAAGGATAGGTTCTTCTATTCAAATCAGCACTAGAATTTTTCATGCTATAGAAAAGCTTAATGTTTTTGATATTGATATTTCAGAGTACTGGGAAATGAATGAAGAAAAAGATAGGTATAAATATTTGATTAGTGCTTTGAGAGTTTTTTTGAAAAGAGATGACTTAATAGAGGAAGAAATAAAATCAGAAAAGTATTATTTATCTAATGTTAAGACAAATCTAAAAATTTATATCATATATACACAACTTAATGCGAAATCAAACATGATAAATACTGGGAGTAGCTGTAACATTTTAAAGGGTGATTATTATAGTATTATCTATTTTTTTTATTTGTGAAATTGAATAATTTTTCTTTCATAATATTATAAGAAAATTTGATTTACTTTTGAGGAAATATATAAGTTGTGAAATCTTTAAATGTCATTTTTATTAAATTGGTAGCAAAGGTTCTAAAATAAAAAAACTATAATCAAGAATTTGAAATATATTAGCCATAAAAATGTGCTTTTAATGCTACCAAATTAACTGTATAGTATTTTAGGTCAAACAGGCTTATTAATAAAAAAGTTAATAATAAAGAGTTGATGAAAGAATTTTGAATCAAAAATAGATTAAACTGTATTTTTTTAAGAATACACACATTTAATTATTTAAGTTGTTCTACTTCTGATTAAAAATGTTACAATCAACGAAAAAATTTGTAAAAATTAATAGATTATTCAATATTAAAGGTAACGTAACAAAACTAGAGCAGTTATCATACTTTTATATAAATAATAAAATATTTAAGAATTTAATACAAGTTTTGAAATCATATAAGTAGATTTTAAATTCTTTGTTATTGCTGGACTTAAAATAATTTTTTTAAAAAATTAATTTAGAAAATCATGTCAAAGGTTTCTTAATAAATTTCAAAGATGGTCACATGTTTGACGTATTTGAAGGAAAATAACTTGAATTATACAAGGTAAATCATATACACAGAACTTTATCTATTTACATGTTGGAATATTAATTTATTGAAAGGCTATGTTTAGCAAAAAAAGGTGATACTGGCTGAATGGAGCTCCAGTGATTAATAAAATCTTCAGAAATAGCCCTAGTGATTCCTGGAGGACTTGGGGTATCAAATTTTAAAGGAAATGGATCACACTTGCCTATAAAAGGTTTTATTTATGTTAAAATATAGTTATTTAAATTTTTCCAAATTATTTCTTCCATCAAATTATTTTTTTATGTAAATTAAGAAACTTAATTTCTGATATCACCTCCAAGCAATCAGCTGCTGAAGCCAATCTATGATCCTGAGAGCTCAGAAATAAACCACGGACACCATCAATTATATAGAATGTGAAAGATTGATATCGGTGGTGGGAGTATTCAGAATTTATCTTTTTTAGCACAGCCTTTTGTTTCTGTTCCATTATAGTAAGTTGAGTATTTTTTTTTCTCACTCAATTGTTGAGCTTTGCTAGTCTTGTCACTTGATATTGTTGCAGCACAATATTTTGATTTAAGAATGATAATTGACATAATTATATCAATGATAATGTTGCTGATTTGAAGAAGAGTTGATATTGATATATCACGGTGTGGTCTTCCAACATTGGCAGGGGCCTTTGTTGTGCTGTTTGGTGCTGTTTGTGAATGTCTTAATTGACATTGGTTGAAGAATTAGTTGTTTTTCTGGATTTATTCCGTGAATATTTGGACTGCGGGTATGTGGGTACTACCATTGGATAGCCCCGGTTTTTTTCTATATTTCATGTCTTGGGGACATTTTTCATATTCTAAGTTTTAAGGGGTCATTTCCTCATTTTTCATTATAAAAGATAGCTATTTAATTTTGTTTTTCACATTTTACGGGCTAAACTTAAGTCTTAGGGTTAAGTGCTTAGTAACATTAGATAGGGCTAATTTGGCTTTACGTTTCATGTCTCAATGTTGTCATAGCTTAAATTTGTGTTTTAAGGGTTTTAGTAGTTGTAGTGAATTTTTCTAAGTAGATTAGATTTTTTTATTGATTTTCTGGCCTCAGGGAGGCTGGGCCGCTTCAGGTGGCACCTCCGATGTCGGGGGGCCCGCCTGCCTCTGTTTTAGAAGGTTGGGGAGGGCTTCTGGAGGGTTTTTATTCAATTTGGCTGGTACAGGTGCCAAAGGTGGTCTGTGCACTGGCTGTATGATGCGTGTGTGGGAAGATTTTTAGGGAGCATCTTATCTTTTTACTCATCGCCTCTCTGTTCCTCACTGTCTCATTGGCTTGTGTTTTATTGGAATATATTACTGTTCATTTCAACTCTTTCTGGTAGTCTGTCTGGGACTATTATCTTCACTTTTAAAGGGGTAAAGAGTGTTTAATTAGAGGGTCTAGCAAACAGATCTCCAATTTGCTGCAAGAGGTAAATCTCCCTTTTTTTTCTAAAGGGACAGGGGTTATTCTTTCTGGTTTTTCTCCAACTCCCTTGGTCAAGGCCTATAGCTAGTACTATAGGATTGTCTACATTTCTGGTGCCCAACATGGGGTACAAATCTGTTGGCTTTTTGGAATCTCTGTTGATCTAGGCTTCTCTCTTTGGTGGATCTCCTTTGGTGGATTTTGGATTCGGTGCTATATCTCTTTATGGTTGGTCTAGGGGTCTTCTTTTTGGTTGGTTTTGGTCCCTCCTAGGTCTCTAAGGCTATTGGGGGGGACTTTGGCTATCTTTGGTGGAGATTGGGGGCTGTAACTGGGAGTTGCTAGGATGGTTAGGATTCAGTCTTGGGATGGTTCAAGGTTTTTGGGGGAGGATGCAAAGGGGTTTTTGGCTAGGTTTGAGGTTGCTGCTGAGATTGATAGAGCCTCATTTTTGGACATGGTTAGGCAAGTCATCTTTTTCATTGGTAATAGGGAGGTGGAGAAAGAGGTTTCTGGTATGGCAGGATATAGGAGTCAGGACTGGGGGAAGTTGAAGATTGAAATGGTTAAAAGGTGGCCTACTACTTTCTCAATGGTGGATCTTCATGGGATTGCTAGGAAGTGGGAATTGAAAGGTGGTGTAACTTCTCTTTCTCAGTATGAGGAATTTATGGAAGAGTTTGGGGAGGCTCTGGATTATCTGGTATATAATGATATATTACCACATGAAGATGGGGCCAAGTATGTATTTTTGAGTGCCATGGGTAGGAATATAAAGGTGGAGGTTATTGAGATTCTTTTCAAGGCTGACTTGATGAAGACTCTTCCAAATGGGGAAAATAGGATTCCTGTTATGGCTATTCTGAAGGAGGTTATTTTGGGATATTTGGATGGTATGATGGATAAGGATGTGGAATCTGGAGAGCGAATCCTGTTGGATGGAGAGGTTCAGGAGACTGTGGTGGAAAATTCAGTTTCTGGAAAGGTGTTTTAGCCATCAATTTTGGAAGATGGGGACTCTGATGATGTTTGTGAAACTAATTATTCTTTTCAAAAGGATTCCATAGGATCTCAGGAATGTGCTTCACTGGATGTTTTGGAAATGTACACACTGGATGATCAGTGTATTTCCTCAAGGTTGGGTGAATTATGTGGGAAGGAGGACTTGTCTGGTCATGAAGAAGGATTTTGGGATATTGAGAAGGAATCTGTGGTAGATGAATGGTTGTTGAGGGATGATTATTTTTCTTTCTCAAGTTCAGATAATGGCTTATTGGAGGAGGATGTATCAGTTGAATTTTTGGATGGACAGAAAGATTCTGTCTTGGATCTTTTTATCATAAAGAAAGATTATTTTCAGGTGGTTCCCTCAAAATCTGAAGCTCTCTGCTTGAAGGATGATTTTTATTTTTATTTTATGGATGTTATTCTGGAGGATTTTGCAGTTTCTAAGCAAGATTCCTGTAGGGAAGGGGAAAATTGTGATGTTTTGGATGTCACTGGTATGGAGGTTGATTTTAAAGATGTGGTGGAGGTTCCCGATGTTTCACAGGGTGGATAATGTATTGATTCTGGTGATGTGAACTATGGTAGACTCAGTGTATGGAGGAGGATGGAAGATTTTTTTGGAGTTCTGATGTTGGGATATCAGAATTGGAAGAGGAGCTTAGGGGGTTCAGGCCCTAGGGGCAAACTTATTGGTTTAAACCTTGGGATTTCAAGAATCTGATTCCTCCGAAATGAGGATAAACTACTTAATTTGTTTTGTTTTTGCTTAATTTGGCCTCTATGTATTTGGTCAGGATTTTTTTTGTTTTATCCAATTCTTATCAGTCTCTCTGGTTCAAGTCTCTATATAAAAAAGGGAAATAATGAAAAAAAATCTTAGTATAATGAAGATGGAAGAAAAAAAAATTCAAGTGAAGATGGATATTTTATTTAAAATAAAATGAAGATAAAAATGAAGATTATTGGTTTTATTTTACCTCCAGCATGAGGTTAAACTGCAAAATTATATTTCTAAATTGGATTTTTTTTGGCTTTCAAGAATTTTAATGGTTTTTTAATGGTTTTGGTTTTTTATGGGAAAAGATTTGTGTTAGAAAATCCTTTTTGTTAGAAGGTACCCAGGGGTGGGGCTTCTAGATTTTATTTTGGCAAGTGTGGGGGTGACTGATGGGCTGGCTGCTCTATCAACAGTTACCCCAGGTTGTCTGTTTCCAACCCCTTCTCTTAATTTTGTTGAATTCTAGTATTGGTTTTTTTTCTTTAACAGGTTTTTAGTCCACCATGACTTTAAACTGGAAATTCTTTTGGTCTTCAAGTGCTGGACCCCTCATGTTTATTGGTTTTGTTTAATTTTGTTGGATGTTGTGTTTTTGTTAGAAGGTACCCAGGGGGGCTTCTAGATTCTATTTTGGCAAGTGTGGGGGTAACTGATGAGCTGGCTGCTCTGTAGAACAGTTACCCCAGAATGTCTGTTTCAAGCCTTTGGTTTTTTTCTAGTTGAATTCTAGTGTTGTTTTTATTTGTGATTCAGGTTTTTAGTCCTCTATGACTTTAAATTGGATTGCCTTAGATGTCTTTTGGTGCTTTTGGATTGGTGGTGGATCACTGGTGCTCTCCCATCATTTTTACTTATTGGAGGGAGCCCACCCAGTGATCTTTTCTGTTGACCTGGAGCTGGCTTTGCTATGTGGTTTTAGGGTGTTGGCTGTGAAAGTGGTGGATTCAAGTTTATTTTCTTTTTTTCTCTTTTTTTTCTTTTAATTTTTTATGGAGGCTATGTTTGTTCAAAGGCTCAAGATAGGGCTCTGGCAATGTTTTTGGTAGAAGAGGAGAAGTCAAAATAAAAAAATTAAATTTTTTTAGGTGTGACCTCATCAAGGTGCACTTGGATGTGGGTAAGGTATCAGGGGATCAGCTCGTCAATTGGCTGGGGGATACCATTTAATTTTGTTTTATTTGTTAAAGGAGGTTAAATTTTTTGGCTTTGATGGTTTTTGGTTTGGGGATTTATGGGATATATCTTCAAGATTTTTTTCTGGAATATCCTTCAAGACTTTAAACTGATCTTTTATTTATGGGATTTATCTTCAAGATTTTTTTTTGGAATGTCCTTCAAGACTTTAAACTGAGGGCTTTTAGTCCCCCAAGACTTTAAACTGAGGTTTTTGCAGTCCCCTTGGAGTCCCCCAAGACTATAAACTGAGGGCTGTTAGTCCCCCAAGACTTTAAACTGAGGGCTTTTAGTCCCCCAAGACTTTAAACTGAGGGCTGTGAGTCCCCCAAGACTTTAAACTGAGGGCTGTTAGTCTCCCAAGACTTTAAACTGAGGGATTTTAGTCCCCCAAGACTTTAAAATGAGGGCTGTGAGTCCCCCAAGACTATAAAATGAGGAATTTTTTTACGCTGGTAGAAGGTTATAGTCAGGAAGACTTGTCAGCTGGATATCACTTTTCATTGTTGGAGGCTGGTACAGCCAGAGTTGGATTTCAGGATCAGAAGAAAGAGATTTTTTTCACAGGGATAGATTGAATTTAAAGGCATGGTGCAAGAGAAGTTTTAAAGAAGAAGCTTGGATTGTTGGTTCAGATGTTCACTTAGGATGGAATAGGATCTGGTGGAAGAGAGAAATGGGGAATTCCCTCAAGACTTTAAACTGAGGGCTGTTAGTCCTCCAAGACTTAAAACTGGCTTGTTTTTAAAGATTTATTCAAGAATTTAATTTTACTACTATGGATCTAGTAGTCCTCCAAGACTTTAAACTGGCTGGTTTCAAGATTTGTAAAGAAGTAGTCCGTCAAGACTTTAAACTAAACACTGTGTTAGTCCCCCAAGACTTTAAACTGAGGATTGTTGATGCTGTAGTCCCCCAAGACTATAAACTGAGGAATGAGTTTTGTTTTTGGAGTTGGTTTGAAAGATTGGCAGAGGGTATCCACAGGGGGAGCCTCTGAATTTAGCAAAGGCAAGTTTGGGGGTAATTGATGGGCTGGAAGCTCTATTCACAATTACCCCAGAATGTTAGTTTTTTCTCTGTGTCTTAATGTGGTTGATCTCTGGTTATGGGTTTATGATTTAGGTTTTTGAGTCCCCCAAGACTATAAACTGAGGTTTTTTTGAGTCCCCCAAGACTATAAAATGAGGATGGTCCCCCAAGACTTAAAACTGAGGGTTATTTGTGGTTACATCCTATAGATGGTGTGGTCAATTTTTCTTTTCTGAATCAAGCTCAAGTACTAGTGGAATTACAGAGGGAATCAAGAGATGAAATGAAGTGTTCAGAATTAGCCTTGAACTGGTGGATGAGGTGCCTTCTTTTCTCAATGTCCTGTGGATCTCTAGCAGGAGTAGATTGGAAGTAGTGAAGCAGAAGTTGTTTCTGTTGAGATGTGTGTTGTTGGAACTTAGCCTTAATTGTGGGCAAGTGGTTTGGTGTTGGTGGTGCAATGGATCCTACATTGTCATCATCACTGTCAGAAGATGGAGGAACTGAGAAGTCATCAGTTTTAAAGTTGAAGGAAGAAATGAAAGTTCTTTACCATCAGATGGACCAGGGATGGTAGAACTTGTTTTTTTATGGGTTGTGGCACTCTTCTGGGAAGGGTGTAGCTTTTTGATTAATCTGGGTATCAGGATGGATGGCCTAGATCTTTTGGTGCTGGTAGAAGATGGACCAGGTTGAGGTGGAGGCAAAGCTGTTGCAGAGGATAATGGACCAGGTCTGTAGCAGGTCTTCTTTCTGGAGTGGCAGACATCACAGGACGTTCTGTATGGATGGGCTGGAGGTGTGATGGTGCAGATTAGATTATTGTCAATGCAGTGTTGGCAAGGAACCATTTCAGAGGCAGATTTGGGAAGAAGCTTGATCATGGTGGATTGGGGAAGAAAGAATGTGGACATTCTCAATTGGAGGGAGGATGTGGTCTTCCAACATTGGCAGGGGCCTTTGTTGTGCTGTTTGGTGCTGTTTGTGAATGTCTTAATTGACATTGGTTGAAGAATTAGGTGTTTTTCTGAATTTATTACGTGAATATTTGGACTGCCGGTATGTGGGTACTACTATTAAATAGCCCCGGTTTTTCTCTATATTTCATGTCTTGGGGACATTTTTCATATTCTAAGATTTAAGGGGTCATTTCCTCATTTTTCATTATAAAAGATAGCTGTTTAATTTTGTTTTTCGTGTTTTACAGGCTAACCTTAAGTCTTAGGGTTAAGTGCTTAGTACCATTAGATAGGGCTGATTTGGCTTTACGTTTCATGTCTCAAGGTTGTCATAGCTTAAATTTGTGTTTTAAGGGTTTTAGTAGTTGCAGTGAATTTTTCTAAGTAGATTAGATGTTTTTATTGGTTTTCTGGCTTCAGGGAGGCCGGGCTGCTTCAGGCGGCACCTACAACATTGGGCGGCCTGCCCGCCTCTGTTTTAGAAGGTTGGGGAGCGCTTCTGGAGGGTTTTTATTCAATTTGGCTGGTACAGGTGCCAAATGAGTTGCTGTGCATGGATCTTAGATGGGTGGTCTGTGTGTATATACCGCATAAGACAGTTTGGGGCAACTTTAATTATCATACAACCATCTGGTAATTATAAACTGTTTCTCACTTAGTTTTTACTGTTTTTGGGCCAAAATTGGCTGTGTTGGTTGCAAGGTTAGTTCTTCATTTAACTCAACTTTAGCAACAGGTTCTCTGGTATAGTCTTGCAAGCTATATCAAGTATTATTGCTGTCTCTGGTGTGGATTTGCAGCCTACATCAAGTATCTTTGCTTTCTCTGGTGTGGACATTGGTCTACATTTCAGTTCTTTGGTCTGGTAGTCTGTCTGGGGACTACTTTCTTGGCTGATCAAGCAGTCAAGTGTGTGGAAAAAGGGGATTTAGCAAACAGGACCCAAATTTACTGTAGCAGGTAAATCTCACTTGTTTTTCTAAAGGGACAGGGGTTATTCTTTCTGGTTTTTCTCTAACTCCCTTGGTCAAGGCCTATATCTAGTACTATAGGATTGTCTACACTGTTTCATCAAATATTCAGTAGCTATATGCATTTTACTGGTGCCAATTGTTACTTAATTGCAATATTCATCAGCCACATGCAAATTCTTTAACTAAACATGCAATAATAAAAGGCAGACTATATGTCCACAACCTATTTTTGATACGGATACAACCTACAATACATTTTTTTGATGCACTCTTACGCCACCAAATGATATGTTTGGTTTTACTCCACATCCATGTAATTTCTCTACCGCCTTGCACTGTACTTCATTAAGTGATTGTTCTTGGGAATAAGCTGTCAGAGTTAAGTCCAGCTCATGATTATGAGAAACATTCTCATATGTGAGCTCCCACCAGTACTTTTGCACATCAGCACTATCATGATTTTTTTTCACTACTGAATCATCAATTAAGTCTACACAGAGCTCTTTAAAAATGGTGTAAGAGAGACAAAAATCAGCATTCATTAAATCATGCCAAAAAAAAGTATTCTTACATTGAGGGGAAAGTCTCTTTCAACACTCACAAAACTTTTTTGAAATAAAAGGTCTTTTGATTTGAGTTTTTCCTGAGTGAACGCAAGTAAGCCAGACACACTCAGTCTGACCATTAGAGTCTTTGTTGGAACATTTTCAAGAGATACTTGCTCCTTGTTTTGAAGAAAAGATTTTAGCAGCTTCTTTTGCTTTATCTAAGGTGGGATAAATTGTGGGCTTGGGTATCATCACTAACATTGAGGAATTCAAAGAGTGGCATTTTTTTTTCTCACAGAAGGGGTAAACAAGTGTATGTATTATTTCATACAATATAATATGTGATTAGTAGTAAGTACATGATTTCTGTCAAGAGGTCTTTCAAGTCTAGAAGGTTTTACAGGGAGGTCCAATGGTGGTAACAATGGGTTTTAAGGGATTCAAACTTGGGTACATATTTTCTTATCTTAAAGATTATTTACTCAATAATAAGAGGTAAAAGGTTGGATTAGAATTACGTTTAATGTAAATACTAAAGCAGTAATAGGTAATAATAAAGGGATTGTAAATAGTTGTAATAAAATAAGTAAGTAATGAATGAGCTGAAAAGTACAAAAAGTGAAGGCCTTTTATAGGCAAAAATGCGGTAAATAAAGACACAGAGTTGACACCACCTAATACAAGGGTGTGAGAAGAAAACTGACTAAGAAAGTGTGTATATGAAATAAATAAAAGATAAATTAATTAGTACGTCAACAAGGGCATCATTTTCATTCGCAATAAAATATGAGTTACCTTGGACTGTCACAATTAATACAACACATTTGATTTAAATATATTGATTTCATGAAAATCCAAACCTCTCAGTAAAAGAATTTGATATTTTTACGGATTTTATTATATTTTTATTATTTATTTTTATTCCCACTCAACTGTATTATTGAGCACGGTGTTAGGGAGTAAAAATGTATGGGACAATTACTTAAATTAATTATTTACATTACTTAATATACTTAGCTAGTTAGTTGTAAGTAATACATAAGTAAATACTAAATAATTAATTATAAATAAGAATTTAAAAAAGGTGTGGCTTCATCTCAGTAATATAATTAATTATTTTACTGGGTAAGTCTAGTAGCCTGGCTGACAATTTCAATTGGTGGCATAAGAGTGCATCAAATGAAAAAAAATTGTGTTGCAGGTTGTATCCATATCAAAAATAGGTTGTGGATGTATAACCTGCCTAAAAAAATATTCATCAATCATGTAACTCATTCAATAACTAATAGCACACATCCATTTCACACTTCAACTCATACAAACACATCTCCAATAACATGACACAACAATTCATGCACATTATAGATAAACTAAAATCTATTGAAGAAGAAGAAATCATATTTAGAGAGCTTTTAGAGTTAATTAATTCAAGTAATAAAGCTCACAAAAAATATTTATTAATCACAATCATATTGATGGACATCACCAGCTGATTAGATAATGTGTATATTAGACACAGAGGACTGTAAGTCAGATGTGAAGCACTCGGGTTGCTCGCTAATGCTTATCCATGACAAAGCAAGTTGTTCTTCTTGGGGGTGTCAATTAGGAGACATTTTTTTCCTAGATTCAGTCAACATAAATGAGTTATTATTGAGCTATTATAGATGAGAAGGTGTGGCTGAAGTGTTTAATGCAAATATATGTAGTAATTGAATGAATAGTAGTGGCTATTGTTGTGTGAAGTGAGGGTGAAAAAACGGATAAGTAATTAATGAGGCGCGTCTGGGTTCAGTAGGTAATGGTTGAGTCGAAAAAAGTGGCGCGAGGTTTTGGCAATTACAGAAGCTACTCAAGCAACTTTGCTCATTTGATTATATGACTACCGAATAAATTAGTTACTAGAGTCTAATTGAGCAACGATTGGGGAATAAGTCAGTAAAATATGCATACCGAACGACTTTACCGACACGGCTGGGGATGCTCTAAGACCTCACTCTTACCGAACACTACTTTTCTCACTTCTCATCATCATATCACACCCAAAAGCAGCTCTATATTATATTACTACAGGTTCTTTGCAATGTACACACCTCTAAACAGTCCTATCATCACATAAAGTAAGAAAAAATGGCCACCTAATTAGTGTTCACTTGCAAGGGTAGCTAACAAGTAAGTAAGATAAGGTCTTCCTCATCTAGGTCTAGTAATTCTAGAGACAGTTAAATGGCCAAAGAAAAAAAAATGGTGTGAAAAATGATTGTGTGAAAAAACGATGAATATGCTGAGTTAATGCATAGACATATGAAAAAATAAATTAGAAATTACTGAATTCAAGCAAAAACATGAGTGTTGAATATTTTGTGCATGTCGTGCTGACGCCTTACGAGTAATGAATGGCATCATTAATTAGTGCAACTCAGAAGTAATATGCATGTAAGCGGGAGTTACACAACCAACCGCACGAGTGTGGATGCTCTGAATACCTTAACTACCCCACTACTTTCAAACTAAAATACATCATTACCATTACAATTTTGTATCGATCTTTTAAACCATATATTATTACCATCATCTATCTTATTACTCTTTTCTTTCTTTTTCTATTTCACTTATTTCGCTTATCCTAGCCATCGCCTTGTTTATTCTCCATTTTTTATTAACTTCACTGTATTTCGTTCTCGGATCTTTGCGGTGCTACTAGTGGTTTGCATTACATTATCCGTAAGTTAAACACACGTCACCAATTTGCATGCTTGTACTTGCTACTTCAATAGTTAATGTGTTTAATATACAGATTCTGATAGGACTCTGTTCTGCTCACTTCCAACACCTCTCTGTATTCTCATTTCGTAATTGCTCCTTAAAATTAACTTAATTTAATATTAATAAGTTTTTGCTATCCTACATGTACATTTTAAGATATTTGCAGGTGTTCAAAGGTCGATCTCAGCTATAACAACTTGTAGTCAATGTGTGTCGCATACTGACACAACAAGTTTTACCCGTCAAATATGTAGTACCACATAAAATCGCGACATCTATTGTAAAAAGCCAAAATTGCTCAGCAGATTCATATCGGTATTTTTCATTTTTTGGCACTCTTCACTTTCAATTTACAACACTCTTTTTGAACTTACAAAAGAGAAATTGCTCAATCAATCTTTGCGTTTCATAAATATATCTAAGTTCTGAAACCCCGCTCTGGTTTCTTTAAGCCCTGACAAAGAAAGCGACATTGTTTAACCTCAAACACTTTTGCAACTAGTCGAGAATTGAAGTTAAACTGCGCACAGTCGAGACTTAACACACCGCTTATATGAAGCGGCTAAATTATGCTGCGGTAGGTAAGAAATGTGTTAGATGCTGTTGGCGGATTTTGAGTCCTGATTTATTTATACACCCCCCTGAAATTATTGCCCCACTTATATATATATATATGTATGTAATATAGTCTCGAACTACAGCTGAAAACCAATATTCTTGAATTAATTTTGAAGTGTGTCATGATAGTGTTTTGAATGTGTACACATATAGATTTATAACGCAAGAAGGCTTTGTCGTTTTTTTAATCCGTCTTCCTCCAGCCTGGCCTAGCTCTCCATTTTTTGAACCGTGGTTTTTAAAATCCCATAATGCCCATCCGGGGAAAATTTCTATATTTTCTCGTAGCCTTATTGGCTCCTTACTGTCACGGTGACTTGGAAAAGCTGACTAGCGGGCTATCAGAATCATGTATGGGAGCAGCTTCAAATTTTTTAACAAGCGATTTCGCAGCTTGTATCAATCTCATGGAGTTAGCCCCGATTCTAAGCTCAAATGGTTCTGTTGTCGAGCCTGTTAATGTGTGTTACTTACTTGGAAGCATTTTAAAAATGAACTGCAGCTCAACCTATTCTTTTTAGCGCTGGATTTCCCAGTTGTGCAGTGCTCCACTTTGTCCGCTTGCTACAGTCGAGGAGGCCGAACGGGGTATATACGATGGTTGTCAACCAGATGTTGATAAGGGTTTACCCTTAGCCATAGGACTCGAAACGTTGACAAACAACTATTATAGCTTACGGTCAGTGCAAAGTGAAGTCTTGCTGGCTCTAGCTCATTTCTTCTGCAAAAAAAAAGAAGAAAAATTAAAACCAATATTTCAATATGTTGTTTTGCAGAAATTTGATATGCTTGAAATACAAAGTGAATGGCACTTATTGTCTCCCTCAGTTGATTATGGACGCTGAAAAGACATTGAAACGAGAGGTTAAATCTAGTGATCTTATCCATACAATGGGGAATGGAATCAGTCAACTTAATCTCCAACATGGCGCGGTAATTTTTCCCCACTAGATTTCTGTTATTAAATTGTCGGCTAATGATGCTTCTTTTATTTATTATGATTTATCAAAAATATAAAGCCGGTCTATTGTACTGATTGTGGCCATGCTACTTATACAGCAATGCAAAGGATACACATACCAGATTCAAAAAATAACTTTACCTCATTTTTCATTGGCAAAGCCATTCTGGCAGATCAATGTGGAAGCAATTTTGGAGATAGTAAAATACCAGACACAATCCGAGATTTTAATGACACATTAGAAAATCAACAGATCCTTCAAGAGACCCACAATAATTATCGTGATAGACAAAAATCAATTGCCGATAAATCTTTTTCTTTTGACAGCACACACAAAGTCATGTTGTGGGCTTGCACTTCAGTGATCTTTTTGAACTCATTAGCTTATATATTTTGATAAAAAAAATTATTATTTTCATCTTTGTTTAGAATTACTCTTTTGAATTTATTATAAGTAAATCTCCAGAGCTTTTCACAACAAAGTATCTTGTAGTTATCTAAACTATCAATTTAAATGTTTTTTCACTAATAGAATCTGCCAATACTTAAGTACCTATGACCAATACAAAAAATAAAAAAATATATTTATCATTTTGTTTAAAATTACAACATTGCAAATAAGTTTTATTGATGTAGTGTGTTATTTAAATTTTTGAAGGGTCGAGTGTTCCTACTACTTTTACAGAAAAAAAGGGTGCATATGCCGGTTTTTGGGCGTTATGTATAATTGCGTATGAAAACATTGTATTACACCTGAAACTTTTTGTTGGGATTTAACATCCTTCTCGGTAACTTAAATCTTGTTCCTTTTAAATTTAGTCTCAATCCACTACGTAGCAATGCTGTTTTCATCTTTCCATTTTTCAGTCTAAGCTCTATTTTTTCTTATAAGTTTATCATATAAATTAGTTTTATCATATTAAACTATCATAGCAATATAAATTAACAAAAATTTTGAAAACAAAACTTGTCACATACTCTCTAAAGCTTACATGTAAGTGTTCAATCATAATTAGTGGTCACCACATAATTTTATTGTTCAATTCAGTCCTCTCATTAAGATTTTACAATTATTTTGTGTATTCAATAAGCTACAAAATATATTTAGTTACAAAATTTTTAACTTTTCTTTAAGAGAAACACAGTTTGATGTGTCGGATATATGGTATAAATTTCAGAAATAATTTTTATTTCTTATCTTTCTCCTGCAAACAGGATTTTTACTTCACTGTAGATGAAACTAAAAAATAATGCAGAAACTCTCAGCATCCAGCTTCAAAAAAATACTAAACAAGGAAATTTTTAAAAAAGGTTCAGTTAGCCATTCCCAACTTCTTAAATCAATCTTGGAGTGACTTTTTGGTGAGTTTCAAATAGTCAGCTAGCTTTGAATTATCATCTGGACAAAGATTTGAGGATATTGGAATATGATAGTGATAGTTTTGAGCAGAAGATTTACTTAATTTGGATTGGCCTGGCTATCTAGCATGTCTTTTTCACCTGTGAATATGGAAGGATCTGTCATTTTAGTAAGAATTGGTTGAGGAAAAATTTGAAAGGGATCTTCCTCACCTAGAATAATGGTTGGTTCAAAAAATCTTCAGGAATAAGATTTCTGTCAGCCAGGCTACTAGACTTACCCAGTGAAATAATTAATTATTTACTGGATGAAGCCGCACCTTATCATTTTAATTATTATTTAATTATAATTTAGTTATATTAAAATTAGTTATAATAAACTAACTAAATACAGAATGTTAAAATTAAAAAATTAAATAAATAATTAAAATTAAAAATATAATTTTGTCCCTTATATTTTTCTCTAACACCGTGCTCATTTGACAGGTTGGAAAAAATAAAATTTTATATTAAAAAATAGATATTAAGATAAAATAAGATTTAAATATTCAAATAATATTAAATATATACAAAAAATTCAAATTTCTTATTTAGGATTGACTTCTACAGTTAATATTAAATATATTGATGTATTTCTGACATACTCTGTAAATACATCTTTTTGACGCCTTCTTTTTGGAATAACTTTATTATTTGAAATCCTCTTTCTGGAATGTTCTTTTCTCTCTCTCTCTTACTACTGTTTTTAGAATTTGATTGCCGTGATTTGTCTCTCCTTTGCCTATAAGAGGCCTCTCCTTTTGTTGTCTTTTAATTATTCTTTTTTACCAACTCACTTATTACTACAACTACAAAAGTTAAACACTTATTTCTTATATTTTATATCTTTAGTATTTACAAGGACGTAATTCTAATATATAACTTATATAAATATTTAAATCTACCTCTTATTATTGAGTAAAAGAATCATCCTTGATTGAGAAATACGTACCTAATTATTGAGAGTCAAATAAATCCTTAAAATCTTCATATAACACCGTACCAAAGCTTCTAGACCAAAAGTGAACCTTGACAATCGGGATCCTTTCCGAAATATTGACGGCGCAACGTTACTTGAGGCGTAATCGAGGGGACCATCGGCGTACAAGTACCTGTAAAAGACGAGTGGAGGCGAGAAAACGACGAACGTCATACGTCACGTGATAAAAGTTTTTGCTGCGAAAGGGAATCGAACCGCGCTCCAAAACTTAAGTTCATATATTGGCTAAAGATCGTGTATATTGTGGTAATTATTGTTATTACTATTTGTGGGTTACTCTTCACTCTTCATTTGCTACGTATTTCCTTTTACTCAGCACTCTGTAAGTGGCATTAATTTGCTCATTTTTCAGGGGGAGGTGTCTGGTAATTTGAAATTTAATTTTATTATTATATTTTTTTTTTATTTTTCCTGGTTGACCATAATAGAGCAATAACTGTTCTTAGTCCCAGAAGTAATAAAATAATTATATTTTAATATTAATTATTATCATTTTTCAGTTGACAATTGTCCTGATTAATTTGAATTTTAATTGTTCCAGTTGACAAATTGTCCTGACAATAATATCTTTTATTAATTATTATAATTTTTCAGTTGACATTTGTCCTGATTAATTTAAAATTTAATTGTTCCAGTTGACAAATTGTCCTGACAATACTATTTTTTATTAATAAATAATTCACATTTAATTACTTCAGTTGACTTTGAGTCCTGGTAATCCAATAAATCTTTTTAATTAATAAGACTCATATTTAATTACTTCAGTTGACATTAAGTCCTGGTAGTTAAGTGATCAGTAATAAAATTTTAAAATAAAACTTCATATTTAATTACTTCAGTTGACATTAAGTCCTGGTAGTTAAGTGATCAGTTAAAATAATTTTTTTTAATTAATAAAGATTCATATTTGATTATTTCAGTTGACAATAAATCCTGGTAATAAATTAGTTGATTTAAATCCTGAAAATAAAAAATTAATAGAAATTCTAATTTATTTCTACAGTTGATTGTATTATCCTGGTTTTAAATTTTTTTTTATATTAATTTTATTTAAGTTGATTTTTATCCTAAAAAGATTTTATTATTATTTTTATTTTATTTCTGTTAAATAAAAATTAAAAATAAAGACTAATTAATTTTTGTCTCTTTCATTCATTTCAGTAGAATCTTAAAATGACTGACCAAAGTGGTTTTGCTGCACGTGAAGAAGAACTAGACTTAATTGATTGAGATGAGCCTACTTCTGTAAGTTCTCCTTTAACAAGAAGAATTTCTCAAACTAATAAATCCTTGCCCCAAACAGGATGTAGAGATGGAAGAAGTAGAAATCCTAGTGGACAATACTCAGGATCAGAAGCCCATGACAAACCCACCAGAAGAGCTTCCAAAAGGCTTCAGGATAAAAAAGATGCCGTTGTCTCAGCAGGTAAAGAATCTGTCTACCCAAATAAAGGAGTTAAGGACAGACAGCTTGAGATTAAAGGTAAGGGTAGATGCCTTGGAAGAAAAGGTGAGAAGAACAGATACTTTTCTCCAAGAGAAGAAGAAACCTCTTCCTCCCAGGGATCAACAACAATTGGCTCCCCAATCCCAAGAGATGGTGGAAGTGTCCAAGTGGCAGTGGGACTGGCTCAACACTCAGTGGGACTACTTGGCTCAAAACCAGCATCAGTTACCTCAGGTAGGTCCATCAAGGCCCACCCAGGCCAACCCCACTCCTCCCCACCCTTATCAAGGAGGCAAAAGAAGAAGGAAGCCCAATATGGTGATACCCAGCAAACCCTGGTATGTCCCTCTATTGATTCTCAAGTGCCTTTTCTTGTGGCTGACTCTTTTCCTTCAGGTAAATCTGGAAGGCAGGATGAAACCTTGAGACCTATAGAGGCTGGGAATAGTAGACACATATCTCATGTATCTAATCCATTACTTTTAATTGCTACCTCAATGATTAATCCTGATATGGCTGTGATTGATGAAACTCTTGAACCTGAGTTTTATGAGAGTCTGGAAAGTTACTCAGTTTCTTTATTGAGAAACACTCCAGATGTAGCAAGAATTAATGATGAGCACTTGAGAGATATCATTGCCAAGCAAAATCATATAATGAACAATATGCAATTGACTCAAAGATATAATAGTTTGTTAACTGATCAAGGATATCAAGCATTAAAAAGTGAAGCTCAGAGAGTCTCTGATGAATTGTCTCATTACAAAGAAACCCATGAAAAGAAAATTGCTTTATGGCAAAATATAAAAAATGATTTGTCTAAACTAAAAGATACTGTATCTGCCTGTTGCCAGGAGGTAGAGATAGATAAGATAAATCTGAAAAGATTGAGTGACCATTTGTCATCTTTTCAACATAAAAATCAATTATCTTTTGCAACTATCAATGAGAGTTTATCTAGTCTTCCAAGAATGAAAACAAGACTAACAACCATTGAAGAAAAATTGAACTCATTGTTAAATGACCAAAAATATTCTGATATTTCTGTGAAGGAACATATAGTGCAGGATGCTCAACCAGTACCTGTGGCTAGTTCATCTAAAATAAAATTAGATCCAGAAATATCTGTTGACAACACTGAGTTTCCATCAAAAACTGATGATGCACCAGGATCTGCAACAGAAGGATTAAACAATGAGATTTCAGCACAATTAGAGAAATTAAAGCTGCTTCTTACTCAGAAACAAGCTAGTACTAAGGAGACTCCTTCAAATCAAAAGAATTGGCCAAAACTTGACCAGTACCTAACATTTGACGGTGATTCTTCCTCTGATTGGCAACAATTTATTTGCCGAATTGATAATTTAAAAAATTCTTACAAACTCCCAGATGAGGAAATTGTGTCCAAATTAATTTCTTTGTTCACTAATGTTGCCCTGATGTGGTATGAATCTGTTCTCCTGGATGGGAATGACTACTCATGGGAGGATTGGAAGAAATTAATTAAAGCACAATTTGGCGGCTCCAAGTTCAGAATGGCTCAACAAAGGCAGTATGAGGAAACTAGATATAGCTCTTCTACTGATAAACCTATTGAGTTTTTAATGAAACTTGTAAAAATCTTAAGGGCAATGAACCCAAATATGGAGTTTGATTTATGGAAGGACAGGATCCTCTATAAATTACCAATGTCTCTGAGAGACTTGATAGTGGCTAGGACTGAGTTCTCCAAAGAACCATCTTCTTTCATTAATACTTGCAATGAGATAATTCTAAATAATAAGTATGATGCCAGAAGATTCATTCCTAGGACCCCTTTGGAGAAACCCTCCACTTACCAACAGAAACCTCTGGAAAAGGTTGGTAAACCTTCTGCCCCTGTTGCACCAAAGAAGTATGCAACAAACACTTGCTTCAAGTGCAACAAGCCTTGGAAGAAAGGCCATGTTTGTGACAAGAAGATAAATCTTGTAGAACAAACAGAGGAACATGCTGATGACACAGTGGCACTGGATGATACATCAAGTGATTGTGCCAGCAATATTTCATATGAATCTCAACAAGAAATCTTGATGCTGGAAGAAGATATTCATTATTTAAATACTATTGACATTGATAATAATGATTTATCTACAGTTGAGGATGCTGAGATCATAAAGAACATTGAGGATAACTCAATTGTTATTGCTCCTCTTAAGGCACCAGTTTTGATCAATGGAACCAGCATTGAAGTTGTTCTGGATTCTGGAGCTGGAGGAAGTGTAGTATCTGAAAGAGCACTTGCTTCAGTAGATCAAGACTATAAATCTAAACTGATGCCTATCATTTCTGAAAATTGGAGAGGGTCTGGCTCTGTTTTGTTCCCCATTGGTGAATACAAAGCCACAGTGTTTTTTAAATATAACCATGGTTTTGTAAGAGCTATTTGTGATTTTGTTGTCATGAAAAATAATAACTTGAGAAATTGGTTTATTGTAGGAAATGATATTTTAACCAAGTATGGCATAAAATTGGATCCTTCAAACCAATGTTTCACAATGGGGATGAATGGGAAGAGAAAATTTAAAATTTCCTCCCCTAAAAAATTATTAAAACCGGAATGGAACACATGTAATTCTGTGGTTCAATATAAAGGAAGATCTACAAAGGAAATGCATGCCCTTATGTCTGAAATTGACAATGCTTCTTTTGGAGAACAACTTTCTGGTGAGGATAAAGATTCCATCATTAACTTGATAAAATCTTTTCCTATGGCCTTTGCTCATGGGTCACATGAACTGGGATTAGTTAAAGAGGAAATGAAACTTTCATTGTCGTGCCCATTAACTGATATACCACCTAGTTTAAAGAAGAAGCCTTATCCTGCTTCTCCCACAAAGAGAAAAGATATTGAAGATAATATCTCTACCCTTTTAAAAATGAATATTATTGAAAAGGTAGTTGAAACACCTAAATATTGTGTTATCTCACCTGTCCTAATTTCTTATGAGAAAGATAAAGCCAGGTTATTTGGTGATTATAGAGTACTAAACACTTATACTGTTGATGATATCTATCCTTTGCCTAGAATCAGCTCTATACATGCTACTTTACAGGGTGCTAAATATATCAGCTGTTTGGATGGTGATAAGGGATATCACCAGGTACCTGTTGAGAAAAATTCTCAGAACTTTCTGATGATTGCCACTCATATGGGTATTTATAAGTATATTAGGATGCCATTTGGCCCTAAAAATGCCCCTTCAGTTTTCCAAAAAGTAATGGATAACACATTCCATCAAGAGATAATTGAAGGATGGCTGATGGTTTATATTGATGATATCATTATATTCTCAAAAACATTTGAGGACCATCTTAAACACCTGTGTAAAGTATTCCAGAAAATGGATGAAATAAATATGACACTTGCTTTGAAGAAATGTAAATTTGGTTTCCATTCTTTAAAAGTTCTTGGTCATGTTGTTTCAGGCTTACAGATATGTGTTGACCAGAACAAAGTGGCAGCCATACAACAGGTGAAAGCTCCTACAACAGTGAGAGAGCTCCAAAGTTTTTTTGGGAATGTGTGGATACTATAGACAGTATATTAAAAATTACCAAGTCATAGCTTTACCCCTTACACAATTAACTAGAAAAGATGTTGCTTTTGTCTGGAATAGTGAAAGACAAAGAGCCTTTGACACTATGAAACACTGTTTGATGTCAGCACCAATTCTTGCTTTACCTGACTTTGATCAACCATTTGTTTTGTACACTGATGCCAGTTTCATTGGTCTTGGTGCTGCCCTCCATCAAAAACAAGTGATAAATGATAAAGTTTCAGAAGTAGTAATTTGTTATATTTCAAGAACCTTGAGAAATAGTGAATTGAAATATGGTGCTACTCAATTAGAGTGTTTAGCTGTAGTATGGGCTCTAGAAAAGCTTCATTATTACCTAGATGACCAGAAATTTGAACTTGTCACTGACTGCAGTGCAGTTAAATCCCTTTTAAACTTGAAAACACCTAATAGACATATGTTTAGATGGCAGCTGGCTGTTCAAGAGTACAGAGGGAGAATGACAATTATTCACAGAGCTGGTATTGGTCACTCAAATGTGGATATGTTATCAAGGTTACCTTTACCAAATGATGACTCTAATCCTGCTTATGATCCTGAGGATGAAATTATCCATATCCATGGGATATATGTGGTTGATATGGAGGAAGAGCTATTACAGCTTATTCTGGAATCATATGATAAGGACACTGACATAAAAGAGTTATGTACCATATTTAATAATCCAAAGAATGCTTTAATACAAGCATTAATTAAAAACCTTTCACCAAAGTACCAGAAGGCTTTGGAAAAAGGTAAATTTTCAATTGATGAAGGATATCTATATTATAGAAGAAAGTTGAGTAATGTAATTTTTATTCCTCCTTCTATGAAAGAAATCATCTTGAAAATTTGTCATGATGACATATTAGCTGGACATTTTGATCTTGACAAAAAAATGATCAGAATTAAGAACACTTCTTGGTGGGCTAATATGTCTGAGGACACAAAATTATATGTTGAATCTTGTGATTCTTGCCAAAAATCAAAAAGATTAACTGGTAAAAGAGCAGGACTAATGCAACATATTGAACCTCCTGATGCTCCATGGCAAATAATAAACATGGATTTTGTAACAGGATTACCTATTGCTGGTAAAGACAGTTATAACTCTTGTTGGGTTATTGTGGACAGATTCACAAAAATGTGTAAATTTATCCCTACCCACAAGGATGTTTCCACTAAATAATTAGCTTTCTTATGGTGGTCTCATATGTTTAATACTGCTGGTTTTCCTAAAGCCATAATCTCTGAAAGTGACCCTAAATTTACTTCTGAATTTTGGATGTCTCTGATGGATGTTTGTGGTTGTGATCTGAAACTTTCTACTGCCTATCACCCTCAGACTGATGGTTTAGCTGAAAGAATGATTCAGACATTAGAGGACATGATAAGAAGATATAGTGCCTTTCGCCTTGAGTATAAAGATAATGACAGATTCACTCATGATTGGGTTACCTTACTTCCTGGGTTACAATTTGCTTATAATAGCACTGTTCATGTCAGTATAGTCTAGTATATAAGTATGATATAATAGTGTTATTTTATGGTCCTACTACTTATTGATAAATGATTTAGTGATTAAACCTCAGGGGAAGACTAATAAAATAGTTATACTCAAATAAAACTCACAATACTTGGATTTAAATGCGTGCTAGTGGTGGAAAATAGAAGAATAAAATATAGTTATAGCTTATATAAAGATAATATCAATCTATAATGGCTTTATAATATATTTCTGAATGTTAATAATTGTATTGTAGTGGTTGTTTGAATTGTAGTAATTGAATGATGATAATAAAACGTCAAAATCCCTCCTTACTTATACCCAAATCCACTGGAGTGCACAGACCTTCAATCCAGATGATGTCACTGCTATCCCCGGCAATTACAGCACTGTGAGGGCCCATCACCTCCCCATGGCGTCCACTTCAAGCAGTTTCAACACCCAGACCTCCAGTAAGGACCCTCCATCACTATTAATAATATCACAGATCCATACCATAAATAGAAAACACAGATAAAAGCGGATACCATAAAGAAACAGGTAAAATAAATAATCAAAAAGAGATTTAATGAAACTAAAAGCATATAAAGGACACAAATAAACTGTCCAAGCCCCAAATAACATCCCCAAGCATCCACATTAACCCAGAAACATCCTTCCAACCCATAAATCCGTGAATAACCATCCAAGGAAGTAATTTTAGTTGTCCAAACTGGGTGTATGCGCCTGATATAGGTGTCTATGCTTCTGTAGGCGTTGTGAGTCCACTGATTTTGTCCATATGACCTAAAATAAGCAGAAAAACAAAGGTTATAGGCTATTAAGGGGCTAAAACCCACTTATATACCTAAATATACATAATATACTGCATATTTGACTGAATATGAGATTTATGTATACATAAAAGCTTATGTATGTCATTAATTACTTCATATCACTTAAGATAAGTATATTATGACTCCATTACCACCTTAATAAGTATTATTAGGCCATGGATAAGCTTTTTAAACTATTATAAATTATATAATAGAATAATATTTATATATATATATAATAAAATAAAATAAATTATTATATATATATAATAAAATAAAATATATTAATATTTTACCCTTATTTTTAAGATATAAGTTTAATCTACTTAAGGTTATCTTATTTTAAGCATAAGAAATACTCAGTCCTAAGAATATTTAGGCTGACACTCACTCACCCCAAAAAAAACAATAACAAAAAATGTTAAGACATTTTAATTAAAACTAAGGAGTGAAATAATAAAATAAAAAAATAATTTTTATAATAAATATACTGAATGAACAGTATTATTTAGATTTAAATTTTTTCAAGAGATTTTTAAGATCAGAGATTTCATTTTCTGGAATCCACTGGTCATATTCACTTGATTTATTTTTAAATCTTAATAGATACTCAACTCCCTTTTCTTTAGTAAGGTGTCTCTTTTTAAGTATCTTTTCAATTTCTGCCTTTTCAACTATTTCTTCAGGTTGCTGTTTATGCTTTCCTGATCTTCTTGGAAATAGAGCAGTATCATTAGAATGGTATGGTTTTATAAGAGAAATAGGAAATACTGGATGTTTTCTATCATATGGTGCATATAGAATAACCTCAACAGCATTATTACCAACCATCTTTTTAACTACAAATGGTCCAATGAATGGATCCTTCAATTTAACATTACCATTTAAATTGAAATGTAGCGTTGAAATAAGGACTTCATCACCCTCTTTGAACATTTGTTCTTTATGGGCTTTATCCCATCTTTTCTTTTCATACTCAAAAGCCTTATTTATACATTCTTGAGCATGTTTTCTGCATAATTCCTGCATCTGAAGAAAAGATTTAGTACCTGGATGAATATCCAATCTAGGTAACTTATTAAGAGTTTTAGCAGGGGTATTAGGTACATAACCCAACCATAACTCAAATGGCTTTTTGCCAGTGACAGAATGTACTGTACTATTATATGCAAATTCTAAACCTGGGATAAGGGTTACCCAATCATGCGTGAATTTGTCATTGTCTTTAAAATTCAGACAAAAAGCACAGTATCTTCTTATCATATCTTCTAAGGTTTGTATCATTCTTTCTGCTAGCCCATCAGTTTGTGGATGGTGTGCTGTAGAAAGTTTTAATTGACACCCTGAAACATCCATAAGTGACGTCCAGAACTCAGAAGTAAATTTAGGATCTCTGTCAGAAACTATTGCTTTGGGGAAACCTGCTGTATTTAACATTTGTGTCCACCATAAAAAAGCTAAGTCTTTTGCAGAAACCTCTTTGTGGGTAGGAATAAATTTACACATCTTTGTAAATCTATCTACAATTACCCAGCAGGAGTTATAACTCTTATGCCCTGCTATTGGCAAAACTGTTACAAAGTCCATGTTAATGATTTCCCATGGAGCTTTTGGTTGCTCAATTTGTTGTAATAAACCAGCTCTTTTTCCTGTTAATCTTTTAGATTTTTGACAAGAATCACATGTTTCAACATATTTCTGAACATCCTCAGACATGTTAATCCACCAAGCTGTGTTTTTTACTCTGGTTAATGTTTTATGGTAGTCAAAATGACCTGCTAATATATCATCATGACATATACTTAACATTAACTCCTTCATTGAAGGGGGAATTACAATTACATTACTTAATTTTTTCCTGTAATATATAAAACCATCCTCAATGGAAAATTTTCCTTTTTCTAATGCCTCTTTATACTTAATTGGTAATGTTTTTATTAAAACATTCATTGAAGCATTAGATGGATCATTTAATATTGTAGTTAATTTACTTAAGTCAGGATCTGAATTATAATTATCAAGAATTGATTGCATAAATTCATCCTCAAGATCTACAATATAAATGCCATAAATGTTAATAATCTCTGACTCAGGAACATAAGCAGAATTATCATCATTATTAGGCAGAGGTACTCTAGATAACAGATCTACATTAGAGTGCAAGGTTCCTGCTCTATGTGTAATAGTCATCCGTCCTCTGTATTCTTGTACAGCTAATTGCCATCTAAACATGTGTCTATTAGGAGTTTTCATGTTTAAGAGTGACTTAACTGCACTACAGTCAGTTATTAACTCAAATTTTTGGTCTTCAAGATAATAATGTAGCTTTTCAAGAGCCCATACTACTGCCAAACATTCAAGTTGAGTAGCACCATATTTCAATTCACCACTTCTTAGAGTACGTGAAATATAGCAGATTACTACTTCTGACATTTTCCCTTCAATAAGTTGTTTTTGATGCAAAGCAGCACCCAGTCCAATAAAACTTGCATCTGTATATAGTACAAAAGGTAATTAAAAATCTGGTAATCCCAAGATAGGAGCTGTCATTAATCATTCTTTCAACTTATTAAAAGCTTGTTGTCTTTCATTATTCCAAATGAAAGCTTCTGATTTCTTTATCAGTGTGGTCAGTGGTGCAGCAATTGATTGGTAGTTTTTTATATATTGTCTATAATAACCACACATTCCAAGAAAAGATTTTACATCCTTCACATTTTGAGGAATGCCAATATTCTTTATTGCAGCCACTTTATTTTGGTCTACACATATTTGTAAGCCAGATACAATATGACCAAGCACTTTTAAAGATTCAAACCCAAATTTACATTTTTTCAATGCAAGGGTCATTTTTATTTCATCCATTTTCTGAAATACTTTCCTCAAATGGATTAAGTGTTCATCAAAAGATTTAGAGAACACTATGATGTCATCAATGTATACCATTAACCATCCCTCAATCATTTCATTATGGAATGTTATATCCATTAACTTCTGAAATACTGATGGAGCATTTTTTGGTCCAAATGGCATTCTGACCTACTTATAAATTCCCATGTGTGTTGTTATCAACAAAAAGTTCTGTGAATTCTTTTCAACAGGAATTTGATGGTACCCTTTATTTCCATCTAGGCAACTTATATATTTAGCACCTTTAAGGGTAGCATGTATAGAGGCAATCCTTGGCAAGGGATAAATATCATCTACTGTAAATGTATTTAATGCTCTATAATCACCGCACAGTCTTGCTTTATCTTGTTCATAAGAAATTAGCACTGGTGATATTACACAATATTTTGGTGTAGTTTCAACCTTCTCAAGAATGTTCATTTTTAATAACATCTTAATATTATCCTCTATGTCTTTCCTCTTCATTGGTGAAGCAGGGTATGGTTTCTTTTTAAGACTAGCAGGAATATTATCCATATCACAGGTTAAACTAATCTTCATTTCATGATCTTTTACAAGGCCAAGTTCATTTGTACCATGTGCAAAAGCCATTGGAAAAGCTTTAATTAATTCCAAAATATTATCTTTCTCAGTTTCACTTATCTGAGTGCCAAATTATGCTTTTGAAATTTCTGTTTCCAGAAGTTCCATCTCATTGGATTCTCTTCCTTTAGACGGGGAATTTGTTACTGACTCAATGTGTAAGACTGTGTTAAAAGAATTTATTTTAAATTTCCTTTTACCATTCATGTAAATTGTAAAATTGTTATTAGCAGGGTCTAATTTCACATCAAACTTAGTCAGAATATCATTTCCAATGATAAAACAGTTACTAAAATTAGTATTATCCATTACTACAAAGTCAAAAGTTACCCTTACATAACCATGTTGGTGTTTAAAGAAAACAGCAGCTTTGTATTTACCAATGGGGTGTAGTACTGATCCAAAACCTCTCCAATTTTTATTTTGAAGTAGTTCAAGCTTAAACTTATATTCACTATCAATTTTCTGTAATGTATTAGTGGAAACAACTGAACCAGCAGCTCCTGTGTCCAGTACTATATTAACATTTTCACCAGAAATGATAGCTGGAACCGTGATAGGTGTCATTCTAAATTTATCAGCTTGTATATCCTTAATGATTTCAGCATCCTCAAAATTCATTAAAGATTCATTTGAGTCCATATTTAATATTGGATTTTCAAAGATGGACAAATCATCTTCCAACATACAGACTTCATTTTCATCACTATATGAGATATTGCTGTCATAATCACTTGATTCTTTACTTTTTTCAGTTTCAGTTTCAGATTCACGTTGATTTTCAACAATATTTATGTTTTTCTCACATTTGTGACCTTTGACCCAAGGTTTGTTACACTTATAACAAGTATTTGTTTCATACATTTTAGGTACTACAGGTGCAGTAGGTTTTTTCTGCTTCTCCTGAAGTGTTTTTGAATTCTGAGTTTTTACAGGTTCAACATTTTGCTTATAAGTGGAATACCTTGATTCATACTTATGGTTTAATAATATTTCATTGCAAATATTAATAAAGTCAGAATATTCAGTAACATTTAATGTTCTAGCTACAACAATGTCTCTGACAGATATAGGTGATTTGTATATTATCTTATCTTTCCATAAGTTAAAATCCATATGAGGCTCAATGGCTTTTAATATTTTGTTTAAATTCATTAAAAATACCATAGGTTTGTCACCATTCAACGGATTATACCTAGTCTTCTCATAAAGTCTCTGCTGAGTAAGCCTGAATTTAGAACCTCCAAATTGTTTTTCAATAAGTTTTTTCCATTCAGCCCAAGAGTAGTCTCTACCCTCACTTAAGACAGCTTCAAACCATAATAAAGCAACATCCTTAATTAAATAAATTAATTTTGATGTTATCTCTTCATCTGGTAACTTATATGAGAATTTCAAGTTGTCAATTCTTTGAATAAAATGTTGCCAATCAGAGCTGGCTTCCCCATCATAAGTTGGGTACTGATCTATCTTAGTCCAGTTCTTCTGATTTGATTTTATCTCACTAATCTTAGGTAAATTCAACAACTCATTCACTTTTGATAAATGGTCTTGTATTTCTTCCTGCACGGATTTGTGACTTACATTTTCAGATTTGACACTATTACCAGATGGTTTTAATTGTGGTGGTACAGGGAAGGAATGAGATTCACTTTTGCCAATGAAAGGATTATTATTATATTGATTATACTTATGATTATCCTGGTTCATTAATAGATTGGCAGTTTCAATCTCAACTTTAGTTAATCTTTGTAGCAACTCAGAGACACTTTGATTTGTCTGGGCAAAAGATAACTTTGTTCTTGATTCAGTTTTTAATAAATGTGTTTCATATAATTTTTCTAACTCACAAAATTTTTTTGAAAGGTCATTATATTTATTACTCAATGAATCATATTTAAGAGTTAGAGACAAATGTTCTTTCTCTAATTCTTTATTACGTGTTGCTAATTGAGAAATGTTTAATGTCAAGGATGAAATTGTATCACTAGTGAGCTTAACTGTCTGTTCCTCACAATCAGTCATTCTATTCCACAATGCTGAAACAATTCTATGGACAGTTGGATTATTGTTAAAATATTCCATGTCCTCCTTTTCAACTCTCTCACTCTCCTGTGAACTTCTCATCTCACTAGTAGGTGGTTGCAACTGAGGATTAACTGTATTATCATTGTAAATAGTACTGTTATTGTTGAAAAAAGACAAGTCAGGTGTATCTACTCTAAAACCTAAATTTCTTAAATCCTCCTCTATTTTTTGTACAGATTTAACATCAATAGAATTACCTATATTGTAATTATCAGTATTATGTCCATCCTGAGAGGGTAAGTTACTTACCAAGGGATGGTTGCCAGTCCTGATTTTTGGCGCTTTTTTCCCTTGTAAGGGTGAGCTGAGGAAGTCAGATGAGGGGGTGGATCCCTGTTGCAACTGTGGCTTGTCCACTGTTGGTGAAACCAGTCCCATTTCCATTTGTCTACCAGGATTTTCTCCTGGGAGTGAGTAAACCCTCCTTGTGTAGGGGGTTGCTGATTTGATTGACTGGGCTGGCCTCCCTTTAATTCTGCCATTGCCTGATTCATCTGCTGAAACCCTACCTTGCAATTGCTTTGCAACTGCTCTACTTCTTTGAACATGAGAGATTTGATTCCTCCAACTTCAGAACCTGTTTGGCCAGGTGGGACAGTTGATCCTGAAGAGGAGGAGACGTCTTTTTTATAGTTATCTTTTTTAAGAGGGCGTCCTTTTCCTCTATACTCATGCTTTCTGGCTGGGGGTACTGTTGTCCCTCCATGGTGATGTCCTGGAAAGTTTTTGTTAGTTTTAGACCTGGTATTATAAGCAGGCTTTTCACTTACACTGTCCTGGGGAGCACTCATATTGTTCAGAATGACAATATTTTAGGTCTACAAAAGGAAAAAACTCTATGGAATTAGTAGACAAAAGATATTAGCAATTATATTACTAATAAAAAAGCAATGGAGCTTACCCTGAATTTATATCTTTATTTATTTAAATAAAATGTAAGAAAAGTTCGAAAAAATCTGTTAAAAATATAATAATAAGTTTAACTAGACCTCTATAAGGGTGAATAATTAGCTTACCAAGCTTTAGCCAAATACCAATTTAATTGGTTGTTATATTGGTGTCCAAATACCAAGTGAAATTGGGTTTATATTGGGTACAGTTACTACTGTAAATATCTAATTTTTATGATAAAAAATTAGTACAATTATTTTAAGGGCTCTTTTCCGCAATCAATGAGTTATGATGACCCACTAATATGCAGCAGACCCAAATATTTGGTTAATTTTGAGCTGTACTAAGGTAAAAATCACGTCCCAAGGCTTATACTAAATAATAAGTAAAATATAAGGAAAGACCCCCAATTGTCAGTATAGTCTAGTATATAAGTATGATATAATAGTTTTATTTTATGGTCCTACTACTTATTGATAAATGATTTAGTGATTAAACCTCAGGGGAAGACTAATAAAATAGTTATAGTCAAATAAAACTCACAATACTTGGATTTAAATGTGTGCTAGTGGTGGAAAATAGAAGAATAAAATATGGTTATAGCTTATATAAAGAGAATATCAATCTATAATGGATTTATAATATATTTCTGAATGTTAATAATAGTATTGTAGTTGTTGTTTGAATTTTAGTAATTGAATGATGATAATAAACCGTCAAAATCCCTCCTTACTTATACCCAAATCCACTGGAGTGCACAGACCTTCAATCCAGATGATGTCACTTTTATCCCCGGCAATTACAGAACTGTGAGGGCCCATCACCTCCCCATGGCGTCCACTTCAAGCAGTTTCAACACCCAGACCTCCAGTAAGGACCCTCCATCACTATTAATAATAACACAGATCCATACCATAAATAGAAAACACAGATAAAAGCGGATACCATAAAGAAACAGGTAAAATAAATAATCAAAAAGAGATTTAATGAAACTAAAATCATATAAAGGAAACAAATAAACTTTCCAAGCCCCCAATAACATCCCCAAGCATCCACATTAACCCAGAAACATCCTTCCAACCCATAAATCCGTGAATAACCATCCAAGGAAGTAATTTTAGTTATCCAAACTGGGTGTATGCGCCTGATATAGGTGTCTATGCTTCTGTAGGCATTGTGAGTCCACTGATTTTGTCCATATTACCTAAAATAAGCAGAAAAACAAAGGTTATAGGCTATTAAGGGGCTAAAACCCACTTATATACCTAAATATACATAATATACTGCATATTTCACTGAATATGAGATTTATGTATACATATAAGCTTATGTATGTCAATAATTACTTCATATCACTTAAGATAAGTATATTATGACTCCATTATCACCTTAATAAGTATTATTAGGCCATGGATAAGCTATTTAAACTATTATAAATTATATAATAGAATAATATTTATATATATATATAATAAAATAATATATATTATTATTTTAACCTTATTTTAAGATATAAGCTTAATCTACTTAAGGTTATCTTATTTTAAGCATAAGAAATACTCAGTCCTAAGGATATTTAGGCTGACAGTTCATTCTGTTACTCAAAGAAAGCCTTTTGAGCTCTGGCTTGGATATGTTCCTAATACTCCTGCCCAAATTCTCAATAACAAAATACCTAAATTGGATATACATCCTGGTGTAAAATCTTTTCTTCAAATGCAACAACTATGTAGAAATTATGCTCAAAAATGTATTGAAAAATCATTTGAATATGAGAAGAAAAGATGGGACAAATCCCATAAAGAATACACTTTTAAAAAGGGTGATGAAGTGTTGATTTCTACAGTCCACTTCAACTTACAAGGTAATAACAAATTAAAAGATCCATTTGTTGGTCCATTTGTTGTCAGAAGAATGATTGTAGATAATGCAGTTGAAGTTATTCTGTATTCCCCATATGACAGAAAACATCCTGTTTTTCCAATATCTCTTTTGAAACCTTACACATCCAATAGTGATTTATTTCCAAAAAGGAGGGGTAGACCAAAGAAAACCCCAAATGAAATCACTGAGACAGCAGAAATTGAAAAAATTTTAAATTACAGAATAGTCACTGCTGAGAAAGGTACAGAATACTTATTGAGATTCAAGAATAAATCATCTGAATATGATTCTTGGATACCTGGGAAGGAGATATCTAATCTTCCTACTCTACTAAAAAAGTATAAAATGAAAAAATCATAGCATTTTTTTTTAGAGTGAGGGAGTGTCAGCCAGGCTACTAGACTTACCCAGTGAAATAATTAATTATTTACTGGATGAAGCCGCACCTTATCATTTTAATTATTATTTAATTATAATTTAGTTACATTAAAATTAGTTATAATAAACTAACTAATTACAGAATGTTAACATTAAAAAATTAAATAAATAATTAAAATTAAAAATATAATTTTGTCCCTTATATTTTTCTCTAACACCGTGCTCATTTGACAGGTTGGAAAAAATAAAATTTTATATTTAAAAATAGATATTTAAATAAAATAAGATTTAAATATTCAAATAATATTAAATATATACAAAAAATTCAAATTTCTTATTTAGGATTGACTTCTACAGTTAATATTAAATATATTGATGTATTTCTGACATACTCTGTAAATAAATCTTTTTGACGCCTTCTTTTTAGAATAACTTTATTATTTGAAATCCTCTTTCTGGAATGTTCTTTTCTCTCTCTCTCTTACTACTGTTTTTAGAATTTGATTGCCATGATTTGTCTCTCCTTTGCCTATAAAAGGCCTCTCCTTTTGTTGTCTTTTAATTATTCTTTTTTACCAACTCACTTATTACTACAACTACAAAAGTTAAACACTTATTTCTTATATTTTATATCTTTAGTATTTACAAGGACGTAATTCTAATATATAACTTATATAAATATTTAAATCTACCTCTTATTATTGAGTAAAAGAATCATCCTTGATTGAGAAATACGTACCTAATTATTGAGAGTCAAATAAATCCTTAAAATCTTCATATAACACTGTACCAAAGCTTCTAGACCAAAAGTGAACCTTGACAATTTCAGTGATATCTATGTCTAGACCTTGATTCATGATTATTATAAGATGGGAGGGTTGGGTCTTTTTTTTAATGTACATCCCTCAACATAGGAATATTTAAGAATTTTTGGTAGGCAGTTAAGGGTTGCTTCTTCAGGATTGACTTCCTGTAAGATCACTTTAATACTTGCTAATCAAAAATAGAAAAAAACATACTATTGCATGAGCCCACTTTCCCACCAAATCATAATCTTGAATTTTTGTATTGAGTTGTATTTATGGGTTCAAAAAAATAGCTACTTCTTTTGAGGTTCAGAGAGCTGGTTATAATTTATTTGAAGAAAAAATTATTCTAACTAGTTGAATGTGCTTCACAACAGAGATAGCACCAAATGAGGGCTCTTCTTTATTTTTCTTTAGTCCCTGAGTTATTGTTGAGCTGAGATAAGTTTAAAACTGATTTTGAAGCAAAATAATTAACTTAAGTTAAGTTAAATACAATTAAAAAAATTGCAACTCACATTGGGATTTTTCACGCGCCACATGACACTCGAGGCAAAAGTAGCTCATTAAATCAATAATAAGAGGCTCAAATCCATACTTGAAGTGCAGAAAGTAATTCTCCATAGCAACTGCGACTTTCCTTTATGTACTCGCTATTCAACCGCGCTAGCGTAAATTCTAAATCTAAATTAGTCAATCTCTCAATAGTGTGTCTTAGTCTTTTTCCCAATAAGCGACGCACAGCGCAACAGTTAATATAATAGTACATTAAAAAAGGTTTATGAAATGTCTGTGGGTTATTAAGGGGTAGTGAGCATAGACGGAATGGTTAGTGAAGGATTAAAGGGTTAATGGATGTTAGTGAGGAAGGTCCAGGTGTAATGGATGTATTTTTTAATGGTCTGTGGTGTGCGGAATATTGGATGGGTACGAGGTCAATGCAAGGAGGAGTAAAGGATATAAAAGGGGTTGGGATTTTGGTTTGATACTTTTTAGAATTAAATTATAAAACGTATTTATAGTTAATAGTGGTAAAAGCTTTTAGTTAAATCATTATTATTGTATCTTTCTTTATTTTCTCAATAATCATTTCTAAATCCTAAATCTTTGATTGTTGAGTTTGCAACCCTTTGTGAGATCTTAAGAATTTTAATATTACTTTTCAATTATATTGGAATCTTTCTCGGACATAACTTGAAGCAGTAGTTCTTCCTTCGAGTCATCTTCGAATCACTTCCTCAAATCATTCCTCTGTACTTCAAAGAAGTCTCTAAACTCCTCATCTCACTTACAGGAACATCCTTGACCTTGTGCGTAGGTCGTACAGTGACAGTATAATTTAATTCTCCATAGTTCTCATTCTTTGCACTACCACGTCCCTTTTCAGGTGTTTTCTCTAAATTCTTAAAATGGCACCTGTTCAACGCACTCCCCCTACAGGTGCTACTACTAGAGCTCGTGCCAGAGGCAGGCCAACAGCCACTCGGCCTGTTTCCCGCACTCACTCCTTAGAGCCACTCGACCTTAGGGAACAGCAACATTCAGTCCAATCTGTAGAAGACATCCCACAAGATTTTGATGATTCTAGTGATGATGAAGAAGGAGAGGATACAATGCACGAGGCACCATCTGCCCCTGCTAATCACCCTTCTGGTCAACCTTCAGAACCTGGACCATCTAATTCTCTGGAAGATTTCATGAGAATTTTCATGAAGAATCTTTCAAATTCAATGTCTTCACAGGGATCTAAATTCAAAACTCCTTCTATGAAATCTCCTGATAAATTTGATGGAGAAAATCCAGACAGATTGCGGCCCTTCTTGCAAACCTGCAAGCTCCTGTTCCATAATGACCCTTGAACCTTCAATAACGACCAAGCGAAGGTTGTTTATGCTTCTTCATTCCTGGCCAAAAAAGCAGCAAGATGGTTCAAACCTTATCTTCTCATGCTCTCTTTGACCGAAACCCATTTACTTATTAATAATTGGGAAAAGTTCAAAGACCAACTCTTCACGTTGTTCGGTGACCCTAATGAAACTGACACTGCAGAAATTGAACTTGATTTTCTTTGCATGAGTGATAATGGTAAAGCCTCTGAATATCTCTCAAACTTCGGAGCACTTCAAACTCGAGTAGGTTGGAATGATGCTGCCCTCAAGTATCATTTCAAAAAAGGACTTCCTTCGACAATTCTGGATCAGTTAATTCTTCACGGTCAGAAGATGACTACTTTAACAGATTTAATGGATCAAACCCTCGAACTCGATGGCATTTACCAAGAACGACTTCAACATTGTCGATATGCCAACAAATCTCAAGGCCTAAATTTCAAATCGGGACCTTCTTCACACCCACGAACAACTCAATCCTCCTCGATTCAATCCAAACACAATAAGGGAAAGGACAAACCTCGACCAAAAAGCTTGACCCTAGGCAATATCAGTAAAGTACTGGATCCTAAAGGGAAACTTAAAGAAGCTGAGAGGAAGAGGCAAGCATATAATGGGTTATGTATGTATTGTGAGGGTAAGCACAAGCTGGAAGATTGTGTGAAATTGAAGGAAAGAGAAGGTACTAGTTCAAAGTCAAAAAACTAGTAGATAGTTTACTTGTGTGCAAAGCAAACTATCTTATCTCTCCCAGTGCACAGAACCTCCATGTCTTAAGGACTGGAGTTGCCTTAAATAGCTTGAGATTCATTCTTTTTAAGGAGGATATCCCCTTCAGTTGTCTTAAAGACTCTGGAGCTTCAATTTCTTTTGTCAGTTTATCTTTTTCCGAGAAGTTACAGCTGAAATTTACAGATATCTATCAAACTCCAATTAATTTGGCCAAATCAGAGGAACCCAAATATTGGGTCAGTAGGAAAGTTTTATGGGTTTTCAACTATCCAAACTTTCCCCCCTTTGAGTGGGAATTATCAGTCTTGGACGCCCCAAGGATGGACGATACCATTCTTGGCCATGACTTTTTAATGCATTGGAATCCTGAAATTGATTGGACACCGGGATTGATCACCCCATGTACTAAGTATATTTCTGATTCTTCAATGCAGGTCAATAGGGAGTTAAAAAACCCGCCTGACAACGTCCTGCTAGAGGACAAATCTCTGCCAGATGACTTGCAAGCATCTGATCTTTCTTTAAATGAGAAATTGGCTAACCATTCTAGCTCAATGACTTCACTCAAAGAGGATTTAAGTTACCTCAAAGTAATCAAATTATGCTCTCTCAATTCTGGTCTTCTTTCGACAGATTCTCTCAAAGATGATGAGGACGACAAAATTGACGTTGAAGCCATTAAATCAACTCTACAAGAAATCTATCATGATTTCCTCGATGTTTTTTCAATCCGCAAGGCCGATAAGTTACCACCTCATCGACCCTACAACCATCAGATAGAGTTAATAGGTCCAGTACCTCCAGCAGGTCCTGTCTATTCTTTGTCAAAGGACAAATCTCAAGTTCTTCAAGACTACATTGCAGAGAATGTAGCCAAAGGTTTCATCAGAGCCAGTAAATCTCCAACAGGCTCCCCTGTTCTTTTTGTAAAGAAAAAAGACGGTAGTCTTAGTTTGTGTGTTGACTATAGAAAGCTCAACATAGTTACAAAGAAGAATGCATATCCTGTTCCTCCTATGTCATTGCTTCTTACCCTTTTTAATGGTGCTAATTTATTTTCTAAAATTGATCTTAGAGGCGCTTACGATCTTATTCGCATTGCAGAAGGTCATGAACCACTGACTGCAATGCGCACTAAATTTGGTAGTTTTGAATATTTAGTTATGCCTTTTGGATTATGTAACGCACCTTCAACTTTTCAAACTATTGTTAATGATATCTTTCAAGATGTTGTTGAACAATTTGTAGTCGTTATGGTAAGGTAAACTCTTACAGTCGCCTTGCTGTAAGCAGAATCCGGAGGAGATATGTGGATTTAGCTGAAAACCCCGTCCTTCCAATAAAAATAACAAAGTAGGTGTTCTAAATCACTAAGCTAACCAATCTACTTAGATCTGATTGATAAAAATAATGAAACTCTAAAATAATTAATGCTTATTGAGATTAAATGATCGTGGCTGTTGATAAAGAAATACTGATAACAACAATTAAGGTGTACCAGTGAAAGATCTGAAAAGATTGACTTTTATGTTTTTATAATAATTTGAATTTTTATGAGACAGCAATAATCAAGTCCCAGCGACAAAGACCTTTCTAAAGATACCCTGTATGAAGTGTTATTTAAACTGTTGAATTGTATTTCTAAGATGTTATGTAAAAAATAATAATGTTATAAGGGTATTACAAGTTATTTTAATTTGTTGAGTAATAAAAAATGAGACTGTGGTGGTCAATGATTAAGCTGTATGATGTGTCCCCCCTCTCAATTTCGAGTTTGAGAAGCGCTTAAGTATTCCTAGTCACGTGCCTAAGTTTTCCCCTCCAGAGCTCTTCCAGAGTCAATCCGGAGCCCGTACGGAGTCCGTACAGAGTCGAAACGGAGTCCGTACGGAGTCCGTCCGGACTTCCGGACTCAATTTAGAACCTTAAAACCATAATAAAAAATCTAGAAAAATTACACATAATAGAGCTACTTCCCCTTTACCTACCAAACTAATTTTCGTAGTCTGAGCAGCTCTAATTACCCCGTGAAAATTCATCAAAGTTAAGTAATTTTTGAAAACATAAATATTTCTATAAAACTTTAAAATTCATTTAAAAATATAAGAAAAATAGTAAAAATTCTGGGAAAATTTCCCAAGGTTCTTGAGTGACTTGACTTGATACTTATAAATTTTTTAGACCATAAAAATAATTTTTCTCCGCAAAATAAATTGTATTTGTGTAGGAATTCGCTCGTGACCAATTTCTTCATATTTTAAACTCCAATAAATTAAATAAAACCCTTTTATATAAAAAAATAATAACGCCAATCTTGCACGCCGTAATAACTCCATTTACATATTTAGGTGCTTTACTAAACTTTAGGCTACCACATCCTCCCTCCAATCGAGAATGTCCCCATTCTTAAAACTTTGCATAAGTGGTTGAACACAATATTCATCTTTAACCTTCAACCACCATCTTCTTTAATCAACTATAAAATTCATCTTCATCAATATGTCTTCCAAAGAACTTGTCGCTCCATGTGAACTCTGCGCTCGATACCAGGTACCTTGTTTAATGTCCAACCCTAATCTTCCTGGCAGAACAGCTTGCGACTTATGCCGTGTGAAAAAAGTCAAATGCAACCGGCCAATAGTTCCTTCTAAAACAAACGTATATTTAGGACCAGCAGCTCTCCCTGATCCCTCAACTTCTAAAAAGCGATCCAAAATTCCTGTCTTCTTAAAACAAATAAGATCAAAAACAGCTTCAAAAGTTCAATCTTCATCAACGGATCCCGGCCTAGTTTTGCCTTCACAAGATCCTAATCCTATAACGCCAGTACCCCCAACTAACTTTGCTGAGACTATGTTTCCTGGCTCTAAATGTAAGACCCTATTTATCTTACTAAAAAAAACTTTTAATCAAAATTGACTAAACCTATGACTTAATAACATATTTGAACTTCTAGCTGTCGAAATAACCAACACTGATGATGTTGGTAGAGTGAAGACGGACTATATCAATCATTACCCAAATTTTCATCGCTATCTTTTTCTTGACTTTACTAATGAGTTGAAACGAAAAATGCTGGCCTATTTTCAAGAAACTCCAGCTAATAACCATGAAGACCTCATGAAAAGAAGAATTTTAATGCAAAGCTTTGATAATGATGTTGAACAATTTCAAAGAAATTATCTTTTCTAACAGTATAACTTGATAAAATTTTGTTTTTGCTTGGTCTTCTTAAACTTTATAATAAAAATGTTGTTTCTTCTTCTCTGGCTTGATATAACATAAAATAAAATAATATAAATCTTGTGATTATTCCACTACTGAGAGCAAGGTTTGAATCCCTTCAGACTCCCATATACCAGTCTTCCTTCTTGTCACAGCATTGAGAGAGTGGATCTTCCTATGAGCCGAATACTCCTGATTCCAACCTCATAGGGCCCCCCACTGAGCCGAATTCTATGATTCCAATCTCGCCATAAGGTCCTCCAAGCTTCACACCAAAAAAAAATGGCCTAACTATGAGGCACTAAAAAAATCATTCCCTAAAATCCAACTACCATCCTAACTTCTGATTCCTTCATCACAATTTTCAAACTTTGCTATACAGCAAACCCATAAAATACTTTTGCCAGGCTTCCAATAATAATTTTAACTTTAGACCATGTTAAAGCGCCACAAATTTCACCTAATTATCCATTATGCTTTCTTTAGCATCATCACCACCTAAAGTTTTAACCTCCTAAAGCTATCAGCACCCAATTCCAGAAATAATTGAATAACCAGTTTAGAGTCTTAGGGGACAGTGATAAATTAAAAGATTGAATTGAGTTATCCAAACAAGATTGACATTCCAATTTAAAGTCTTGGTAGACCAAACATATAATCGATTGCCAGTTTATGGTCTTGGTGGACCAAAGATCGTTTAAGTGCATAAATATCTTGATATATTCCTAAGTAAGGCCTAGGCTTGACCAAAGATTGAATAAATTTGATAATCCAGTTTAATGTCATAGTGGACCAAACATTTGATCGACAAGTAATCCAGTATAAGGCCATAGTGGTCCAATGAATGTTGAATTATCCTGCAGATATTAATTTTCCAGTTTAAAGTCATGGTGGACTAAACAATGAATGAACTACCAGTTTAAAGTCATGGTGGACCAAACATTTAATCGATAAGAAATCCAGTTTAAGGTCATGGTGGACCCAACAGCTTGATAACAGTCCAGTTTAAGGTCTTGGTGGACCTAAGATTTGATAACACTCCAGTTTAAGGTCTTGGTGGACCTAACATTTGGTTGATAAAAAAAATAAAAAAAATCTGTCTCCAAAAATATCCATAAAATCTTGAACATCCTTGAAATTCAGTTTAAAGTCTTGAAGGACTAACAGCTCCAATATAAAATCTTTAATGACCGTCTTGAAAATTAGCCAGTTTAAAGTCTTGGAGGACTAACAAATCCAAAATACGTATAAAAAACCTTAAAGAACGTCTTGAACAGTAGCCAGTTTAAAGTCATGGAGGACTAACAGCTCCAATATAAAATCTTATAAAAAAAACTTAAAGAACGTCTTGAACAGTAGCCAGTTTAAAGTCTTGGAGGACTAACAGCTGTCTTGAAGTAAAATCTCATTGGTATTGAGTTCCCCTAGACCCTTTTTCGTGTCTAAACTAAATGAATAAAACTGAAATGAATGAAGACTGAAAAATAAAACTAAGAATTATAATAATAATTTTGATTTATTTAATTTTTTTTTTTTTTTTTTTTATTATTATTTTATTTTTATTTTATTTTATTTTATTTTTTTTTATTATATTTTATATATTTTTTTTATATTTATTTTATTATTTTTAATTTTAATTTTGTTTTTAATTTAAAATAAAAGATTTTAGAAAAGATAGTTTTGAAATAAAAGTTAAAATTTAATTTCTAAAGAAAAAGAAATGAATGTGAAAAGAAAGTTAAAAAAAGTAATAATAATAAAAAAAAATTTCAAAATAAAATTTTAAAAGATGCCCCCCGGCCATTTGATGAGCTGTACCCTCGACATCATACCCACATCCAAGTGCAACTTGATGTGGTTACACAATTTTGAGAAATTGAAAAGAAAAGAAAATAAATGAAAGTTTTTAGAAGATAATTTTTATAATGATGATCACTGGATGGGCTCCCTCCAATTTATAAAAATGATTAGAGACCACCAGTGAGCATCACCTTTACAATAATTCATAATATATATTAAAGAAAAGAAATCACAATCTAACATAAAAAATCAAAAACAAAATAAAATAAAAAAAAAATCTTGAATCCGGCGTTGAGAGCGGTGTCTCTTGATTCGTTCCAGTTTATAGTCTTAGTGGACTTCCTAAAATTAAAAGACAAAGCCAGGATTCAACTAGAAACAGGGAAAATTTTGGAAACGAACATTATGGGGTAATTGTGTATAGAGCAGCCAGCCCATCAATTACCCCCACACTTGCCAATATTTAATTAAGAAGGTTCCCCTGTGAACACTTCTTCCAATAAATTTTAAAATTTTTCCAACACTATCTTCACCCATATTTTAAGAATTTTAAATTTTGAAAATTTTCAATGAAGGTTTTCTCGTATTTCGTTACCCATATGCAGTGTAACGATAGTAAAGTATTTTTGATAAAAATAAGAAGATAGTTTATACTCGTTGCGGAGGTATAAATTTAATAAAAGTCATTAAAATTGTAGTTTATCCTCATTTCGGAGTTCGTCCATATAATTTCATAAATGTCATAGTTTATCCTCATTGCGGAGGAAGACTTCAGCACTCCTGGTGCCTCTAGGATAGAACCGTTTCACTTGATCAGCCGCTACCCTCTTCTTTAATACTACTCCATCCAACTCTTCTAGCACATATGAACCGCCGGAAACTTGCTCCTTGATTTTATACGGTCCATTCCACCTATCTGCAAACATCTTTCCCCATTGACTTTCCAAACTCCTATTATACACCAGGACCATATCTCCTGGGTTCAAAGGTTTCCTTAATCGATGTGCCAACCGCTCATCCCAATATTTGACTGATTGATTTCGGATCTTCATCATCTGCGAATATGCCTTTTCTAAATATTCTTCTTTCTTTTCTAGCTGCATCATTCTTGCACACAATAATTCTTCAGTAGTTTTGACCGTGTCCCAGTCAACTCCAAGATATGATTCAGCTTCTAAATCAACCGGTAAAACTGCTTTCTGTCCAAAAACAAGTTCATAAGGTGAAAATCCGGTCGTCCTTTTGGCAGTGATTCGATCAGCAAATAAAACTAAAGGTAAATAGTGCCTCCACTTTTCGGCACTTGTCCCACACATTTTAACTAAAGCATCCTTAATAACTTGATGCCCTCTTTCAACCATGCCTTCAGCTTCAGGATAATATGGGGCTGCTACCCTAAACTTTGATCCAACTTTCAATACGGCCTCTTTAAACTCTGTCCCAAATTCAGGACCTCCATCTACCGTTACCAACTTCATCACCCCATACCTATATACCCAATTATTCAAAAAAAATTCTGCCACATTTTTGGCAGTTAAATTAATAAGAGGCGCTGCCTCTACCCAACCAGATAAATCATCTCTGGCCACAATTAAATATTTATACCGCCCCTCTTTTATATGAACGGCATCTAAACTAACTCTTCCAAAGAGCGTATATTCACCGGTCGCGCGTCCAGGTTCTTTTGGCCTTAAATAACTTCGTCTTTGACATTCTTCGCATGACTGAACCCACTGTTTAACAGCCATCTTCATGCCAGGCCACCAAAATCGATCAGAAATTCTTCTAAACGTTTCTCCAACGCCTCTATGCCCGAGATCTTCATGCAGTGATTTCAAAACTAATTCTTGCCCCTTCTGTTGAGTTATAACTACTTGAGGATTTGGATACCTCCTCCTCATTAAACGTCGACCAGATAGGTAAAACGTAGATGACTTCCTCTTGATAGCCACCCATTCATCGTCTTCACACTCTTCTGGCCTCTCTAAAGTCAACAAATATTTGACTAACAAAAAATAAAAACCAGTCTGACCCCAGACTTCATCTTTAAAATCGATTAATATAACATCAATAGGGACTTCTCTATCACCAATATCACCTGCACATGAATGAGCCAATAATTGTTGACCCCTAAATAAATTTTTAATCGAGCTATGTCGACGTTTTTCTTCTGAACCTTTGGATCCTTCGAAAACCGTATTCAAAAATACCTCTTTCTCTTTATCCACCTTTTTATTTAAATTCTCTAATTCTCCAACATATACACCATTCCTTAATTTACTACTATCCCACACTACCAATCCATCTTCCTCTACATACACCACATCTTCTTCTACCTCCTCTCTGCCGAATTTATCTACACCTTTTTTAACACCTTTTTTAACATAAAAACTATTTTCCAGTTTATCCTCTTGGTGGAGGTCATCATCATCATAATCTAAACACAATAGTCCTGCCAGTTTAACCTCATGGGGGAGGTATGGAAAGTCTTCAGCTCCTTTAGTGCTGGCTTTGATAATAGGTATATCTTCATCGAACTCTTCTGAGTCTGAATCTTCTTCAGTGGGTGGTCTCCTTGATAAACCATCTGGCATAGTAAAAGTCTTGCCAGGCTTATGAACTAAATCAAATGAAAAATGTTGAATAAAAGCTACCCATCTCGTCATGGGTGCGTTCGGTAAACTTGGGGAATTAATCATCTGGATTAACAATTTCGCATCCACTTGCAACTCAAAATGTTGCCCCCACAAAATATGCTGAAGTTTCTTCAGTATTTTAGCCACACCACATAATTCCAATTTTGGTTGAGAATATCTTGATTCAACCTCAGTAAATACTACAGATTCATACCTAACTGGCCTGATGTAACCAGCTTTATCCATCTGAGACAAAACCGCCCCAGCTGCCACCTGACTTGAATCAACTGCTAAATAAATTCTACCAGCATCTTTTCCATAATCTAACTTGTGCAGGACTAAATCCTTCCCTACAACCTCCTTCAACTTCACAAACGCCTTCTCACACTCTTCATCCCACTCCCAGTCTGCATCCTTTCTCGTTAACCGTCTCAATGGAGCTGCCAATGATGAAAAGTCCTTGATAAACATTCTAACATATACGCAAACGCCTAAAAACCCTCTAACTTTGGTTGTATTCTTGGGTCTTGGCCAGGACTGAATTTTGTTAACTTTCTTCTTGGACATAATCCTACCCTCTCTACATACCACATGGCCTAATATTTCTAAAGCTGGCACACAACATGAAAATTTTGAACCTGAAATAGTTAAACCAGCCTCTTCAATTCGAAACAAGATTCTTTCTAAAGTAATTGCAAACTCCCAAATGAATTTGCGTATCCCGGGATTCTCTTCCAACACCTGGTTATCATAGTCGGTTGTTGGTCCCTTAATTCCTCCATCATCTATAAAGATTCCAGCATATTGTGGAATTTCATCTTGAAGGATCCAAGCCATCTGAGCTTGATAAACTGCAACCGAATTTGTTGCTCCTTGAGGTAATCTTGTTAACTGTAAACGTCCAAGTGGCGTATCGAATGTAGTGAGAGGCCTTGAGTCCGGATGTAACTCTCTCTCATCATATCCACCCATAATATCTCCCAATCCATAACACACTCTCCCTGCAAACGCTTCAACAAACTCCTCAGCACTAGGCGGTATCCCAGCATCCTTTATTGTAACCCTATTTAATTCCCTAAGATCATGAACAACTCTAAGCTTGCCATTCGGTTTCTTGATACAAAATACAGGACTAGAATAACTTGACATTGATTGCTCATACAGTCCAGTGCGTATCCGTTCTCTGACAACTTCAATATAGGCTTCTTTTAATGCAGCCGGAATAGGAATCGGTTTCTGCTGCCACGGTTCATGACATACCACAGGAATCTTGTAAGGCTCCCCATAGGAATGCTTCAACACACCCCTCTCCTCTTCTACAAAAGCAATGGCCTTCTCTCGCTTGACCATCACATCCAACAACAACTTCTTCTCTTCTCCAGACAACCAACCATCAGGTCCAAAATTAACAACACCCAGTCTCTCAAAAGTGATTCTTGACGTCTCAGAAAATTCAGGCGGATTCTTTACCAAGGGACTTTCATAAGGATCTCTTGATAACCTTGGTCTTCTCAAAGGTGGATTTAATTCAGCAGGTAGCGGCTCATTAATAGGTTGAACTTTATTTGCTACTTTCTTATATTTGGCTGCGTCCACATCTAAATTAACTTGAGGTAAAACATCGCCGTTAAAACTCTCATCAAATGAATCTTCTTCATCGCCAGAATCAGAATAAGAAAAATTAGAAAAATATTTTATTTCATTTTTAAATTTTACCCTTTTCTCCTTTCCCTCGTCTAATTTATAAACAGATTTTCCAACACCTTTTCTTCCCTTATCCAACAGTAAATCACCCGTAAAGAAAGTTGGCAGTTTAACCTCTTGCTGGAGAACCGGAATTGAATTTTCACAAAAATTATTTTTTTGTGTTTTAATTATACCGAGATTTTTTATTTGATTTTGATGAGATAATTGCAGTTTACCCTCTTGCTGGAGGTCCAAAATAGAAGGAGATAATTGCAGTTTAACCTCTTGCTGGAGGCCCCGAATAACATTTTCACATAAGTTATTTTTTTGTGTTTTACTTATACTGAGATTTTTAATCGAGTTTTGATGTAATTTTTGCAGTTTACCCTCTTGCTGGAGGTCCATAAACATACCCTTCCAATTTTTATCCAACCTAATTTGGCCCATTTTGCCTTTTTCACCGTTTTTAAATTTAATAGAAAAACCGGGTAAATCCAATAAACATATAGAAAAGTCCAAAACGTATTTGCACTCCAAAGTAATATTAACAGAAAATAATTGAGAATCCACTTGAATTATCTCCAAGTGAGCTGACCTATTGCAATCCGGGATCTCATCCTGAGGAGAGATTACAACATTAGAGCGATCAGCCCCTGCTACCCCAAAAAATGAGGGCATCCATAATAATTTGAATCCTGAAAAAATTGAAGACATAACGATAAAAGAAAATTTCAGCCCAGTTTAGGTAGTTTATCCTCATTTTGGAGGAATTAAATTCTTGATATCCCCTGGAGATAATCCATAATTTTGCCCCAAGGGCTTATCCACCGATTCCATAAAACCCAAAAATAAACCCCCATAATTTGTCCTACCATTGGACATAAAAAATAAACAGCCCTTTTCCAAAACATGAGTGCATCCAATTTATGCACTCTATTATCAAATGCCACTACACTCTTTATTAGTGCAGGGAAAATTATATCCTCCATAAAAATCTCTTCCTGAGATTGAAACAAATCCACCATACATATACCAGATTCATAAACCATATCCACATCTGAATTGCAGACAGTCTCCGCTTTTGAAGACAAAACCTGAGGTAAATATTCCTCTAAATCAAATTCCAAATTATCCAAACCAAAATTATCCCCAACATCCAAATTTTCTTCATCAGTGACAATAATATCTTCATCTTCAGAAACCTCTTCTTTCCTAACAGAAGAGTCAACAAAAATAATATCTTCAGGCTGGACAAAATCTTCAGGAATGGCTGAATCCGAAATTTCATCAGTAACTAGTTCTTTTACACCATCCTCTTCTATCTCTTGAGCGACCTCAGTGTCTTCTCCAGAGTCCAAATCAACAGAATTATGAGTATCCAGATGTTCTAAAATAGCCTTCTTTAGCACCTCCATACCAGGAATCCTAGTTTCTCCATCTGGAAGATCCTTCATTAAATTCGCATTAATAAGCACCATCAAAACATCTTTCTTAACCTTTTCCCCCATAGCATCCCAAAAAACATACTTTGATGCATTATCATGAAATAAAATTTCATACTCCAACAAATAATCCAGAACCACCTGAAATTCAACCATAAACTGATGATACTGATGCAGAGATGTTACACCACCTTTTGATTCCCATTTCCTAGCTATATCCTTTAGATCCTCCAATGAATAAACTTTTGGCCACCTTTTTTCCATTTCCATCTTGAGCTTCCTCCAATCTTGATCTTTATAACCATCCATAGAAATAACCTCCTTTTCCACCTCTCTGTCCAAAATAAAGAACCTAATCTGCTTCACCATATCCAAAGGTAAAGCACCATCAACCGCAGCTTCAGTTTCATACCTATTTAAAAATCCTTCTAAATCATCTCCAGAAAACTTGGGCCCAACCCAAGATACAATCCTTACTGATGCCCTAACAGGTACACCAGCAGCCAACACAGCAGTTCCACTAGTAGAAGACATCCCAAAACATAAGAAAAGCTTTAACAACCGTTAAAATAACAAGCCTCTTGCAGGCCAATAACAAAAATCCAATAAGAGTTCCAGAAAATAAGCCTCTTGCAGGCTAAGAACGTTCTTGATCCAAGTAAGTCTTTAAAGAAAGCTAGAGAAATCGAACCCCACGTTGGGCGCCAACTATGGTAAGGTAAACTCTTACAGTCGCCTTGCTGTAAGCAGAATCCGGAGGAGATATGTGGATTTAGCTGAAAACCCTGTCCTTCCAATAAAAATAACAAAGTAGGTGTTCTAAATCACTAAGCTAACCAATCTACTTAGATCTGATTGATAAAAATAATGAAACTCTAAAATAATTAACGCTTATTGAGATTAAATGATCGTGGCTGTTGATAAAGAAATACTGATAACAACAATTAAGGTGTACCAGTGAAAGATCTGAAAAGATTGACTTTTATGTTTTTATAATAATTTGAATTTTTTTGAGACAGCAATAATCAAGTCCCAGCGACGAAGACCTTTCTAAAGATACCCTGTATGAAGTGTTATTTAAACTGTTGAATTGTATTTCTAAGATGTTATGTAAAAAATAATAATGTTATAAGGGTATTACAAGTTATTTTAATTTGTTGAGTAATAAAAAATGAGACTGTGGTGGTCAATGATTAAGCTGTATGATCCGTCCCCCCTCTCAATTTCGAGTTTGAGAAGCGCTTAAGTATTCCTAGTCACGTGCCTAAGTTTTCCCCTCCAGAGCTCTTCCAGAGTCAATCCGGAGCCCGTACGGAGTCCGTCCGGACTTCCGGACTCAATTTAGAACCTTAAAACCATAATAAAAAATCTAGAAAAATTACACATAATAGAGCTACTTCCCCTTTACCTACCAAACTAATTTTCGTAGTCTGCGCAGCTCTAATTACCCCGTGAAAATTCATCAAAGTTAAGTAATTTTTGAAAACATAAATATTTCTATAAAACTTTAAAATTCATTTAAGAATATAAGAAAAATAGTAAAAATTCTGGGAAAATTTCCCAAGGTTCTTGAGTGACTTGACTTGATACTTATAAATTTTTTAGACCATAAAAATAATTTTTCTCCGCAAAATAAATTGTATTTGTGTAGGAATTCGCTCGTGACCAATTTCTTCATATTTTAAACTCCAATAAATTAAATAAAACCCTTTTATATAAAAAAATAATAACGCCAATCTTGCACGCCGTAATAACTCCATTTACATATTTAGGTGCTGTACTAAACTTTAGGCTACCACATCCTCCCTCCAATCGAGAATGTCCCCATTCTTAAAACTTTGCATAAGTGGTTGAACACAATATTCATCTTTAACCTTCAACCACCATCTTCTTTAATCAACTATAAAATTCATCTTCATCAATATGTCTTCCAAAGAACTTGTCGCTCCATGTGAACTCTGCGCTCGATACCAGGTACCTTGTTTAATGTCCAACCCTAATCTTCCTGGCAGAACAGCTTGCGACTTATGCCGTGTGAAAAAAGTCAAATGCAACCGGCCAATAGTTCCTTCTAAAACAAACGTATATTTAGGACCAGCAGCTCTCCCTGATCCCTCAACTTCTAAAAAGCGATCCAAAATTCCTGTCTTCTTAAAACAAATAAGATCAAAAACAGCTTCAAAAGTTCAATCTTCATCAACGGATCCCGGCCTAGTTTTGCCTTCACAAGATCCTAATCCTATAACGCCAGTACCCCCAACTAACTTTGCTGAGACTATGTTTCCTGGCTCTAAATGTAAGACCCTATTTATCTTACTAAAAAAAACTTTTAATCAAAATTGACTAAACCTATGACTTAATAACATATTTGAACTTCTAGCTGTCGAAATAACCAACACTGATGATGTTGGTAGAGTGAAGACGGACTATATCAATCATTACCCAAATTTTCATCGCTATCTTTTTCTTGACTTTACTAATGAGTTGAAATGAAAAATGCTGGCCTATTTTCAAGAAACTCCAGCTAATAACCATGAAGACCTCATGAAAAGAAGAATTTTAATGCAAAGCTTTGATAATGATGTTGAACAATTTCAAAGAAATTATCTTTTCTAACAGTATAACTTGATAAAATTTTGTTTTTGCTTGGTCTTCTTAAACTTTATAATAAAAATGTTGTTTCTTCTTCTCTGGCTTGATATAACATAAAATAAAATAATATAAATCTTGTGATTATTCCACTACTGAGAGCAAGGTTTGAATCCCTTCAGACTCCCATATACCAGTCTTCCTTCTTGTCACAGCATTGAGAGAGTGGATCTTCCTATGAGCCGAATACTCCTGATTCCAACCTCATAGGGCCCCCCACTGAGCCGAATTCTATGATTCCAATCTCGCCATAAGGTCCTCCAAGCTTCACACCAAAAAAAAATGGCCTAACTATGAGGCACTAAAAAAATCATTCCCTAAAATCCAACTACCATCCTAACTTCTGATTCCTTCATCACAATTTTCAAACTTTGCTATACAGCAAACCCATAAAGTACTTTTGCCAGGCTTCCAATAATAATTTTAACTTTAGACCATGTTAAAGCGCCACAAATTTCACCTAATTATCCATTATGCTTTCTTTAGCATCATCACCACCTAAAGTTTTAACCTCCTAAAGCTATCAGCACCCAATTCCAGAAATAATTGAATAACCAGTTTAGAGTCTTAGGGGACAGTGATAAATTAAAAGATTGAATTGAGTTATCCAAAAAAGATTGACATTCCAATTTAAAGTCTTGGTAGACCAAACATATAATCGATTGCCAGTTTATGGTCTTGGTGGACCAAAGATCGTTTAAGTGCATAAATATCTTGATATATTCCTAAGTAAGGCCTAGGCTTGACCAAAGATTGAATAAATTTGATAATCCAGTTTAATGTCATAGTGGACCAAACATTTGATCGACAAGTAATCCAGTATAAGGCCATAGTGGTCCAATGAATGTTGAATTATCCTGCAGATATTAATTTTCCAGTTTAAAGTCATAGTGGACTAAACAATGAATGAACTACCAGTTTAAAGTCATGGTGGACCAAACATTTAATCGATAAGAAATCCAGTTTAAGGTCATGGTGGACCCAACAGCTTGATAACAGTCCAGTTTAAGGTCTTGGTGGACCTAAGATTTGATAACACTCCAGTTTAAGGTCTTGGTGGACCTAACATTTGGTTGATAAAAAAATAAAAAAAATCTGTCTCCAAAAATATCCATAAAATCTTGAACATCCTTGAAATTCAGTTTAAAGTCTTGAAGGACTAACAGCTCCAATATAAAATCTTTAATGACCGTCTTGAAAATTAGCCAGTTTAAAGTCTTGGAGGACTAACAAATCCAAAATACGTATAAAAAACCTTAAAGAACGTCTTGAACAGTAGCCAGTTTAAAGTCATGGAGGACTAACAGCTCCAATATAAAATCTTATAAAAAAAACTTAAATAACGTCTTGAACAGTAGCCAGTTTAAAGTCTTGGAGGACTAACAGCTGTCTTGAAGTAAAATCCCATTGATATTGAGTTCCCCTAGACCCTGTTTCGTGTCTAAACTAAATGAATAAAACTGAAATGAATGAAGACTGAAAAATAAAACTAAGAATTATAATAATAATTTTGATTTATTTAACTCTTCTTAGAAAATATATTCCTTTTGTTTTTACTTCTACAGCACGAAAGGAATTCAAAGCATTGAAGACTGAATTTACCATAGCTCCAATTCTTCAACACTTTGATCCTTCTTCTTCAACAATTGTTGAGACAGATGCAAGCAATTATGCTATCGCAGGGATCATTTCTCAATTAAATCCTGAAACAAAATTGTTTTATCCTGTTGCTTTTGAGTCATGCAAACTCATTTCAGCAGAATTAAATTATGAAATTCATGACAAAGAGTTTTTAGCTATTATTCATTGTCTTAAAAAATGGCGCTCTTTTCTTCTCAGCCTAGATAGTCCTTTTCAAATTTTAACAGACCATAATGCTTTTAAATACTTCATGTCTTCCAAAGTGTTAACCAGGCGTCAAGACAGGTGGGCTGAATTTCTGTCTGAATTTCCTTTTTCTATTTCCTATCACCCAGGTAAGAACTGCATAGTCCCAGATATCTTGTCACATCAGGACAACATTTACCCACAGCGGGGGGACGCATTTGCTGACAAGAACCCAGAAAATGTGAAATCAATTTTCAACAAATCAATGTTAAAGACTCATCAACTTAATTTGATGACAATTCAATCATTTCAAAATCCATTATCCAACATCCTCGAAGCTCAGTCAAAGGACAAATATTGTTTAGGGTTAAAAGACAAAATACTCTCGAAGCAAGGGGCCAAAAGATTTAGTATTGAATCAATTCTATTAGTTTTGAAGGTAGAGTAGTCATACCTGACAATAATGAAATAAAATTATGGACTTTCAATAGTCGACATGATTCTCCATTAGCTGGTCATTTTGGGGTTGATAAAACCTACCAGTTAATAGCAAGGGATTTCTTCTGGCTAAGAATGACTAGAGAAATCAAGGCCTATATAAAAGCTTGTTATGAATGTAATAGGAATAAGGCTCCCCATCACCGGAAGCATGGGTTGCTTCAACCGCTTCCTATTCCCTCTAAACCTTGGGAATCTTTATCAATGGATTTTATCTCTCAACTTCCTCTTTCTAATAATTTTGATGCTATATTAGTAATAGTAGATAGATTTTCAAAAATGTCTATTTTCATTAAAACCACTACTACTGCTACAGCAGAAGATTTGTCGAAATTGTTTGTAGAATATGTATTTTCTAAACACGGCTTACCAAATGATATTATTTCAGATAGAGGCTCATTGTTTGTATCCACATTCTGGACCCAACTGTGTCGACAACTCAATATCACGAGGAACCTCTCCACGGCCTATCACCCTGAAACCGACGGTCAAACAGAAAGAGTTAACCAAATCCTCGAACAATATCTTCAAATGTATGTCAGTTACCAACAAGACGATTGGACCACATGGTTACCATTGGCCGAATTTGCTTATAATAACTCGACTCATTCTCCGACACGACAATCTCCCTTCGAAACCATTTATGGACGACATCCTCAATTCAACTCAATCCATGTAGGAACTAATCATCCTGCAGAACATTATCTTCGAACTATATCACGACTTCAAGAAGAACTTAAAACAAATTTGGAATCAGCGATTCGAAGATACAAGGAACAGGCCAACAAACATCGACAATCTGCTCCTTCCTTTAAACCAGGCGACAAAGTATGGCTTGACACACGAAACATTCAAACAACACAACCATCAAAGAAACTGGCTGAAAAGCGCTTGGAACCATTCGAAATCGACTCTGAAGTCTCTAAAACTGCATTTCGACTCAAGTTACCTCCTAAATGGCAGGCTATTCACCCTGTTTTCCATGTATCTCTCCTGGAACTGGCTTGAGAAATATACCCGGGCAAGAACCAACCCCCTCCGGAACCGGTTGAAGTAGAAGATCATCTAGAGTGGGAAGTAAGTCATATCCTTGATTCAAGAATACGCAAGGGGAAACTTCAATACCTCGTGGAATGGGAAGGCTTCCTCAATGACTCAGACAAAACATCCTGGGAACCAGCCATCAATGTTTCTAACGCCCCTGAACTCCTAAAATCTTTTCATTTGAAATATCGTTTAAAACCAAAACCTTAAAATTTCTTTTATTTAAATTTTATTTTATTTTTCTTTCTTTCTTTAAAATCTAAACACCTCTTAAATTTCTTAGCCTTGTTTTTTTCTTTTCTCTCTCTTCTTTTTCTTTCTTCTACTTCTATATAAATTTTCTCTAAAAACCAACTAAAAGTAAAATCAAAAGTAAAATTAAATAAAAATAAAATAAAATAAATAGAATAAACATAAACAATTAAATAAAAAATAAAATAAAATAAATAGAATAAACATAAACAATAAAATAAAAAAATAATGAAATAAAATAAATAAAATAAACATAAATAATAAAATAAAAATAAAAAAACTCTTAAATCTCTCTAAATATTTTCTTTCTTTTCTCTTTTTCAATTCTCTAAAAATACATTCTTTCTTAAATTTAAAATTCTCTTTAAAAATTCTCTTCTCTAAAAATTTATTCTCTCTTTAAAAATTTTCTTTTCTTCGAACCATCAAATCTTGTACGGCACGACCATTTCCTCGAACTTAACTTCAACCTCTAAATCTCCCTATAATAATTCTTTGAACAAATAATTCTTCTTTTCAAATTCTCTTTAAATTCTAAATTCTGTTTTTTCTTTTCTTTCTTCTTCCTCTCTTTTCAACTAAAATTTCCTAAAAAAAAAAAAAAAATTCATTAAAATCTCAATTTAACAAACTCATCTCAATCACCAACCATTTCTTTTTCTCTCTCTTCTCTTACATAAAATTTTCCTTTTAAAACCTTAAAAAAACTTCCTTCAAATTAAACAACTTTTTTCTTTCTTTAAATTTCTTCTTTCAAATTCTAAAATTTTTTATTTAAAACTTCTTTTTTCTTTTTTCCTTTTTTCTCTCTATCCCAAATCTTATAAAATTAATAATATTCACCTACAATATAAAAAATAAAATAAAATAAAATAAAATAAAATAAAATAAAATAAAACTAAAATACAAATTTTTCTACTTCTTTACATCTCCTTTTCATTTCAAATTTTTTCTTTTAATTTTTCTTGAACCAATCTTTTCATTTTCTCCAAAACTACTCTTATCTCCTTCCTGCATTTTTTAAATACCTCTGTCAGCCAGGCTATTCCAGGAGTCCAGTAAATGATATATAAATTATAAAACCTTAAAGAGTGAGTAAGACTTGTATTTAATGAATATAACTTAATATTTTATTACATAATGAAATTATATAAGAATTTTATTATATACAAATGTTACATTAAATTTATTGGTTATATATATTTTTATATACAATTAAATTGAGCATAATATAATATATTCTACAAATAATGGCGCATTTTTATGTATTTAATAATTATAAATTTATATTTAATTAATTAAAAAACATATATTATAATTACAAGTGTAAATTTGATTTATAATATATTTAAATTAATTACTTAAATTTATATATTAACTAATACCTCTCATATGATACTAAACAATTATTAAGGACGCTTCTTTTGACCCTTAATTGTGTTAGAAAAAACAAATAAATTAATTTGGACTAAATTGAGATTAATTGCTTGTTTTGTTGCGTCAAATTATTTTTTGTTTCACTTAAAATGTCCTCTAATCAGAATGTACCATCTGTTGGGAATTATATTTCTCATAGTTCCTATGTTTCCAATCTTGTTTAGTTATTTACTATTGTCACTTACTGATTTGGGGATTAATGGCGGGGAAATTGGATTCTTAATTGGGCTTTTAATTATTTGTCTCATGTTTTTCTCTATATTGTTATGTTTCATTTACTCTTTTGATATGTTTGTTTTATTCCTTTCTAATCATTGTATTTACTGATATAGTAGCGCTTCAGAGGACCCATTGCCTATAAAAGGGCCTTGGATAATCCCCTGTAGCCTGATCACTTATTATACACTCAACAAATTAAATACAATTTTTATATTACGTTTATATTCTTTTTATTAGTAATAAAATTCTAATTAAAATTTTATATAACAATTTAAAGGTTGCTTTAAGTCTGATAGTAATTATATTGGTTGCCGCGCAGAATTCTTACTTAAATAATATTAATATTTATAAAACCAAATTGTTGTCTCTTCTCAGCTCACTCATCGTTGCCTTCTCTCAATAAATTAAATAATTTTATTAAATTTTATTTGTTTTATTACCCATACTCCTTTCCTCCTTATCCTCCTCTCTTTCCTTCTTCTATCCTTCTCCTTCTTCTAGACGACCGGCCGACAACTGGGGGCCTTTCCAAACGGCGAAGACGATCGAGCCTGGCGACGAACGACAAAACGCACGGACCACCTAGCAAAACGAAACTTTTGCCGCGACTGTGTCTCGAACTTGGGTTCGACATTTTGGGTTTATATAATATTAATTTTTATATTATTTTGAAGTGATTTTTCGATCACTATAGTAAGTTCACCTTTGCGCCTCTCACTCATATTACTATATTTTTATTGCAATAACAGTGATTGTGGCTTAATTTCTGATTCACTGAGTGTAAGTGTTCAATTTTTTAAAAAAATTTTTTTTTTCCTAGTTGACCATTATAGAGTGTTAAATCCTCTTAGTCCTAGAAGAATTGACATTATTATTAATACAAATTGAATTATTAATTTAATTTTTTTTTATTATTAATTATTGTTAATTTTGGTTGACTTAAAAGTACATTGTGCTTAGTCCCAATATATTGCCATATTTAATATTGGTAATTAATTGGTTGAATTAACTTACTTGTTATTCCCAATTTAAACTTGCAATCCATTTTTTTTAAAGAATTAATTTTTTAATTATTACTTTATATTAAAAGTTATTTTTTCTATAATTTAATTAATTAAAAAAATTTTTTTTTTATATTATTTGGAGCAATTATTGACTAACTTTGATTATTTTTTTTATAAAGTACAAAGTAAAATATTAATCTTCCCACTAGTATGTCCAACAATTTGACAGAAAAAATGGATAACATGCAAGTGGATGAAATAGAAATTGACTATGATGCTGACACTGTAAGTTCTTCTAAAGTTGGTCATAAAAAATCTTATGTTAACACAAAGAATTCACATACTGCAGGATGTGGAGATGACAGGAAATGCAAACAAACCAAACCCCCTTCCCCCAGTACCACAGAAGGAAGTAAAGCCTCTAGTGCCTCAAGAAGGTCTTCCAAAAGGCTTCAAAATAAAAAAGCTTCCTCTGCCACAACAAATCAGCAACCTATCCAGTCATATAAAGGAGTTGAAGACAGAAAATATGACGTACAAAGCAAAGGTAGACACATTGTGGGATCAGGTCCAAGAACTCAGGAACCAGATTCAGGCCCAGGCCCCTCCTCAATTGCCTCCCAATCAGCTTCAATTTCAGGCTCAACCTTCACAGCCACCCAGCTCAACCATCCAAAATCCAAATACTATGGAAGTAGAGCAATGGAAATGGGATTATCTAATGAGTCACTACCAACAGAATGTGCAGCACCCTCCACATCATCAGCCTGGCCCATCCAGAACACCCAATTTCCATCCACCTCCTCATCCCTACCAACAAAGCAGGAGAAAGAAGGCCCAAGCACAATCCCAAACCCAGTCCCAGGGGAAGTTTCCTCCTCTGCCATGGTAAGTAATTTGGTTGATAGTCACTTGGGTATGTTTTCTAATAAATCTTCTTCTGCAGGTAATATTATTGAACATGGTGAAAGAACAGTTAAACCTGTTAAAAGACAGCTTCCTGTAACTAGTAGCCCTATTGATGTAATTAGCAAATTGTCATTTGATGAACCTTTACATTTAACTTCTACATCTTTAATTAATCCTTCTCTTGCAATTAAAAATGATTCTGTTCCCCCTGAAATCTATAACTTAATTGAAAAAACTTCTGAGGAAATATTGAAAGATACCCTTGATTTTAATATTGTGAAAGACAAACATGTGAGAGATGTGTTAATCCATGAAAATTATAGATTAAATAATTTACACTTGCAATGTAGAGTGAGTTCTTCTGTACAAGATACAGCTTATTTAAAAATCAAAGAAACCTTGAATATTGTTCTTAGTCAACAAAAACAAATAAGAAGTGACCATAGAGCTATCTCAGATAGAAATATCAGTCTGCATAAGACATTGAGTGAATTGAAACCCCTTATTGAGGAAAATTATTCATTCAAAAATGAAATAAAATCTCTACAAAATGAGTTGAAGAAACTAAAAAATGACTTCCATGCACTAAGTACCAAACACTCAGTTTCTGAGGACAGAAATGTTCTATCTCTTGCAAAAGTAAATGACCAGATGTCTGAAATTCCAAGAATAAGAAACTATGTGTCTGACCTACAGGAAAAGTTCTCAACCTTAACCATCAAAAATGAATTAAATGAGATTTCTGCAAGTAAGCTGCATAAAAATAAAGGGAAAAAACCTGAACAAAGTTCATCCTTTCTTCCTCATATTTCAACCATTAAACAAACTGACAATGAGTCTGTAAAATCTTTTGCTACTAGCAAACAATCTTGTGATGGTCATGCACCAGCTGTTTCTGTAAATAATGAAATTTCTGAACACCTGGCTAAACTTCAGGAATTATTACTAATGAATAATTCAAACCAAAAAATAGACCATCCCAGTAGTCAGAAAAATTGGCCTAAGTTAGACCAATATCCTACCTTTGATGGTGATTCTTCCTCTGATTGGCAACACTTTATCCAAAGAATTGATAATTTAAAGAGATCTTATAAACTACCTGATGAGGAAATTGTTTCTAAGCTAATTTCTTTATTTTCCAATGTAGCCTTGATGTGGTATGAATCTGTCCTCTTAGATAACAATCATTATACATGGAATGATTGGAAATCCTTGATTGAGAATCAGTTTGGTGGTTCAAAATTCAGGTTAGCTCAGCAAAGACTGTATGAGAATACTAGATATGTATCCTCCTCTGTTGAAAAGCCCATTGTTTTTCTGATGAAAATAACTAAAATCCTTAGAGCCATTGATCCAAAGATGGATTATGATATTTGGAGAGATAAAATCTTGTATAAATTACCAAATTCTCTTAGGGATTTGATTGTTGCTAGAACTGAGCATGTAAGGGAAAATTCTTCTTTCATTAATATCTGTAATGAAGTACTACTCAACCATAGATATGAACCAAAGAATTACCTTAGTAAATCTTATAATGATCAGAATAAACCTTCTATAAAGCTCTCAGAAAAATCTGGTAAACCCTCTGCCCCAGTTGCACCTAAAAAATATGCAACAAATACTTGTTATAAATGTAACAAACCGTGGCAGAAGGGTCATGTTTGTGACAAGAAAATTCATCTTGTTGAACAAAATGAAGACACTGATGAAATTGAACTTGATGTCAATAATTCTTCCAGTGACTGTGAAAGTAATATCTCCTATGACAATGAATCTGTTAAAGATGTTTTAATGTTGGAACATGATGTCCATTATTTAAATAATATATCTGAAAATTGTGTATTGAATTTATCTTCAGTAGAAAATGCTGAGATAATTAAAGATATTACTAACAATTCTATTCCTATATCCCCTTTAAAGGCACCTGTTATCATTAATGGTAAAAATGTTGATGTAGTTCTTGATTCTGGTGCTGGAGGAAGTGTAGTATCTGAAAAAGCTTTGGCTTCAGTGGATAAGGAATATTTGAGTAAATTATTGCCTATAACTTCTGAAAAATGGAGAGGGTATGGTTCTACCTTATTTCCTATTGGCAAATACAAAACCTCTGTATTCTTCAAATATAATGGTGGTTTTGTCAGAGCTATTTGTGAATTTGTTGTCATGAAAAAAGATAATTTGAGCAATTGGTTTATTATGGGAAATGATATTTTAACCATGTTTGGTGTGAAACTGGACCCAGCAAATAATTGCTTTACCTTAGGAATGAATGGGAAAAGGAAATTCAAAATTTCTTCTCCTAAACCTTCTGGGCATTTGTTGAAATCTTGTAACTCACTGACCCAATGTAAAGGTAGAACAACAACTGAAATGGATGATTTATTACATGAAATAAATACCGCTTCTTTTGGTGATCATTTGACTAATGAACAAAAGGATTCTATTGTTGCTTCTATTACCTCTTTCCCTATGGCTTTTGCTCATGGTTCTCATGTCTTGGGAATTGTTCAGGAAGAGATGAAAATTACCTTATCCTGTAATTTGAGTGATATTCCTCCTTCCCTTAAGAAAAAACCATATCCTGCTTCTCCATCAAAAAGAAAAGATATTGAAGATAATATTGAAACATTATTGAAAATGAATATCATTGAGAAAGTGGATGTCACCCCCAAATATTGTGTCATCTCCCCAGTCTTAATTTCATATGAAAAAGATAAAGCTAGATTATGTGGGGATTACAGAGCTTTAAATACTTATACTGTTGATGATATTTATCCTTTACCCAGAATTAATTCAATACATGCTACCTTGCAAGGTGCAAAATTTATTAGTTGTCTGGATGGTAATAAAGGTTATCATCAAATTCCAGTTGAGAAAAATTCTCAAAATTTTTTGCTTATTGCTACTCATATGGGAATATATAAGTATGTTAGGATGCCATTTGGCCCTAAAAATGCTCCTTCAGTTTTCCAGAAAGTCATGGATAACACTTTCCATCAAGAAATTATTGAAGGTTGGCTCATGGTTTATATTGATGATATTATTGTTTTTTCTAAAACTTTTGATGAACATATGATTCATTTAAATAGAGTTTTCCAAAAAATGGATGAAATCAATATGACCTTATCTTTAAAAAAGTGTAAATTTGGTTTTCAATCTTTGAAAGTCCTTGGCCATGTTGTGTCAGGCTTACAAATTTGTGTAGACCATAATAAAGTTGCTGCCATTCAAAATGTGAAAGCACCAACTTCTGTAAGAGAAATCCAAAGTTTTTTAGGTATGTGTGGCTATTATAGACAATATATTAAAAATTATCAGGTCATAGCCTTGCCTCTTACAAAACTAACCAGAAAAGATGTTGCTTTTCTCTGGAATGATGACTGTCAGAAAGCTTTTAATACATTGAAAAATTGCTTAATGACAGCCCCTATATTGGCTCTCCCAGATTTTAACAAGCCATTTGTACTTTATACAGATGCTAGCTTTATTGGTCTGGGTGCTGCCCTTCACCAAAAGCAAATTATTAATGATAAATCCTCAGAGGTTGTAATTTGTTATATTTCAAGAACCTTAAGAAATAGTGAATTGAAATATGGTGCCACTCAATTGGAGTGCTTAGCAGTTGTTTGGGCTCTTGAGAAACTTCATTACTACTTGGATGACCAAAAATTTGAGTTGGTAACTGACTGTAGTGCTGTGAAATCTCTCTTAAACCTCAAAACACCTAACAGACATATGTTCAGGTGGCAACTTGCAGTTCAGGAATACAGAGGAAGGATGACTATTATCCACAGAGCTGGAAATGTTCACTCTAATGTTGATATGCTCTCCAGATTGCCTCTGCCAAATAATGACTCCAATCCTGCTTATGTACCTGAGGATGACACTGTTCATATACATGGTATATTTATAGTTGATATGGAAGAAGAGTTATTACAGTTAATACTGGATTCATATGATAAAGATTCTGACTTAAATAAATTAGTTACTATTTTGAATGATCCTAAGAATGCTTCAATTCAAGCATTAATAAAAACTCTTCCTGAAAAATACCAAAATGCTTTAAATAAAGGAAAGTTTTCTATTGAAGATGGTTATATTTATTATAGAAGGAAGCTTACCAATGTAATTGTTATTCCTCCTTCAATGAAAGAAACTATCCTCAAACTTTGTCATGATGACATATTAGCTGGTCATTTTGATCTTGAAAAAACTTTGATTAGAATCAAAAACACTGCATGGTGGGCTAATATGTCTGAAGACACAAAATTATATGTTGAATCTTGTGATTCCTGCCAAAAATCTAAAAGGTTAACAGGTAAGAGAGCAGGGTTATTACAACATATTGAAACACCTAGTGCTCCCTGGCAAATCATTAATATGGATTTTGTCACTGGTCTTCCTGTTGCAGGTAAAGACAGCTTTAACTCTTGTTGGGTAATACTTGATAGATTCACAAAAATGTGCAAATTTATTCCAACCCACAAAGATGTATCCACCAAGGAATTAGCTTTCTTATGGTGGTCTTACATGTTTAATATTATTGGTTTTCCAAAAGCCATTATCTCTGATAGAGATCCAAAATTCACTTCTGAGTTTTGGACCTCTTTGATGGATATTTGTGGCTGTGAGTTAAAATTGTCTACAGCTCATCATCCTCAGACTGATGGTCTAGCTGAAAGAATGATTCAAACTCTGGAAGATATGATTAGAAGGTATTGTGCCTTTGGTTTAGAATATAAAGATAATGACAGATTTACTCATGATTGGGTCACTCTTTTGCCTGGTCTTGAATTTGCATATAATAGCACTGTTCATTCTGTCACTGAGAAAAAGCCTTTTGAGCTTTGGTTAGGTTATGTCCCAAACACTCCTGACCACATACTCAATAATAAATTACCTAAGTTGGAACTACACCCTGGTGTAAAATCTTTTATGCAAATGCAACAGCTATGCAGAAAACATGCTCAGAGTTGTATTGATAAAGCATTTGAATATGAAAAGAAAAGATGGGATAAATCCCATAAAGAATACACATTTAACAAGGGTGATGAAGTGTTGATCTCTACTGTCCATTTCAATTTACAAGGTAACCACAAATTAAAAGATCCTTTTGTAGGACCATTTGTTGTTAAAAGAATGGTTGGTGATAATGCAGTAGAAGTTGTATTGTATTCTCCATATGATAGGAAACATCCTGTCTTTCCCATTTCTTTGCTTAAACCTTATACTTCCAACAGTGACTTATTTCCAAAAAGAAGAGGAAGACCTAAGAAGAACCCTCAGGAAGTCACAGAAACAGCAGAAATTGAATAAATTCTCAATGATAGAATTATCACTTCTGAAAGAGGTACTGAATATTTATTGAGATATAAGAACAAATCATCTGAACATGATGCATGGATACCTGGCAAAGAAATTTCAAATCTGCCTGCTCTGTTGAAAAAATACAAAAAGAAAAAATCTTAGCATTTTTTTTATTGTTTTTTTTAGAGTGAGGGAGTGTCAGCCAGGCTATTCCAGGAGTCCAGTAAATGATATATAAATTATAAAACCTTAAAGAGTGAGTAAGACTTGTATTTAATGAATATAACTTAATATTTTATTACATAATGAAATTATATAAGAATTTTATTATATACAAATGTTACATTAAATTTATTGGTTATATATATTTTTATATACAATTAAATTGAGCATAATATAATATATTCTACAAATAATGGCGCATTTTTATGTATTTAATAATTATAAATTTATATTTAATTAATTAAAAAACATATATTATAATTACAAGTGTAAATTTGATTTATAATATATTTAAATTAATTACTTAAATTTATATATTAACTAATACCTCTCATATGATACTAAACAATTATTAAGGACGCTTCTTTTGACCCTTAATTGTGTTAGAAAAAACAAATAAATTAATTTGGACTAAATTGAGATTAATTGCTTGTTTTGTTGCGTCAAATTATTTTTTGTTTCACTTAAAATGTCCTCTAATCAGAATGTACCATCTGTTGGGAATTATATTTCTCATAGTTCCTATGTTTCCAATCTTGTTTAGTTATTTACTATTGTCACTTACTGATTTGGGGATTAATGGCGGGGAAATTGGATTCTTAATTGGGCTTTTAATTATTTGTTTCATGTTTTTCTCTATATTGTTATGTTTCATTTACTCTTTTGATATGTTTGTTTTATTCCTTTCTAATCATTGTATTTACTGATATAGTAGCGCTTCAGAGGACCCATTGCCTATAAAAGGGCCTTGGATAATCCCCTGTAGCCTGATCACTTATTATACACTCAACAAATTAAATACAATTTTTATATTACGTTTATATTCTTTTTATTAGTAATAAAATTCTAATTAAAATTTTATATAACAATTTAAAGGTTGCTTTAAGTCTGATAGTAATTATATTGGTTGCCGCGCAGAATTCTTACTTAAATAATATTAATATTTATAAAACCAAATTGTTGTCTCTTCTCAGCTCACTCATCGTTGCCTTCTCTCAATAAATTAAATAATTTTATTAAATTTTATTTGTTTTATTACCCATACTCCTTTCCTCCTTATCCTCCTCTCTTTCCTTCTTCTATCCTTCTCCTTCTTCTAGACGACCGGCCGACAACCTCCTCCTCTCCTACCGGAACCACCTCTCCAATCTCCAAGAGTTCCTCTGCCACGTTGAAGGAAGCAGTGTCGATAATTGTGCCGACCTCCCCACATAACTCTTCTGCAAACCTTACTCGTCGACCTTGACGAGGTTTCTTTGACCACACCTGGTCCAGTGTGTCTTCAGGTTCTTCAACTACATCCGTGACCGGAGGGTTTGCCTCAGTTGGTAAAACTGACGCAGGCTCCCCAATCGGGTCTTCAAGGGTATTTGATGTCTAAACAAAACTCATCAGTAACTTCATCCTTAAAAAATAACAATTGAAAACTTACCTTGAAGATGGGGTCAGGCTCTAAGAATAACCTTGGCGCCACCTCGACCTCTGCCTCTCTTTCCTCCTTGTCCTCTTCGATGACCACCTGTCGTTTCTTGGGTGCCCGCCCTGGAACAGGGACTTCATCTTCATCTTCCTCCACCAACTCGTCAACCTCTTCCTCGACACCTCGCTTCAAACTCGTGGCCTGGGTTACCCAGGTCGTGATCTCGTTATTTAGCTCCTTATCATTTTCCCCCACCGATTGTTCATCTTCAATCGAGACATCCCAAATGTCTTCAACCACCTCTTTTGTTTTAGGGATTACCCAAAACTTGGTCTTGGTCAACTGTTGTTCAATCTCTGTGTTCTTTGTCAACGCATCGCACGCCACTCGTCGCCAACGGCAAAACTCGCATTTCTGGCGAGGGCCTTGAGTCGCCGTACTTTCGACACAAAAATATTCCATGCTTTCACAAGCCGTGCAAGTTTGTGAAAATTGTCGCGTAATAATTCCCCCATCCGCTTTAGGGTGTGGAGGCGTAGGTGTGGGAGTAGGGCAGTTCATTATAAAAAGAGAAATTAATAAGTGAGGAAAAAGTTATAGAAGAAGGGAAACTAGTGTGGGAAGATGGCTCAAGCTCAACGGAGTTCGCGATTCTTATACCTGGGCATCTGTCACGCGCCACGTGACACTCGAGGCAAAAGCAGCTCATTAAATCAATAATATCGAGTCCTAAATCTATACTTGAAGTGCAGAAAGCAATTCTCCATAGCAACTGCGATTTTCCTTTGTGTACTTACTATTTAACTGCGCTAGCCTAAACTCTAAATCTAAATTAGTCAATCTCCCAATAGGGTGCCTTAGTCTCCTTTTCAATAAGTGACGCACAGCGCTAGGTTCAACGAAATAGTACAGTAGTAGTTTTTTTCATTAAAGTTTTGTTAATTAATTAAACAGGGGTAAATTGAGCATGGACAGATATTTAGTGAAGAGGGTCTAAGTGTATGTTAGTAATGGTCAATGGAATGGGAATGGTGCAATGGAAGGGAGGTCAATGCGAGGAGGAACAAAGGATATAAAAGGGGTTGGGTATTTGGTTCGATATTCCTTAGAATTAAATTATAAATTGTATTTACATTAATAGTGGTAAATCTTTAAAGTTAAATCATTGTTATTGTATCTTTCTTTTATTTTCTCAATATTCATTCCTAAATCCTAAATCTTTGATTATTGAATTTCCAACCCTTCGTGAGATCTTAAGAATTCCTATTACCTTTGAAACTATTTTATAATTCTTCTCGAACGAACCTCGAACCTGTAGCTCTTACTTCAAGTGACCTTCGAACCACTTCCTCGAATCATTCCTCTGTGCTTCGAAGAAGTTTCTAAATCTCTCATCTCACTTTCAGGAACATCCTCGACCTTGTGCGTAGGTCGTCCGGTGACAGTTACTTTGGTTTGACTTTTGCTAGAATTAAATTATAAAATATATTTGTGATAGTAGTTGAACTCTTATTAGGCTATTATTATAATTGTACTTTTCCCTCTTAATAATCAATTTTATTAAATCCTAAATACTTAAATCTTCCCTTTGATTATTAAGTTGCAACCCTTTGTGAGATTTATCATAATAGTTAGTGTCCTGACCTTATACATTAAATATTCCTTGAAGATTATTAGGAATCATTCTTAGTTACTCAGTTCTATCTTCAAATCACTTCCTTGAAGTAATCCTCTGTGCTTTGACATTGTAATTTCCCTGATCCTGTTATCTCACTTACTTTAGGATCATCCTCAACCTTGTGCGTAGGTTGTCTGGTGACAGATACATGTGCCTAGAATATTTTATATGCTTGTTTTACTCAGTCCTGGGAATATCCAGGCTGACACCATTTTATTGAATTATACTTTAATACTTAATTGGATTTGGACAACTCAACTCATACTGGACCATTTAAATCTTCTAGACAACTGACCAATCAAGCAATTCATGTCTTTGTAGTTGAACTCAGCCTGAAAATAAAACTGCAAAGGATGAAGGAAAAGTAATAAAAGTAAAAAATAAAGAAAGACAAAAAATTGGAAAAATTAATAAAAAAAAGATTTAAAAAGGATTTAAAAAACTTAAAATGTAGAAACCAAGCAAATGTATAGGGGAGAAGACGCTACACTTGTTATTGCTCCAGGTAGTCAAATGAAATGAGTAACAAAAAATCACTTCAAAAGAAAAAAATCCATTAAAAATAAAATGGAAGAAAAACAAATGAGAATAAAAATTAAAAAGAAAGAATAAGAAAATAAGAGAAAAAAAAATAGAAAGAAAAAACTTACCAGAAAACCAATCTTTATGGGGAGGGGAATTGATGAGCAAAACAATCTTGAGGCAAGTCAAATTTAAAAATAGTGAGGGAGTGGAGGGTGGAAATGGAATGGGTGGAAAAAATTGGGTAATTAATCAGCTCTAGTTGGGGCAAAAGCACGTGACAGTTAAAAAAAACAAACTCATAATATGTCTGTAATCGGGCGGTTGACAGCTCAGATGGGCTGTCGGATGCCCAATTTTGTAGTTCAAAAAAAGTAGAGGCCGAGCGACAAAGTGTAGAGAATGATAATGATGCCTTGCAGAACAAGGAAAAGATCTCCAATGCACCCGGAGGCTACACTATACACTGATATGAGACTAGCTAAGTACATAGTATCATAACACCATAACAAAGAGTAGCAATATTCTGTGCAAATTAACCAAGACTGACTGTCTTGGCTGTATAAATGATAATAGTGGTAAATTATAAAAGTATCGACAAGATTTGGTGCAATTTAATAAATCTTTACTTGCACTAATTCTCATACGGTTGATATCATTGTGACGAATACTTTGCGCCAAGGATGGCCCAGATCACCAAGTTCTTTCGGAAGGTTGACGGCAAAATGCTTTACAATTCACCTCCTTCGCCCAATCAAACTTCGGATCCATCTCATTTTCTTTTTCCTAAGCCTAATGACCACCAGTTACAAAACCATCCTTCTACGTCAATCTTTTCCGCCATTGAAGAGCCGCCTGATGAATTCTGCAACGCTTTTTGGGGGGATGAAGGGTACGAACGACTGATGTATCGTGTCAAAAACTCGTCAAGAATGTTGGAGGATCTTAAGACGTGGTGCAAAGAACGTGCGAGCCTGGAGGCTGATTATGCGAAGCGTCTGGCTAGACTTAGTAAAGCACCAGTTTTAACAGGCTTCAGTGAATGTGAAGGTTCAGGTTTAAAGGAAGCGCTAGAAACTGTGCGGGTGGCAACCAGTAAGTCGGCACATTCACATGCAGAACTTGCTGGGACATTCCGGACCGCCTTGGCCGGGCAGCTACAACATTTTATTTCTAGGCGGGATGACGGGAAAAAAACAGTCAGTAACTTAGTTTAGTTTTTCTTCAAATCTGGTATTGTCCCGTTGACTTGATATCTCTTCTGAACTTGGCGTGTTTACTAATCGCCCCGATTTTATCAATTTTTTCTTTGTTTATCTTCAGCAACAATCATTGATTGAAAAGCTTCATAGAACGTTACATGATCTCCAATTTCTGCATGAAAAAGTGTGTGAGGCAAAGGTTGCCTTTATGAATTTATCTATCAAACTATGATGGAGTTTGCAGTGGTTACAATCTACCTATTTTGACGTTTGAAACCTACCAACTTTGTTCTTGTTAAGTCTCGTCGCAGATACGAAAGTGACGCGATCGCAATTCACGGATATACTACTCAGCTACATCTGGCTGAAGGTCGAGAGACTGATAAAGTTTCGAACAAACTCGACAAGGTTAAAATGAGCATTCGGATTACTGGTGGGGAATAAGCAATGTCCTTCTACTGGATAGTTGCTTAACTTTGAGGCTAAATTATTTGCACCTAAAAACTCTCCAGATAAAGAATATCGTATACATACCAAAAACTTGCAAGAAGTTACAAATGAATGGAATTCCCAATGGAAATCTTTTTGTGATGTAAGATACTATTTTATCGTTCTTTTGAGGTTTGAAATCACTCTTTGGGCAATTTCAAGCACAATTTTCGAGATTGATTGTTATCATCATTATCTTTTTCATCATAATCTGCCACTACCTTGGTACCTCAAGCTGGTCCAAGATTCAGAGGAGGATCGAATCGATTTTATCCGAAACTTATTTTGGGATTTTGCGAACGGAATTTCAACTATCTGTATCGTAGAGGACGAGGTTAGCTTTGTTACATACTCAACGTTTTAGAAAAGTATTAGCACCATTTTTTGACGTTTCAAAAAATTGGACGATCTTTATTTATATACATCCATATATATCTATTCTTAAGCAATGTGAAGCAATCCGTAAATCACTCGAAAAGTGTAAAACAGAGCGTGATATTCGTACTTTCCTCAAGAAAATGTCCACAGGCTCTTACTTCAACCGTCAGTCTTGTTTCCTTCATCTTATTATTCATTAAAAGTCTTTCATGCACCTCTAAAAATAATCTTCATTTTTTCTCTTTCCTTCTTTATATTTAAATTTTTGTCTTAAAAATTATGATGAACGTTTATCATCTAGTTGCACCGTCATACGTCAATTATGCGGAAGGTGAACATCCTTCGGCTGCCACTCGAGTTGTTGCTAGTTTTTCTAGGGCTTCGAATCGGGAAGTTACTAATGATACAACCCTTGTACCTTTGAGCGCTCCAATACAGCAAATGGCCCGTATTATCGATGCCGGACCACCATCTTCACCGGATTTGACTGCGGCAGCCCCAACCGCGCCAACAGTTTGGCAAACAAAACTCAAAACCAAAAAAGGGGGCGCTGTGGCAGACGCTGTTGCCTCTTTCAGGCTCGAAGCATCACCAATAACCTCTGGAATCGCAAGTAACAAGAGTCTCCTTGAAAGTATTACAGATGCACCCAATCCTAACAGAGCGCTTCACAAACGCCATGGTGAAATATCTTGCCCTAAAATCAACTTTGATCGTCCTTTACCCCCACCTCCACCCTCTTGAGCTCGTGTTAAGATGAGCAATAGAATATAATGAAAAGAGTTATTAAAGACATTCTCTTGTAAAACCCATTATCATCCTTTGACAAAATCAATTACATTGTTTGAACTGTTCGGGTTCCTCATGAGGGTGCTGTAAAACTAAGTTCCTAGTACACCGCCCAGTTTCGTGTTCTCCTCACATCATGCCTGTCAGCTAGATTGTTCTACAGTACTACAATTTAACAGTTTTTAACTATATTACATACAATAATATATTTAAACCCTAGCCCTAACCCTTATTTTTCTGGTCATGTGCGAGGAGCCCTCTAACTAAACACATTGAATAAGCAGGGCTGCGCGGCAGCTCTGTTTCGCCCACCTGCATGCAACAGCCTCCACCAGTAATTCTGATTCCACATTAAATCCCATGTATGACATGATTCACACTACGAACAAACAACTGACTCATCAGTGTAGAGAATGATGCCTTGCAGAACCAGGGAAAGGTCTCCGATGTACTCGGAGGCTACACTATATACTGATGAGAGACTAGCTAAGTACATAGTATGGTAACACCATAACAATCACCCGCTACCCCATCCCGACGTAGCGGAAGGGTGCTCTCAAATATGGGCCGCAACATCGGCTAATTTTTACTCTCCGTAACCAAGGCATTTTTTTTCTCAACCTATATCTTATGTCATTGAGATAAAAATATACCTGCAGGTAGCTTGTCATTCTACTCAATAACCATATCACTACGCACCAAGTAAGATATCCCTGATGGGGATATTTAGCAAGGGTTGGGGATATATTAGGGAGGGACATAAGTTCAGAAAAATAACTGTAAGAAAAGTAAGTGCAAGATAAATGAGTGCGAGAAAAGTGAGTGTAAGAAAAATCATTTGCGAAAATGAGAATTTTTTTTTCAAAAAAAAAAAATTGTAAAAAAACAGAAAAAATAAAAAATGAAGTAAAAAATCATTTTTTTAAGAAAAAAAATTAAAAAAACAATAGTTCCCATCGCAGCAAGATATTTTCTTTCACTTATTTTTCTCACATATTTTTTTTGCGCATATTTTCCTTACACATAATTTTCTATCCTTATGTCCCTCCCTGCAATATCCCCAACTCGCGCTGGATATCCCCAACAGGGATATCTTACTTGGTGTGTAGTGTATGCCAAGCATTCAACATAATTGATAAAAAATACATGCAATGAAATCAATTAAATCCACCAAACTATATCTAATTAATAATGGAATACTATTCATCTGATTAGTTAAAATTATGTTTTTAGTGTAAAAAACAAGAACATTTTTGAGAAATTTTATATCCACCTTTCAATCATATCCTGAGTCTAAATATCTTTTGCCATACTTTCAATATACTAATTGATTTCTGCCAGACTGCTCAACTTTGTTATGTACATGGACATATAATAACTTAACAACCATGTGACTCATGTATATAGACTGTAGAATGCACATCAGATTAGCTCCAATTCTTCTCGGAGCAACACTACTGATGCATATTCTACAGGTTATGAGACCCTTGTTGTGTTTGTAATTAAACGTATAGCTCCATCCTCACAAGCTTCAAATCCTGTCTTTACAGATGTTAAACTCTTTGGAGAGGCACGACACTGAGCTGCTTATCCATTTCCCCCACTTCCACTGAATTTTTTCCCCATTCCCCAAATTTTCCCTTCCATTCCCCAATCAATTTTTCACAGCCTATGTCAGACCTCCCTGGCAATAATCCCCACTGATGTCAAACCCGATCTCAAACAAGATTGTTCTCCATCTCCTCTGCCCCAGACTCACCGGTTACAACACCAACTCCCCGAACTACTGTCTCTCCCTCTCCATATACCAGACAACCCCTACCACATCTTCCTCCAATGTCTTTGACTACCCCCCATACTAATCCCCTGGAAGATTCTCTCTCTCTTGATGAAATCAGATGTTGTCAACGTGAATTGAACAGCATTGCTAAAGCCACAATAGGAGTTGTCAAGCTACTTGCCAATGGATTGAATTGGCACAACTGGGACTGGCAAGTCCAGATGGTCCTCACCAATTATGTCAGGTTGTCTTCTTATGCCACACAAGATGTTTCTCATGAAGTTGATGGTTTTGTCAATTGATTGGCCTGGATGATTATCTTTCACACAATTGATTTATCACTTCAATGTTTACTACTGCCAACTGCATCTTGTCGTGCTGCATATCTGACCCTGTTCAAAAAACTCAATAGGTTGACTCATACTTCCAGGATTTCTTTGTTCAAATTGCTCCTGGCTATTCCTCTCTCACCTTTCCAGTCTGTCACCAAACACTGAGAACGTTCCTGGGAATCAATTGAAGCCATCAACCATGCCATTTTCATCTTAACCTGGGATTTTCTTAGAACAATACTCTCTCAAGTTCTATTTCCATCTTCCTTGGCCAACCTTTCAACAGATGTCAGCCGAGCTATAGAGGCAAAAACAAATTCCTTTCCTTTGTTGCCTGACAACTTCCTCACCAAAATGTTAAATGCCAAATCAAAAATTTCCATGATGAATCAAGCTGACACCTCATTGTGTCACCAGACGACCTACGCACAAGGTCGAGGGTGTTCCTGGAAATGAGATGGAGAGATGAGTTTAGAAACTTCGCTGAGGCACAGAGGAAATGTTTGAGGAAGTGATTCAAAGATGACTCAAAGGAAGAGCTACTGCTTCGAGATATGTTTGAGGAGAATTCTAATATAAGTTAAAGGTAATATTAAAATTCTAAAATCTCACAAAGGGTTTGAAACTCAATAATCAAAGGTTTTAGGATTTAGAAATGATTACTGAGAAAATAAGGAAAGATACAATAATAATGATTTAACTAAAGCTTTATCACTATTAACTATATATACGCTCTATAATTTAATTCTAAAGAATGTCAAACCAAAAATCCAACCCCTTTTATATCCTTTACTCCTCCTCGCATTGACCTCATACCCATCCACTATTCCGCACACCACAGACCATTAAAATACACCCGTTACACCTGGACCCTCCTCACTAACATCTGTTAACCCCTTAATCCTCCACTAACCATTCCGTCCATTCTCACTACCCCTTTTTAATAATTCACAGACATTTAATAAACCTTTTAGTGTACTATTACATTGACTATTGCGCTGTGCGTCGCTTATTGAGGAAAAGACTGAGACACACTATTGAGAGATTGACTAATTTAGATTTAGAGTTTTAGGCTAGCACGGTTGAATAGTGAGTACACAAAGGAAAGTTGCAGTTGCTATGGAGAATTGCTTTCTGCACTTCGAGTATGGATTTAGACCTCTGTATTATTGATTTAATGAGCTGCTTTTGCCTTGAGTGTCATGTGGCGCGTGACAGATGCCCAGGTATAAAAAACGCGAGCTCCGTTGAGCGTGAGACATACTTCCCACACTAGTTTCCCTTCCCTTCTATTTTAATTACTTTATATTTTACTATGATGGATTATCCTACCCCAACTCCCATGCCTCCACACCCTAAAGCAGATGAGGGAATCGTTACCCGGCAATATTCCCAAGCATGTATGGCTTGTGAATCCATGGAATACTTCTGTGTTGAAATCACAGCTACTCGAGGTCCTCACCAGAGATGCAAGTTTTGCCGGTGGAGACGGGTGGCGTGCAATGTGTTAGCAAAAAACTCGGATATTGAACAAAGGTTTACCAAGACTAAATATTGGGTAATACCAAAGACAAAGGAAGTGGTTGAAGACATATGGGATGTGTCAATCGGGGATGACCAATTAGAAGCAGCTGAGGAGAAAGTCGAGGATAATACGACATCCTGGGTAACTCGAGCCATGGGTAAACAAAGGGTAGAAGAGGAGGTGGATGAGTTGGTGGAGGAAGATGAGGAGGAAGTTCTTATTCCAAGACGGAAACCAAAAAAGCGACGGGTGGTCATCGAGGATGATGAAGAGGAGAAAGAAGTGGCGGTGGAGGTTACTCCAAAATTATTCTTAGAGACTGACCCCATATTTGAAGTAAGTCCATTCTTCTGTTGTTTTTAGAAATTGTGTCACTGATGATCTTATTTAGAATCCAGATATAATTGCAGAAGTTCCAAATGTGGAAGCTGCGCCGTTGCCACCAGTCAAGGCAAATCAACCAGTGGTTGATTCGAGGGAGGATATCGAAGATACTCTCGGCCAGGTATGGTCGAAGAAACCTCGACAAGGTCGACGGACCAGGTTTATTGAAGATTTAAGCAGTGAAGTTGATAAGATTGTCGATGCTGCTTCCTTTGACGTGGCCAAAGAACTACTGGAAATTGGGGAAGTGGTACCGGTAGGAGAGGAAGAGGTTTTTGAAAAATGTAGGAAGGAGATAAGGGTGATTTTGGAGAAGATGAAGGGATTGGTTTGAGAGAAAATAAAGAAAAAAATTTAAAATGAAAGGAGAAGAAAAAGAAAGAAAAAGAAAAGTAGAAACAATTTGTATTTATTTATTTTATTTTGTTGTTCTAATTTTAAAATTTTAAAATTTTATTTTTATAAGATTTTGAGTGAAAAAAGAAAAGAAAGAAAAAATTTAAATAAGATTTTGTTTTAAATTTTGAAAGAAGAAAAGAAAGAAATTTTAATTGAAAGAGTTTTAGTTTAAATTTTGAAAGAAAAATTTATGTAGGAAAAAGAAATAGTTGATTGAAATAATTTTATTGGGAATGTAAATTTAATGAAAGAAAAAATTGTTATTTATGAAAGTTTATTTATCGAATTTTTGAGGAATATTAGTTATTTGAAAAAAAGAAAGAAAGAAAAGAAGAGAAGAAATAAATTTTAAAAGAATTTGAAAGAAAGAAGTAATTGTTCAAAGAAATTTTTAAAAAATATATTTAGAGGTTGAAGTGAAATTTGAGAAAGATTGTTGTGTTGCATTTGTGAAAAATTTTGATAGTTTGAGGAAAAGAATTTTTTAAGGAAAGAATGTAGGTAAAAATTTGAAAAGAAAAGAAAAGAAAATTTAAAGAAATTTTAGAAGGTTTTATGAATTTTTTATTTATTTTATTTTAATTTTTAATTTTAATTTTAATTTTATTTTACTTTAATTTAATTTATTTTTATTTTATTTAAATTTTATTTATTTTATTTTAATTTAATTTTTTTTTAAAATTTAATTTAATTTAATTTATTTTAAAGAAGGTTGAAAAACTTTTGAAAGAAAAAAAAAAGAAAGAAGAAAAGAAAACAAAGAATACGGAAATTTTAGAGATAGAGATGTTTTAGATTTTAAAGAGAAGAAGGAAAAAAAAGAAAGAAAAAAAAAAAAAAAGAGTCTTAAGGTTTTGGTTTTAAAGGATATTTAAGATGAAAAGATTTTAGAAGTTCAGGGGCGTTAGAAACATTGATGGCTGGTTCCCAGGATGTTTTGTCTCAATCATCAAGGAAGCCTTCCCATTCCATGAGGTATTGAAGTTTCCCCTTGCGTATTCTTGAATCAAGGATACGGCTTACTTCCCACTCTAGATAGTCTTCTACTTTGACCAGTTCCGGAGGAGGTCGGTTCTTGCCCGGTTATGTTTCTCGAGCCAGTTCCAGGAGAGATACATGGAAAACAGGGTGAATAGTCTGCCATTTAGGAGGTAGCTTGAGTTGAAATGCAGTTTTAGAGACTTCAGAGTCAATTTCGAATGGTCCCAAGCGTTTTTCAGCCAGTTTCTTTGATGGTCAAGTTGTTCAAATGTTTCGTGCGTCGAGCCATACTTTGTCGCCTGGTTTAAAAGAAGGAGCAGATTGTCGATGTTTGTCAGCCTGTTCCTTGTATCTTCGAATTGCTATTTCCAAATTTGATTTAAGTTCCTCTTGGAGTCGTGATATGGTTTGAAGATAATGTTCCGCAGGATGATTAGTTCCTACATGGATTGAGTTGAATCGAGGATGTCTTCCATAAACAGTTTCGAAAGGAGATTGTCGTGTCAAAGAATGAGTCGAGTTATTATAAGCAAATTTGGCCAATGGTAACCATGTGGTCAAATCATTTTGTTGGTAACTGACATAAATTCGAAGGTATTGTTTGAGGATTTGGTTGACCCTTTCCATTTGCCCATCGGTTTCAGGGTGATAGGCCGTGGAGAGATTCCTCGTGATATTTAGTTGTCGACACAGTTGAGTCCAGAATGTGGATACAAACAATGAACCTCTATCTGAAATAATATCATTAGGTAAGCCATTTTCGGAAAATACATGTTCTAGAAACAATTTTGACAAATCTTCTGCTGTAGCAGTAGTAGTGATTTTAATAAAAATAGACATCTTTGAAAATCTATCTACTATTACTAATATAGCATCAAAATTATTAGAAAGAGGAAGTTGAGAGATAAAATCCATTGATAAAGATTCCCAAGGTTTAGAGGGAATAGGAAGCGGTTGAAGCAACCCATGCTTCCGGTGACGGGGAGCCTTATTCCTATTACATTCATAACAAGCTTTTATATAGGCCTTGATTTCTCTAGTCATTCCTAGCCAGAAGAAATCCCTTGCTATTAACTGGTAGGTTTTATAAACCCCAAAATGACCAGCTAATGGAGAATCATGTCGACTATTGAAAGTCCATAATTTTATTTCATTATTGTCAGGTATGACTACTCTACCTTCGAAAACTAATAGAATTGATTCAATACTAAATCTTTTGGCCCCTTGCTTCGAGAGTATTTTGTCTTTTAACCCTAATCAATAGTTGTCCTTCAACTGAGCTTCGAGGATGTTGGATAATGGATTTTGAAATGATTGAATTGTCATCAAATTAAGTTGATTAGTCTTTAACATTGATTTGTTGAAAATTGATTTCACATTTTCTGGGTTCTTGTCAGCAAATGCCTCCCCCTGCTTTGGGTAAATGTTGTCCTGATGTGACAAGATATCTGGGACTATGCAGTTCTTACCTGGGTGATAGGAAATAGAAAAAGGAAATTCAGACAGAAATTCAGCCCACCTGGCTTGACGCCTGGTTAACACTTTGGAAGACATGAAGTATTTAAAAGCATTATGGTCTGTTAAAATTTGAAAAGGACTATCTAGGCTGAGAAGAAAAGAGCGCCATTTTTTAAGACAATGAATAATAGCTAAAAGCTCTTTGTCATGAATTTCATAATTTAATTCTGCTGAAATGAGTTTGCATGACTCAAAAGCAACAGGATGAAACAATTTTGTTTCAGGATTTAATTGAGAAATGATCCCTGCAATAGCATAATTGCTTGCATCTGTCTTGACAATTGTCAAAGCAGAAGGATCAAAGTGTCAAAGAATTGGAGCTATGGTAAATGCAGTCTTCAATGCTTCAAATTCCTTTCATGCTGTAGAAGTATAAACAAAAGGAATATCTTTTCCAAGAAGAGAAGAAAGATTGGAAATATTTTTAGAGTACTCTTCAATAAATCTTCTATAGAAATTTGCAAAACCCAAAAATCCTTGGAGGGATTTAATGGTTTTGGGTTCAGCCCATTCCAGGACTTTTTGGACCTTTTTGTCATCCATGACTAAACCATCAGTGGACAATGTAAAACACAAAATATTGATTGATTTAAGATGGAATTTGCATTTATTGTGCTTGGCATAGAGACCGTGATCTCAAAGTCAATTTAGAACCTGTCGAACATGATGAATATGTTCATCCAGTGTCTTTGAGAAAATTAAAATATAATCTAAATAGAGGACAAAAAATTGTTCGACAACATCTTGGAAGATGTCATTAACAAAAGTTTGAAAAGTTGATGGTGTGTTACACAATCCAAAAGGCATAACTAAATATTCAAAACTACCCAATCTAGTGTGCATTGCAGTCAGTGGTTCATGACCTTCTGCAATGCAAATAAGATTATAAGCGCCTCTAAGATCAATTTTAGAAAAGAAATTAGCACCAATACAAAGGGTAAGAAGCAATGACATAGGAGGAACAGGATATGCATTCTTCTTAGTGACTGTGTTGAGCTTTCTATAGTCAACACAAAACCTAAGACTACCATCCTTCTTCTTTACAAAAAAGAACAGGGGAGCCAGTTGGAGATTTACTGGCTCTGATGAAACCTTTGGCTACATTCTCTGCAATTTAGTCTCAAATAACTTGAGATTTGTCCTTCGACAAAGAATAGACAGGACCTATTAACTCTATTTGATGGTCATAGGTTCGATGAGGTGGTAACTTATCGGCCTTGCGGATTGAGAAAAAATCAAGAAAATCATGATAGATTTCCGGTAGAGTTGATTTAATGGCTTCAACATTGACTTGGTTGTACTCATCATCTTTGAGAGAATCTGTCAAGGGAAGACTGGAATTGAGAGAGCAGAATTTGATTACTTCGAGGTAATTTAAATCCTCTTCAAGTGAAGTCATTGAGCTAGAAGGGTTAGCCAATCGCTCATTTAGAGAAATATCAGATGCTTGAAAGTCATCTGGCAGAAATTTTTCCTCTAGCAGGACCTTGTCATGCGGGTTGTTTAACTCCCTGTTGACCTGCATTGAAGAATCAGAAATATACTTAGTGTGTGGGGTGATCAATCCCGGTGTCCAATCAATTTCAGGATTCCAATGCATTAAAAAGTCATGGCCAAGAATGGTATCGTCCATCCTTGGGGCCTCCAAGACTGATAATTCCCACTCAAAGGGGGGAAAGTTTGGAAAGTTGAAAACCCATAAAACTTTCTTACTTACCCAATATTTGGGTTCCTCTTATTCGACCAAGTAATTTTGAGTTTGATCAATATCTGCAAATGTCAGTTGTAACTTCTTGGCAAAAGATAAACTGACAAAAGAAATTGAAGCTCCAGAGTCTATAAGACAACTGAAGGGGATATCCTCCTTAAAAAGAATGAATCTCAAGCGATTTAAGGCAACTTCAGTCCTTAAGACATGGAGGTTCTGTGCACTGGGAGAGATAAGATAGTTTGCTTTGCACACAAGTAAACTATCTACTAGTTTTTTGACTTCAAACTAGTACCTTCTCTTTCCTTCAATTTTACACAATCTTCCAGCTTGTGCTTACCCCCACAATACATACATAACCCATTATCCGCTCTTCTCTTCCTCTCAGATTCTTTAAGTTCCCCTTTAGGATCCAGTATTTTGCTGATATCACCTGGGGTCGAGCTTTTAGGTCGAGGCTTGTCCTTTCCCTTATTGGGTTTGGATTTATTCAAGGAGGATTAAGTTTTCCATGGATGTGAAGAAGGTCCCGATTTAAAATTTAGGCCTTGAGATTTGTTGGCTTATTGACGATTTTGAAGTTGTCCTTGGTAAACTCCGTCGAGTTTGAGGGTTCGATCCATTAAATCCGTTAAAGTAGTCATTTTCTGACCATGAAGATTTAACTGATCCAGAATCCTTGAAGGAAGTCCTTTTTTGAAATGATACTTGAGGGCAGCATCATTCCAACCTACTTGAGTTTGAAGTGCTCTGAAGTTTTAGATATATTCAGATGTTTTACCATTATCACTAATGCGAATAAAATCAAGTTTTATTTCTGCGTTTTCAGTTTCATTAAGGTCACTGAACAACGTGAAGAGTTGGTCCTCGAACTTTTCCCAGTTATTAATAAGTAAGTGGGTTTCTGTCTAACAGAGAATGAGAAGATAAGGTTTGAACCATCTTTCTGCTTTTCCGGCTAGGAATGAAGAAGTGTAAACAACCTTTGATCAGTCGTTATTGAAGGTTCAAGGGTCATTATGGAACAGGAGCTTGCAGGTTTGCAAGAAGGGCCACAATCTGTCTGGATTTTCTCCATCAAATTTATCAGGAGATTTCATGGAAGGAGTTTTGAATTTAGATCCCTCTGAAGACGTTGAATTTGAAAGGGTCTTCATGAAAAGTCTCATGAAATCTTCAAGAGAATTAGATGTTCCAGTTCTGAAGGTTGACCAGAAGGGTGATTAGCAGGGGCGGATGGTGCCTTGTGCATTGTATCATCTTCTTCTTCATCATCACTAGAGTCATCAAAATCTTGTGGAATGTCTTCTACAGATTGGACTGAATGTTGCCGTTCCATTAGGTCAAGTGGTTCCAAGGAGTGATTGCGGGAAACAGGCCGAGTGGCTGTTTGCCTGCCTCTGGCGCGGGCTCTAGTAGTAGCGCCTGCAGGAGGAGTGCATTGAACAGGTTCCATTTTAAGAATTTAGAAAACACCTGAAAAGGGACGTAGTAGTACAAAGAATGAGAACTACGGAGAATTAAATTATACTGTCACCGGACAACCTACGCACAAGGTCGAGGGTGTTCCTGGAAATGAGATGGAGAGATGAGTTTAGAAGCTTCACCGAGGCACAGAGGAAATGTTTGAGGAAGTGATTCAAAGATGACTCGAAGGAAGAGCTACTGCTTCGAGATATGTTTGAGGGGAATTCTAATATAAGTTAAAGGTAATATTAAAATTCTAAAATCTCACAAAGGGTTGGAAACTCAATAATCAAAGTTTTTAGGATTTAGAAATGATTACTGAGAAAATAAGGAAAGATACAATAATAATGATTTAACTAAAGCTTTATCACTATTAACTATATATACGTTCTATAATTTAATTCTAAAGAATGTCAAACCAAAAACCCAAGCCCTTTTATATCCTTTACTCCTCCTCGCATTGACCTCATACCCATCCACTATTCCACAAACCACAGACCATTAAAATACACCCGTTAAACCTGGACCCTCCTCACTAACATCCGTTAACCCCTTAATCCTCCACTAACCATTCTGTCCATTCTCACTACCCCTTTTTAATAATTCACAGACATTTAATAAACCTTTTAGTGTACTATTACATTGACTATTGCGCTGTGCGTCGCTTATTTAGGAAAAGACTGAGACACACTATTGAGAGATTGACTAATTTAGATTTAGACTTTTAGGCTAGCGCAGTTGAATAGTGAGTACACAAAGGAAAGTCGCAGTTGCTATGGAGAATTTATTTCTGCGCTTCGAGTATGGATTTAGACCTCTGTATTATTGATTTAATGAGCTGCTTTTGCCTCGAGTGTCACATGGCGCGTGACACATTGAAAATTTCAAATATTGATCTGAAAGCCTTTAAATGAGGCAATGAAAGACAACAAACAACTGATTCATACAGACCACCCAATTCTCAGCACCAATGCCATGATTACAACTCTACAAAACACATGCAGCCAGATTGTCCTTACTACCCAAGATCCACTTTCTTCAATCCAGAACTCAAGATTTATTTTGACCTTCAACAAAAAATAACCCAATTGAATAAGAACTTACCTTATTCTTCAGATCAAAAAGTAAAAGTCAAGATACCATTAGCTGATATGGAAGATAAGTTTGTTGAAATCGATTTGACTGCAATTGAGGCATTGTCAACATCAATTAACCATCTTGATTTGAAAAGCCTTGAATGGAAAACAGAAACCTCACTCTCTGGAACTGAAGCTATTTTAGACTCAGGAGCCACTCACCATGTCACAGGAGATGTGAGTATCCTATTAAATTTTTAGCATATATCACCACATATTCCAGTTAAAGTGGCCACTAATGGCCCTCCCTCTTTTATCAATGGAACTGTGGATGTCAAACTTATAGGAATAGGATGACCCATTATTCTTAAAAATGTCTTTTTCTGTCCTCAAGCTGGGACAACTTTGATTTATCTCTTTGATTTGGTTATTGCTGGATTGAAATTCTCTATGTCATCTGAAAAATAATTTGTACTTACATATGATGGTACCAAGATCCTTACAGGAAACATTGATTTAGATGGTAGGAGATGGATCATAAATACAATTAAATGTGAAAAATCTACTTCTTTAGTAATGAATTCTCCTTCAAAAAACTCAAATGCTACAACTTCACTCTCAAACATTTTTCTTGATGGTGTAAACTCTGCCTCTATTCATAACCCATATGCTGCTCCTGTCTCTCTCTTTGACTGGCACCACAAACTAGGCCACACTAGTGAGCGAGTACCCAAGAGCCTGATAAACTTGAACCTTGGACTTGGCTTACCATCTGAATGCCCTAAGGGTAGAATTGACTGTACCAACTGCGCCATTGCAGAAATTGTGAGAATAACAACTGCACAACATGAAATTTCATCTAAAACTATATTATCACTTGTAGTTGGGGACCTCATAGGACCAATCAAAGATGCAACGGTCAATGGTGGGTACAAGTGGGCTTCACTTTTCAGAGATTCTTATTCTACTTATGGTAAAGTTTTTCTTCTCAAAAGTAAAATTGATGCAATGAAAGCCTTTAAAACTTTCCATAAAAAGTTAAAAAATGTCACTGGTTGCTAGTATTAAGAACAGATGGTGGAAAATTTCATAGTAATGTGATGAAATCATACTTATCTTCAATTTGTGCAATGCACAAAGTAACCATGCCTTATCATTCCAAACAAAATGGTAGCACTGAACGTTTCAATAGGACCGTTGGTGAAATTTCATGAACCTCTCTACTGGCTAGTGGTCTTCCAAAAAATTGTTGGAATTTAGCATACAAATGGGCATCTTATGTACACAACCATATATCTAATAGTAAAATAACTAAATCTACACCCCTTGAAATAATCTACAGTACACTTCCCAATTTTCATAATGTGAGAACCTTTGGGGAAAAATCTTATGTACAAGTTCATAAAGAGGTAAGGACCAAGTTGGATAACCAAGCACTTGAATGTAAAGTTGTAGGTTACTCACAAAACAACTATGGCTGGCTACTTTGGCATAAAGAATCCAAAAGATTCTTTGAGTCAGCAATGGCCATGTTCCCAAAAGGCAATCCTAAAGCTCACAAAACCTCTCATCAAGCTCCTACCCTCTCACCTTCAAAGGGCTCACTAGAATCTATTCTCAACTCACTTTCTTTTGGGGACTTTATTACTGAACAAACTATTTATGAGCAAGATTCAAATTTAATGAAATGGAAGAAGCTACAGAACAATCACCGATTCCAATTCTCAACACTTTTTCTCAGGTGACGAAGTCTTCTGAAGCTGCTGAATGGAAATTGGCCTGCAATGCTGAAATGGAAAATATGACATGCCTCAATGTATGGTCAGAGGTATCTTTCAGACTAGGTATCTCCAGGACTGAGTAATTCTTAGGTTTAAAATAAGATAACCTTAAGTACATTAAGCTTATATATTAAAAATAAAGCCAAAACACTTATATATATGTTATAATACATATATATATATAATTACTACACTATTATATAGCTAACAGTAGTTTAAATACCTTATCCATAGCATAATAATACTTATTAAGGTGTTAATAGATTCATTGTAAGTTTATCTTAAATGATATTATGTAATTATTGACATACATAAGCTTATATGTATACATAAATCTCATATTCATTGAAATATGCAGTATATTATGTATATTTAAGTCTATAAGTGGGTTTTAGCCTCTTAATAGCCTATAACCTTTGTTTTTCTGCTTATTTTAGGTCATATGGACATATTCAGTGGATTCACAATGCCTATAGAAGCATATACATCTATTTCAGGTGCATACACTCAGTTTGGACAACTTAATCTGTTTCCTTTGATGGATATTCACGGATTTATGGGTTGGGAGGTCATTTCTGGGTTAATATGGATTCTTGGGGATGTTATTGGGGGCTTGGAAATTTCATTTGTTTCCTTTATATGCTTTTGGTTTCATTTTATCCCTTTTGGATTAGTTATTTTACCTGTTTCTTTATGGTATCCGCTTTTATCAGTCTATTCTATTTATGGCATGTGTCTGTGGTATCATTAATTATGATGAAGGGTCCTTACTGGAGGTATGGGTGTTTAATCTGCTTGAAGTGGATGCCATGGGGAGGTGATGTTCCCTCACAGTGCTGTAATTTCTGGAGATAGCAGTGATATCATCTGGCTTGAAGGTCTGTGCACTCCAGTGGATTTTGGTATAAGTAAAGAAGGATTTGGATGGTTATTAGACATCAGTTACTTACTACAATTCAAATAAACATTATAACACAATTATTATCATTTAGAAATATATTATAAAGCCTTTACAAATTTATATTATCATTATATAAGCTATAACTATATTCTATTTATCTATTTTCCACCACTAGCACACATTTAAATCCAAATATTGTGAGTTTTATTTGAGTATAACTATTTTATTAGTCTTTCCCTGAGTTTTAATCACTAAATAATTTATTGATAAGTAGAAGGACCATTTATAAATACTATTAAAACATACATATATACTAGATATACTGACAATTGCGGGTCTTTCTTTGATTATTATAGATTATTAGATATAAGTCTTGGGACGTGATTTTTACTTTAGTATAGATCAAACAAACCAAATATTTGGGTTTGCTGCTCAGTAGTGAGTCATCATAACTCAGTGATTACGGAAAAAACCCTTATAATAATTTTACTAATTTTTTATAATAAAAATTAGATATTTACAGTAGTAACTGTACCCAATATAAACCCAACTTCACTTGGTATTTGGTCACCAATATAACACCCAATTAATTTGGTATTTGGTTAAAGCTTTATAAGCTATTAATTCACCCTTATAAAGGTCTAGTTAAGCTTATTATATTGTTTTTAATAGATTTTTTATAATTTTTCTTACATTTTATTTAAATGTATAAAGATTTAAATTCAGGGTAAGCTCCTGTGCTTTTTTATTAGTAATAACATTGCTAATACTTTTAATCTACTGATTCAAATAGGTTTTCCTTTTTGTAGACTTGATATATTAATCTTCTTATCAATATGAGTGCTCCCCAGGACAATGTAAGTGAAAAGCCTGCTTATAATACCAGGTCTAAAGCTAACAAAAACATTGATCCAGGACATAACCATGGAGGGTCAGTCATACCCACAGGCAGAGCAAATGAGTATAGAGGAAAAAGACGCCCACTTAAAAAATATTACCATAAAAAAGACGTCTCCTCCTCTTCAGGATCAACTATCCCATCTTGAAAAATAGGTCCTGAAGTTAGAGGAATCAAAGTATCTCATGCTCAAGGAGGTAGAGCAATTGCAGAACAATTGCAAGGTAGGATTCCAGCAGATGAGTCAATCACTGGCAGATCTAAAGAGAGGCCAGCCAAGTCAGTAAACCCCTACCCCTGGAGGGTCACATAACTCCCAGGAGAAAATCCTAGTAGACAAATGGAAGTGGGATTGGTTCCTTCAACAATGGGCCAGTCACAACTGCAACAAGGATCCTCCTCCTCATCAGACTTCCTCACTTCGCCCCTACAAGGGAAAACAAAGGTGCCAAAAATCAGGGCTCACAAAAATCATGTGGTAAGTAAATTACCCTCTCAGATTGAACACAATACTGATAATTACAATTTAGGTAATATTATTGATGTCAAATCTGTGCAGAACATAGAGGAGGACTTAAGAAAATTAGGTTTTGATGTAGATACACCTGACTTGTCTTTTGTCAATAACAACAGTAGTGTTTCTAATACAGTTAATCCTCAGTCTCCACCACTTACTAGTGAGATGAGAAGTCCAGAAGATAGTGAGAGAATTGAGAAGGAAGACATGGAGCATTTTAACAATAATCCAACTGTCCATAGAATTGTTTCAGAATTGTGGAATAGAATGACTGATTGTGAGGAACAGACAGTTAAGCTCACAAGTGATACAATTTCATCCTTGAAATTAAATATTTCTCAACTGGCAACACGTAATAAGGAATAAGAGAATGAACATTGTCTTTAACTCATAAATATGGTTCATTGAGTAGTAAATATAATGAACTTTCAAACAAATTCTGTGAGTTGGAAAAATTGTATGAAACACATTTATTGAAAACTGAATCAAGAACTAAGTTATCATTTTCCCAGACAAATCAAAGTGTCTCTGAGCTGCTAAAAAGATTAACTAAAGTTGAGATTGAAAGTGCCAATCTACTAATGAACCAGAGTAATCATAAGTATAACCAATATAATAATAATCCTTTCATTGGAAAAAGTGAATCTCATTCCTTCCCTATACTACCACAACTAAAACCATCTGGTGGTAGTGTCAAATCTGAAAATGTAGGTCACAAATCTGTACAGGAGGAAATACACACTACGCAATATAGGGGGTGGACTTGCTAGCAAGTCCCCAACCTGAACTCAGACTGAACTCAGATGGAACTCAGACTGAACTCATACTGAACTCATACTGAACTCTACTTGAAGACCCACAAAAACTGTTATGCTGAGTGGTGTTCATCCCTGATTGTATGGTTCCTTTGTCAATAGCTCAATGTGTGTTCAATCTGTGGTGAATTTGAGTCCAAGGTTGCGGACTTGCTAACAAGTCCGCCCCCCGTATTGCGCGGTGACAAGAACATTTATCAAGAGTAAATGAGTTGTTGAATTTACCTAAGATTAGTGAAATAAAATACAATCAGAAGAACTGGCCTAAGATAGATCAGTACCCAACTTATGATGGAGAAGCCTGCTCTGATTGGAAACATTTTATCCAAAGAATTGACAACTTTCGATTCTCGTATAAGTTACCAAATGAATAAATAACATCAAAATTAATATTTTTATTTAAGGGTGTTGATTTATTATGGTCTGAAGCTGTTTTGAGTGAGGGTAAAGATTACTCTTGGGCTGAATGGAAACAACTAATTGAAAAACAATTTGGAGGTTCTAAATTCAGGCTCACTCAGCAGAGATTATATGAGAAAAATGGGTATAATCCGTTGAATTGTGACAAACATATGGTATTTTTAATGAATTCAAATAGAATATTAAGAGCCATTGATCCAAACACGGATTTTAACTTATGGAAAGATAAGATAATATATAAATTACCTATATATGTCAGAGACATTGTTGTAGCTAGAACAATTAATGTTACTGAATATTCTGACTTTGCTAATATTTGTAATGAAATATTACTAAACCATAAGTATGAAGCAACGTATTCCACTTATAAACAAAATATTGAACCTGTGAAAAATAAGAATTCAAAAAAACTTCAGGAAAAACAGAAGAAACCTACTGCACCTGTAGTACCAAAAAAGTATGAAACAAATACTTGTTATAAGTGTAACAAAACTTGGGTTAAATTTACAAATGTGAGAGGAATATACTTATTGTTGAAAATCAACGTGAATCTGAAACTGAAACTGAAAAAAGTAAAGAATCAAGTGATTATGACAGAAATATCTCATATAGTGATGAAAATGAAGTCTTTATGTTGGAAGATGATTTGTCCAACTTTGAAAATCCAATATTAAATATGGACTCAAATGAATCTTTATTGAATTTTGAGCATGCTGAAATCATTAAAGATATACAAGCTGATAACTTTAGAATGACACCTATCACGGTTCAAGCTATCATTTCTGGTGAAAATGTAAATATTGTATTGGACACAGGAGCTGCTGGTTCTGTTGTTTCAACAAATACATTACAGAAAATTGATAGTGAATATAAGTCTAAGCTTGAACCCCTTCAAAGTAAAAATTGGAGAAGTTTTGGATCAGTACTACACCCCCTTGGTAGATACAAAGCTGCTGTTTTCTATAAACATCAATATGGTTATGTAAGAGTAACTTGTAAATTTGTAGTAATGGATAATACTAACTGTAGTAACTGTTTTATCATTGGAAATGATATTCTGACTAAGTTTGGTGTGAAATTAGACCCTGCTAATAACAATTTTAAAATTGGAATATATGGTAAAAGGAAATTTAAAATAAATTCTTTTAACACAGTCTTACACATTGAGTCAGTAACAAATATTCGGTGCAAAAGAAGAGAATCCAATTAAATGGAACTTCTGGAAACAGAAATTTCAAAAGCATCATTTGGCACTCAGATAAGTGGAACTGAGAAAACAAATATTTTGGACTTAACTAAAGCATTTCCAATGGCTTTTGCACATGGTACAAATGAACTTGGCCTTGTAAAAGATCATGAGATGAAAATAAGTTTAAACTGTGATATGGATAATATTCCTGCTAGTATTAAAAAGAAACCATACCCTGCTTCACAAATGAAGAGGAAAGACATAGAGGATAATATTAAGATGCTATTAAAAAAGAAAATTCTTGAAAAGGTTGAAACTACACCAAAATATTGTGTAATATCACCAGTGCTAATTTCTTATGAACAAGATAAAGCAAGTCTGTGCGGTAATTATAGAGAATTAAATACATTTACAGTAGATGGTATTTATCCCTTTCCAAGGATCGCCTCTATACATGTTACCCTTAAAGGTGCTAAGTATATAAGTTGCTTAGATGAAAATAAAGGGTACAATCAAATTCCTGTTGAAACCAATTCACAGAATTATTTGTTGATAACAACACACATGGGAATTTATAAATATGTCAGAATGCCATTTGGACTAAAAAATGCTCCATCAGTATTTCAGAAGTTAATGGATATAACATTCTACAATGAAATAATTGAAGGATGGTTAACGGTATACATTGATGACCTCATAGTGTTCTCTAAGACATATGATGAACACTTAATCCATTAAATTAAGGTATTTCAGAAAATGGATGAAATAAAAATGACCCTTGCATTGAAAAAATGTAAATTTGGGTTTGAGTCTTTAAAAGTGATTGGTCATATTGTATCTGGCTTACAAATATGTGTAGACCAAATTTAGGTGGCTGCAATAATAATTATTGGCATTCCTCAAAATGTAAAGGATGTACAATCTTTTCTTGGTATGTGTGGTCATTATAGACAATATATAAAAAACTACCAATTGATTTTTGCACCATTGACCACACTGATAAAGAAATCAGAAGCTTTCATTTGGAATAATGAAAGACAACAGGCTTTTGATAAGTTGAAAGAATGTTTGATGACAGCTCCTATCTTAGGATTACCAGATTTCCAATTGCCTTTTGTATTATATACAGATGCAAGTTTTATTGGTCTGGGAGCTGCTTTTCATCATAAACAACTTCTTGAATGACAAATGTCATAAGTAGTAATTTGCTATATTTCACGTACTCTAAGAAGTATTGAATTGAAATATAACGCTACTCAACTTGAATGTTTGGAAGTATTATGGGCTCTTGAGAAGCTACATTATTACCTTGAAGACCAAAAATTTGAGATAATAACTAACAGTAGTGCAGTTAAGTCACTCTTAAACATGAAAACTCCTAATAGACATATGTTTAGATGGCAATTAGCTGTACAAGAATACAGAGGACAGATGAATATTACACATAGAGCAGGAACCTTACACTCTAATGTATATTTGTTATCTAGAGTACCTCTGCCTAATAATGATGATAATCCTGCTTATGTTCCTGAGTCAGAGATTATTAACATTTATGGCATTTATATTGTAGAACTTGAGGATGAATTTATGCAATCAATTCTTGACATGTATGCTTCAGATCCTGACTTGAGTAAACTCACTACAATATTAAATGATCCATCCAATGCTTCAATAAATGTTTTAACAAAAACATTACCAAATAAGTATAAAGAGGCATTAGAAAAAGGAAAATTCTCCATTGAGGATGATTTTATATATTACAGGAAAAAATTGAGTAATGTAATTGTAATTCCCCCTTCAATGAAGGAGTTAATGTTAAGCATATGTCATGATGATATATTAGCAGGTCATTTTGACTACCATAAAACATTAACTAGAGTAAAAAACACAGCTTGGTGGATAAACATGTCTGAGGATGTTCAAAAATATTTTGAGGCATGTGATTCTTGTCAAAAATCTAAAAGATTAACAAGCAAAAGAGCTGGTTTATTACAAAAAATTGAGAAACAAAAAGCTCCATTGGAAATAAGTAACATGAACTTTGTAACAGGTTTTCCAATAGCAGGGAATAAGAGTTATAACTCCTGCTGGGTAATTGTAGATAGATTTACAAAGATGTGTAAATTTATTCCTACCTACAAAGAGGTTTCTGCAAAGGACTCAGCTTTTTTATAGTGGACACAAATGTTAAATATAGCAGGTTTCCCCAAAGCAATAGTTTCTGACAGAGATCCTAAATTTACTTCTGAGTTCTGGACATCACTTATGGATGTTTCAGGGTGTCAATTAAAACTTTCTACAGCACACCATCCAAAAACTGATGGGCTAGCAGAAAGAATGATACAAACTTTAGAGGATATGATAAGAAGATATTGTGCTTTTGGTCTTAAATTTAAAAACAATGACAAATTCACGCATGATTGGGGAACCCTTATTCCAGGTTTAGAATTTGAATACAATAGTACAGTACATTCTGTCACTGGCAAAAAGCCATTTGAGTATTGGTTGGGTTATGTACCTAATACCCCTGCTAAAACTCTTAATAAATTATCTATATTGGATATTCATCCAGGTACTAGGTCTTTTCTTCAGATGCAAGAATTATGCTGAAAACATGCTCAAGAATGTATAAATAAGGTGTTTGAGTACGAGAAGAAAAGATGGGATAAAGCCCAAAAAGAACAAATGTTCAAAGAGGGTGATGAAGTCCTTATTTTTACACTACATTTCAATTTAAATGGTAATGTTAAATTGAAGGATTCATTCATTTGACCATTTTTAGTTAAAAAGAAGGTTGCTAACAATGCTGTTGAGGTTATTCTATATGCACCATATGATAGAAAACATCCTGTATTTCCTATTTCTCTTATAAAACCATATCATTCTAAAGATACTACTCTATTTCCAAGAAGATCAGGAAGGCATAAACAGCAACCTGAAGAAATTTTTGAAAAGGCAGAAATTGAAAAGATACTTAAAAAGAGACACCTTACTAAAGAAAAGGGAGTTGAGTATCTATTAAGATTTAAAAATAAATCAAGTGAATATGAACAGTGGATTCCAGAAAATGAAATCTCTGATCTTAAAAGCCCCTTGAAAAAATTTAAATCAAAATAATACTGTTAATTCAGTATATGCATTATAGAAAATTTAAAACTTTTCTATTCACTCCTTACTATTAATCAAAATGTCTTAACATTTTTTTATTGTTTTTTTTTGGGTGAGGGAGTGTCAGCCTAGGTATCTCCAGGACTGAGTAATTCTTATGTTTAAAATAAGATAACCTTAAGTACATTAAGCTTATATCTTAAAAATAAGGTTAAAACACTTATATATATGTTTATAATACATATATATATAATTATTACACTATTCTATAACTTATAGTAGTTTAAATAGCTTACCCATAGCCTAGTAATACTTATTAAGGTGTTAATGGAGTCATAATATATTTATCTTAAATTATATTAAGTAATTATTGACATACATAAGCTTATATGTATACATAAATCTCATATTCATTGAAATATGCAGTATGTTATGTATATTTAAGTCTATAAGTGGGTTTTAGCCTCTTAATAGCCTATAACATTTGTTTTTCTGCTTATTTTAGGTCATATGGACATATTCAGTGGATTCACAATGCCTATAGAAGCATATACATCTATTTCAGGTGCATACACTCAGTTTGGACAACTTAATCTGCTTCCTTGGATGGATATTCACGGATTTATGGGTTGGGAGGTCATTGCTGGGTTAATATGGATGCTTGGGGATGTTATTGGGGGCTTGGACATTTCATTTGTTTCCTTTATATGCTTTTGGTTTCATTTTATCCCTTTTGGATTAGTTATTTTACCTGTTTCTTTATGGTATCCGCTTTTATCAGTCTATTCTATTTATGGTATGGGTCTGTGGTATTATTAATTATGATTAAGGGTCCTTACTGGAGGTCTGGGTGTTGAATCTGCTTGAAGCGGACGCCATGGGGAGGTGATGGGCCCTCGCAGTGCTGTAATTGCAGGGGATAGCAGTGAAATCATCTGGATTGAAGGTCTGTGCACTCCAGTGGATTTTGGTATAAGTAAGGGAGGATTTTAACAGTTATTGGACATCACTTACTTACTACAATTCAAATAAAAAATATAACACAATTGTTATAATTTAGAAATATATTATAAAGCCTTTATAAATTTATATTATCATTATATAAGCTATAACTATATTCTATTTATCTATTTTCCACCACTAGCACACATTTAAATTCAAGTATTGTGAGTTTTATTTGAGTATAACTATTTTATTAGTCTTCCCTGAGGTTTAATCACTAAATCATTTATCAATAAGTAGTAGGACCATTAATAAATACTATTAAATCATACTTATATACTAGATATACTGACAGTATCACTCCCTGAAAACGCTGTTCCTCTGAAAGGCAAATAGGTTTTTGCCATCAAACATTCTCAAGAAGGAGTACCAATCAGTTTTAAAGATAGATTTTTTGCTAAAAATTTTAAACAAAGCAAAGGCATTGACTTCAAAATTTTTTTTTCTCCAACAGCAACTTTTGCTACCCAACAGATATTGTTGACTCTTGCAGCAATTTTTGGATGGAAAGTAAGATCTTTTGATGTCACAGCGGCATAATTACACAGAGATATAGAAGAAGAATTATGGATTTAACCTCCTCCTGTTATGAATCTGACAAAACCTGGTAATGTTCCTAAACTTCAAAAAGCATTATATGGTACTAGACAAGCTGCCAGATGTTGGTGGCTTCACATTGCAGAAAAACTTAAGTCTCTTGGATTTAAAACCAGCCAATATGATTTATGCCTCTATATTTTGAAGGATGAATCTTCAACAGGAGTTATGTGGCTACATTTGGATGAAGGTATAGTTACAGGGAGTAGTGATGAGGTCTTGGAAAAGTTGGAAAAGGGGCTGAATGGGGGGCTGGAGGTGAAGTGGTTGGAAGGTTTGGATGGAATTGTTGGTATGAAGGTAAAAAGAGTAAAGAAGGGTTTTGAGCTAGATTTTCATAGTTTTATTGATAAAGTTCTAACTGATCATAATACTGGTAGTTTAAAGTTTAAAGCACCCCTACCAATGGTTGCAAAACTTGACTCATCAAAGCCATAAGAAACCGGCATCAAAACAAATCAATATCTGTCAATTATAGGTAGTCTGAACTATATAGCTATCTCAAAACTCCATGATCTCCCATTTGCTTTCAAATTTTTGGCTCAGTTATCCTCCAAACCACTGGATTGTCACTGGCTGCCTTTGTCTCATTTACTCAGATACTTACAGGCTACTAAAGATTTGAAACTAAAACAATATTCAAACTCATCAAGTAATCCTACTCTAACAGGCTTATTCTGATGCTTCTTGGGGTGGTGAATGGGCTAAGTCCACAAGCAGTCAGATTTTATATCTGAATGGATGTCCAATTTTATGGTCCTCAAGAAGACAATCAACAGTAGCCAACTCAACATGTTTTTCAGAATTTATTGCGATGTGTCAAGCCAACAAAGATGCAATTTAGATTAATAATCTACTATCTGACATATGTGGCCCTATTGACAGTGTTTCTCTCAAATGTGATAATAAATCTGCAGTTTCCTCAGAAAAGCGTAACCCCTCAAACAAACGTACTCAACATTCTCACTAGTATTTTTTCCTTTTAAATAAACATTTGTACAAGAAGAATATTGTTTTAGATTGGGTATTTGGTAATGATCAAAATTCTTATATTCTGACAAAAAATGTAGGACCTGTACTCACAATTGAAAAACATCATCTTTTAGGTGTTACTTAATTATTTTTCATTTCTCTTTTATTGTTTCCTCACTGTGGTAGTGAAGTGGGTGACTGTTATGTACATAGACATATAATAACTTAAAAACCAAGTGAACCATGTATATAGACTGTAGAATGCGCCTTAGATTAACTCCAATTCTTCATGGAGCAACACTACTGACACATATTCTACAGGTATAGTAATTCATTGATTCTTCTCAGAGAAACACTACTGACGCATATTCTACTAAATTTAACACTATGGATAACACCAACTCTGATTTGGTAAAGTCTTTACTAATTTGTGATTTCTCAAGCTGTAGTAAATTTACAATATGCAATACAGTTGGGGAGGAAGTAAAGGGATGTTATGTTAATTGCCAAACTTGGAGAAAACATCAAATCAAGGAAAGTGCAATTGTGGAATCTTTCCAAAAACTCACTATGTCAACATCAAAAACTAACACCAAATCACCAAAAAATTTTCCATATTCATTACCTGAAAGTGATTCTTCTTCTTCTAACAATTCTCAAACAGCTCATGATTCATCGTTCCACTTCAGTAAGCATTTAACATTTTGTCTTGAACTTTTAAATAAAAATTGAGTCTTTCTTTTTTAATTCAGACTTTATTATGGGATTTATTACCTGGTTACATCTTTCATGTGGAATCAGTTTTATTAAAATGAAGTTTATAATTCAATGTATTACTTACATTGTTAATGTATGCCACCAACTGCCTCCCAAAGTAGACTTTGAGTCTCAAATCCCAAAAGACATCTGTACTATTACAGTGAAACTAAATCTCTAAATTAAGTTAATCAAATTTTTTAGTTGCTTAAAATGTTAGTCAGTCTATTGTCCTGATACTGTGCCAGATAAGTGTGGCTACCTGCATACCCAACGATCTGCTGCTTGTAATGAAGACCTTTTTTCAGCTAATTCCCAGGCCTCTTATCCCAAAAAAAATGTCAATGATGAGCTAATTATGTTCCTTGAAATAGAAAACTACCTCCAATTTCAACCTAAAATCTGCTTTGTTACTCAATATTTCAATAACTGGCTTAGTTAGCTCCTTGGATTGTCTGATGTTGAGATAGAAATTGAAGAGTGGGAAAACTTTATGTGTGACTCAATGGATGGAAAAGTTTACAATTATTATCAATTAAAGGTATATGAAAACATAATCAGTGATACACCAGATAAAAATAAGAATAATCTCCACTTAGTCTTTTCTTTGTTTGTTTATTGGTATAACCCATTTGGAAATAAAGTTTCTAGAAAGCAGGTATTGATTGTTTTAATGGCAATGCAGTGTCTAAACCTCCCTCCTTCAATGCGCTGTAAAAGTCAGTATACGTTTCTTGCAGGTATCATTCCAGCACCTAATCAACCAGACATGGTGACAATTAGTAACATCCTGAAATATTTGTTTGATAAAATGCTTGAAATGGATAGAGGGATTAGAATTAAAACATACCAGTTTCAATGTGGAAAAATTGTAACTGCTAGATTGGCTGCACTAATTGGTGACATTGTTGCAAAACATAAATTTGGGAGCTTTTTCTTTCAGTCTTCTTCAAAACTTTGCTCCTGGTGCTGTATAAAGAGGTCAGAGATCAGGAAAATAAGCCTAGGCAAAAGAGGACACATGAAAATACACTTTATGACTCACATCAATGGAAAGAAGCAGGCAACTTAACAGGACAGTTGAAATTAGTTCAAGAAACTGGGGTGAGGTGGTCTGAACTGAATTGCCTCCACTAGTGGAATCCAGTTAGCTCAATTATTCTTGGCGTACTGCATAACTGGTATGAGGGAGTACTGTGTCATCACTTACAAGAATGTTGGGACTATAAATCTAGAATCAAAAGAGGAAATATTATTAAAGAATTTGAGTCAGCTATTGATGAAGATATGAGTGAGAGAGATCAAAGCGATTCAAGTAGAATAACAAATGGAACTTACAGTAAACTCCAAAAAGAAAAAATACTTCTAGAAATAAGTCAAGTTTTTGCGCCCACTGGTATAGTTACTTTGCCAAAGAGAGTTGGAACAGCAAAAAATGGAAGGTTGAAAGCAAGCAAATGGATGAAATTGTTTTCAGTTTATTTACCTTTTTCCTGGCTTGATACAATAATAGATGGTATAAATAATGAAGGTCAGCTTATAGAAGCGAAGATCCAAATTCAACATTTCTGTGCTATAGTTGAATGCACAAAGATTGTTGCTTCAAAGGAAGTATTGCCCAATTTACCTAGAAAATTTTCAAAAAAATATGGTGAATACATGAAAACATCAGCAGTTTTATGGAGGGGATTAAACCTTTGACCAAATCATCATTATATGTGGCACTTACCTGAGAAATTTTGTTGGTGGGGACCTCTTGTTGGAATTTCCGAGTTCTATGGGGAGCAATTGGTGGGCACTCTTCAGAAAATAAAAAACAACAAAAAAAAGGTAAGCATAATTTCATCTACTTACCAAATATTAATATTTATTATTGCTCCATTCCTTTGAAAGGAAAGATGGCCAATACAATAATGAATTTATTTTGTCAGTTGCAAAGGCTAATGGGATGGATATTGCTATAAAGTGTAAACAATTATAAAATGAAAACAAACCTTTTGATCCAAAAATAAAACTAAACAATGAGCTTTACTGTTAACTATTCAAATTTTTTAAATTAGAAGATCCAGAAATCCATCAATATAATCAGTGGCCACACCCTGAAGGATCTCAAAACCAGAGCCAATGGGGACATGAACTGCACAACTTGAAGTTCAGCAATGGCAGCAACATTTCTAAGAAAAAGCCAAATAACTATTGTGAAGTAATTATAGATGAAGAGCAGGAATTATCAAAGGTTTTGAATATTGTGAAGGTATCTGTCAATTATGTAGAAAGTAAATTGGTTTGTATTAAAATTTTGAAAGATGTGATAGAAAATAAAAAGTTCAGCAAAATATTCAAATCTTTAGGGGTATATCGAAGAGATTTTTCTGAGGCTGGCATGGAAAGATTTGTAAGTCAAAATATGATTTTAGGACCTGTGGCCTATTGCATTCTTGATCCATTTATTTTAGGGGTTAATAGAAAAACAATTTTGTTGAGCCCATTATTAAAATATATGTCAGGCAGGTCAGATATTGGAGCAAAAGATGAAATATCAATGGATTTAGATGATTGATGGTGATAAAACAGCATGGATACACATTATATTATCAGAGTCATAATGATAGGTGAAGGCATTGTAATAATATTAAAAGGCATAGAGATTCACATTATATTGTTTGATATTGTTTAAATATGAGTTTTAGTAAGAAAGGATATGAGTTGAAAGTCAAAATTAATATTTTAAAAGTGGTTGGTAATTAAACTATATTTCTCAGAATTTTTACTAAATAATAATAAGTGACAGATAATTGAATATTTTCAAGAAAATAAATTTCTCTGTATATATGGTAGATGGGTGTAAAGGTTAATTTATATAATAGATTGCAAGTTATATAAAAATACTATGCAGAAATAATGGGGCCTTTTATAACTAACAGATTAGGAACTTAAAGGCAAAAAAAAGAGGAATAAACATACAGTACGCAAGAAAATAAAGAACTAAAGTTTTAAAACTAGTAGGAAATTCATGGTTTGTGAACTAAAAAGCTGTTGTTTTTTGTATCCAAAAACTCAAGTTTCACAAGAAAGTATTTTTTATTCTTAATAAATTCATTTTCTAATGAGCTTTATCTACATGTTTTACCCCTTTTCACCCCCCTATTGCTTGCTTCTTTTCAATGCCTCTTTAGAGATGAAAATCATTAATAAAATATATTCACCCCCCTATTTCTTACATCCTTACCTTGCCTCTTTAGAGGTATTCACCTCCCTATTTCCGGCTTCCTTGCCTTTCCTCTTTAGAGGTATTAACCCTCTTTTTCTCACTTCCTTTCCTTGCCTCTTTAGAGGTAATCACCTCCCTACTTCTTGCTTCCTTGCCTTGCCTCTTTAAAGGTATTCACCTCCCTACTTCTCACTTCCTTTCCTTGCCTCTTTAGAGGTATTCACCCCCTTTTTCTCACTTCTTTCCCTTTCCTCTTTAGAGGTATTCACCTCCCTACTTCTTTCTTCCTTGCCTTGCCTCTTTAGAGGTATTCACCCCCTATTTCTTGCTTCCTTGCCTTACCTATTTAGAGGTATTCACCTCCCTATTTCTTACTTCCTTGCCTTGCCTCTTTAGAGTTATTCACCCCCCTATTTCTTGCTTCCTTGCCTCCCCTCTTTAGAGGTATTCACACCCCTATTTATTGCTTCCTTGACTTGCCTTTTTAGAGGTGAATATAATTGATAAACTGTTTATACCCCCTTATTTCTTGATTCCTTGCCTTCCCAATTAATCCAACAAAAATTTCATTACAATTTTCTCCTTTTATTTTTGAAACTATTAGATTTTTTTCGAAGGGGTTTCTCACTTAAATTGGGTTTTAGTATTTTTCTTAATTTTATTTGAATTTTTTTTAAATCTACATCTGTGGTGATTTTTACTGATAGCCACTTAATTTGTCCCTTTTTTTAGCTTTTTGGCTTCTTTAATGAGCCCTTTTTTTCTACCAAGTTAACAATAAGATTTTATCTCACCTTGAATTTTTGATATATATAGACTATGTTACTCCCCCTTAAAAGATACCTAGATATATCTATTTAATTGAAATTCACAAAATTCACACAATAAAGATAATAAAATACTATGAATTCACAAAAAACCAACCATTATTTACTTATGATATATTGTATCATCAGTCAAATATTCTTTTATTCTATCTTCATGTTTTATTGTTCATTACTTTCAACTACAAAATTCAAATAAAACTATTAATAATGTTTAAAATTTGAAGGAACATAATAGCAAATATATAGTTCATTATTTAAATGAGAATTTCTTTTTGTTTTTCTCCTTACATTATTAGTTTTATATCATCATCATTCCAATATCTCAGTTTCCCTATATCAATACAGATAATTCAACCTGAGCATAGAAAATATATTTCATAATAAATTTTTACATATATTTAACCACTCAAATGTCAATATCTTAATTAATTCTCATAATCACTTTATATCACTTATACCAAAGTCAAAGATTATTATGTTACCGTGTCTCTATTATTTCCACTGAGGCATAAATCCTACATATGGAGATATTTTATGGTTGAAACCATAGTCAATATCCTCTTGCTTTATTTTTACCACATCTTGCATCACCTCATCACTATCTTCAAAACAGTGTCAATTGGTAATTTTGGCTTTCTTTTTACCCTTGCTTTGATTCTTTTCAACATCATTGACACTTGAACACTCTTCAAAGCAATCTAAATCTTCTACACTATATGAAGCATAATCTTAAATAACTGAAGCAACATCTTCAGTACCTGAAGCATCATCTTCACTCAGCTCTGAAAATGTATTTTTGCTAGTACTTTCACCATCATTAATACCTTCCTCACTTTCACTATAAAACTCTTCAAAGTCTTCATTAATCTCCTCATGATCCAAATTGTATGAGGAAGTTGCCTTGTCCCAGTATTTTTTTGTAAACTTTTTATCATTTAATTTTTCATCCAGATGTTGCTTCACTCTAATAGATTTCAGTGGATCAGGTAAAAAATTCTATCTTATCTGAAGTTGGTAAATTAATCTTTTGATCTGGGGGCAGATTATTTTACCAAGAAGAGTCATAAAAGTTGAGTGGAAATTGTTTAGGTGCTTTTGTAAAGGAAGTTTCCTTTGGATTCTTTACTCAGACACTAACATGGCGTTTTAGGCATTTTTCTTCATTGAAATCAGCAATATTCATTTCAGAATCCAAACAGCAAAAAAAGATATTGGAAGATTTTGAATGGTATGGTAGATTTTTCACAATATATTCATCTTTTTTAGGATTATACTCATCATTTCTATGAGGTTTAAGGCAGGAAATTATTTCCTGGCAGCATTGCAGAAACTTATTATTGACAGAAAACCTATATTGAGAATCACGGAGATGAATCATCAAGTAAAAAATGAGTATTTTTTTCTATCAGTTTCAAATAAAGTTACTTACTCTCTGAAAAGCTTTTTGTATCACTTTCCTTTCCTCAGATTCCTCAAATTTTCCATGAGATTTATGCTCACTTTCATAAAGTTTAGCTATTACATAGTGCACATAATGATTGTAGGCCTGTTGCATATTCCCAAGGTTGTGGATGTAAGTTTTATTTACATTAATGAGCTTATAAGCATTTCCAATTACTAATTGACAGGAAGTCATGATTACACTTATTTGACATGCTTCATTGTAGAGAGAATCATGTTACTCATTAAAGTCAGGCGCCCAGTGATGGAGTCCAAGTTTATCAAGAGTGCTGCAAATGTAAAACAGAAAGAACTCAGAGGCATGAACCTTTCCAGAACATAACTTTTTAAAACCTTCTTTCATGCCTTTTAGAAATTAAATTTCTTCTTTACCAATAATCTCAGAAGCTTTGTTGTATGCAATTGTATTTTTGATTTGTTCAACTGATGAAAATCTTTGCATAAACTCTACTCATTTGGCTTGAATTAGGGCTGATGGAACAGGGCAAGTTTCCAAAAGGCCTCACAAAAGTCTAATATGAAAATGAAAATTTTTCTTCAAAACTTAAAGGTGATTCAATAATCTGGGGAAATTGTGCATATAAACAAATTACTCATATTTTTCATTTCAATTCCTTCAGGAATATCTTTGGTAACCATTTGTAATGGGTGCTTCTTTGAAATTGAGTCTGGCAATTCAGCTTTAATTGAATTAATCTTATTGGAAGGAGTATTTGGTGCTTTAGATGAGGTTTTAGATTTTTTTGAAGTCGGCAGGGGACTGAAAGCCGAAGTTGAGGTAGAAGCAATGTGTTCTTTTTTATTTGTGGCATGAGCTGGATTATTTGACATTGAGTTGATATTGATTTTTTGTTTCTGATTTACTCTCTTCAATGATTCTTGTTGAAGCTCCATTTTATTAACCCTCTCTAGTAGCTCATAAATGACTTTATCAGGCTCAGCTTAACTTGCTTCAAGCAATTAAATTTGGGGATTATAACCTTGACCTGGATAGTTACCATGCCAGTTATTGCCATATGGATCACCCATATTACATGAAACTAAAAATATATAGAATTTAGAATAAAGAAGTTATGAAATTATGGTTAAAGGAGAAGTTTTTAGTCTTTTAATGAAGAATAAGAATATAAGAATGTGTTTTTGAATTCTAACAGCAGGGCAGGTAGCAACACACAAGCTAGTGAAGTGAAAAGGAAAAGATAGCCTAGACTTTTATATATTTTTTTTTGGATAAGATAATATATATATTTTTGGCAATAAATTAACTGAATAGATTCAAGATAAATTGATTTGATATTAATATAAGACCATATCACATTTTTTATTTGGCTATAGAAAATAAATTTTCAACAGCATGTTTTTCCCCTTTCAAAGAAGCTTGTTATACTGAAATCTTCTACTTGAATCTCCTTTTTTCTCAAAAATGTTCTTGTTTTTTACACTAAAAACTTAATTTTAACTAATGACATGAATAGTATTCCATTATGAATTAGATATAGTTTAGTGGATTTAATTGATTTCATTGCATGTATTTTTTATCAATTATGTTGAATGCTTGGAATATAGTTATTCAGAAGAATGACAAGCTACCTGCAGGTATATTTTTATTTTAACAACATAAAATATAGGTTGAGAAAAAAAATGCCTTGGTTACCATTAGTAAAAATTAGCCAAATTTGTGTTCCATATTTGAGAGCACCCTTCTTCTACGTTGAGACAGGCTAGCCGCTGATGAGTCAGCTGTTTTTTTGTAGTGTCATGTATACTTTTTTTTTATGATAGATAACAGCGTTTATCAAAACATATAGATTATATAACATAAAAATCCTTGTTAGGCGTGTCAGTTCTGGAAAATATGCACTTATCTAAGTGCAGATTTATGAAACACACTAGTTGTCAAGAGGTCTTTTACATCTAGAAGATTTTGGCAGAGCTCCAACAGTGGTATTGGGGAAATTTTGGGAATTTCAAATTGTGAGCACGTATAGTTATCTTTCTATTTGGATTACTAAAATTAAAGAGGTAAAATAATTTATAATTATTATTATAATTAATGGAGTAGTAATAAGTTGTTGTAAATACTAGAAAAATTAATAGATAGTAATAAATATTTTAGTATAGTAATTTGGTGTAATAAAAATAAGTAAGTAATGAATGTTTCAAAAAAACCAAAAAGGGAGGCCTTATATAGGCAAAGGAGAGAAAAATCATGGTATTAAAATTCTAAATAAAGTAGTATGAGAGAGAAAAAAAGAATATTCCAGAAGGAATATTTTCAAATAATAAAGTTTTTCCAAAAAGAAGGTGTCAAAGAAGTAAATTTACAGAATATGACAGGAATAAATTAATTTATTTAAAATTTACTGTAAGGGTCAATTCTAAATAAGAAGTTTGAATTTTTTGTATATATTTATTTTTATTTGAATATTAAATTTTTATCTGAATTTAAAATTTATTTTAATATTAATTTTTATTTATTTTAACCTTTCATTGAGCACAGTGATAGAAAATAAAAATATAAGGGACATTTTTATATTAATTTCAATTATTCACTAACTATACCCCTTTTGTAATTATTTAACTTATTATACGTAAAGTTAATGTAAATAAATTACAATTAATTAAATTAAAATAATAATGTCTGGCTTAATCCCAGTAATTAATTAATTATTTTACTGGGTAAGTCTAGCAGCCTGGCTGACACTCCCTCACTCTAAAAAAAATAAAAAAAATGCTATGATTTTTTCTTTTTATATTTTTTTAGCAGAGTAGGAATATTAAATATCTCTTTCCCAGGTATCCAAGAATTATATTCTGAAGATTTATTCTTGAATCTCAATAAGTATTCAGTACCTTTTTCAGCAGTAACTATCCTATCATTTATAATCTTATCAAATTCTGCTGTCTCAGCGATTTCATTAGGGGTCTTTTTTGGTCTTCCCCTCCTTTTGGGAAATAAATCACTATTGGATGTGTAAGGTTTCAAAAGAGATATTAGAAAAATAGGATGTTTTCTGTCATATGGAGAATACAGAATAACTTCAACTGCATTATCAACAACCATTCTTCTGACAAAAAATGGACCTACAAATGGGTTTTTCAATTTGTTATTACCTTGTAAAGTGAAGTGGACTGTAGAAATCAGTACTTCATTACCCTTTTTAAAAGTGTATTCTTTATGGGATTTGTCCCATCTCTTCTTCTCATATTCAAAGGATTATTTAATACACTTTTGAGCATGACTTCTGCAAAGTTGTTTCATTGGAAGAAAAGATTTTACACCAGGATGTAAATCAAACTATGGTATTTTATTATTGAGAATTTGGGCAGGAGTATTTGGAACATATCCCAGCCAGAGCTCAAAAGGCTTTTTCCGAGTAACAGAATGAACAGTGCTATTATAAGCAAATTACAACCCAGGAAGTAGGGTAACCCAATCATGAGTAAATCTGTCATTATCTTTGTACTCAAGGCCAAAGGCACAATACCTTCTTATCATGTCCTCTAAAGTCTGAATAATTTTTTCAGCTAATCCATCAGTTTGGGGGTGATGGGCAGTAGAAAGTTTCAGATCACAACCACAAACATCCATCAGAGACATCCAAAATTCAGAAAGAAATTAAGGGTCCCTGTCAGAGATTATGGCCTTAGGTAAACTAGCAGTATTAATCATATGAGACCACCATAGGAAGGCTAATTCTTTGGTGGAAACATCATTGTGGGTCGGGATAAATTTACACATTTTTGTGAATCTATACACAATAACCCAACAAGAGTTATACTTGCCTTTACCAGCAATGGGTAATCCTGTTACAAAGTCCATGTTTATTATCTGCCATGGTGCATCAGGGGATTCAATATGTTGAATAAATCCAGCCCTTTTTCCAGTCAATCTTTTTGATTTTTGGAAAGAATCACAGGATTCAACATATAGTTTGGTGTCCTCAGACATATGAACCCATCAAGAAGTGTTTTTAATTCTGATCATTGTTTTTTCAAGATCAAAATTTCCAGCCAGTATGTCATCATGACAAATTTTTAAGATGATCTCTTTCATAGAAGGAGGTATAACAATAACATTACTCAACTTTCTTCTATAATAGAGGTAGCCTTCATCAATTAAAAATTTACCTTTTTCCAAAGCCTTCTGGTACTTTGGTGGAAGGGTTTTAATTAATGCTTGTATTGAAGAATTCTTTTGATCATTTAATAAGGTACATAACTTTTTCAAGTCAGCGTCCTTATCATATAAATCTAGAATAAGCTGTAATAGCTCTTCATCCATATCAACCACATATATTCCATGAATATGAATAATTTCATCTTCAGGAACATATACAGGATTTGAGTCATCATTTGGCAAAGGTAATCTTGATAACATATCCAAATTTGAGTGAACAATACCAGCCCTATGAGCTATTGTCATTCTCCCTCTATATTCTTGAACAGCCAGTTGCCATCTGAACATGTGTCTGTTAGGTGTTTTCAGGTTTAGTAGGGATTTAACTGCACTGCAGTCAGTGACAAGTTCAAATTTCTGGTCATCCATGTAATAATGTAGCTTCTCTAGAGCCCATTCTACTGCTAAAAATTCTAGTTGAGTGGAACCATATTTAAATTCAATATTTCTCAAGGTTCTTGAGATATAACAGATAAATACTTCTGAAAACTTATCATTCATCACTTGTTTCTGATGGAGGGCAGCACCAAGACCAATAAAACTGGCATCAGTGTATAAAACAAATAGTTGATTAAAGTCAGGTAAAACAAGAATTGGTGCTGACAACAAAAAATGTTTCATAGTATCAAAATCTCTTTGTCTTTCACTGTTCCAGATAAAAGAAACATCTTTCCTAGTAAGTTAAGTAAGGGGTAATGCTATGACTTGGTAATTTTTAATATACTGTCTATAGTATCCACACATTCCCAAAAAACTCTGTAGCTGTCTAACTGTGGTAGGAGCCTATACCTGATGTATGGCTGCCACTTTGGTTTGGTCAACACATATCTATAACCCTGAGACAACATGACCAAGCACTTTTAAGGAATGAAAACCAAATTTGCATTTCTTCAAAGTCAGTGTCATATTTATCTCATCCATCTTATGGAAAACTTTACACAGGTGGTTAAGATGGTCCTCAAATGTCTGAGAGAATATAATGATATCATCAATATAAAACATCAGCCATCCTTCAATTATTTTTTGATGGAATGTGTTATTCACAACTTTTTGAAAAACTGAAGAGGAATTTTTAGGGCCAAATGGCATCCTAATATACTTTTAAATACCCATATGAGTAGCAATCATCAGAAAATTCTGAGAATTCTTCTCAACAGGTACCTGGTGATATCCCTTATTACCATCCAAACAGCTGATATATTTAGCACCTTGTAGGGTAGCATGTATAGAGCTAATTCTGGGTAAAGGGTAGATATCATCAACAGTATAAGTGCTCAATTCTCTGTAATCACCACATAACCTGGATTTATCCTTCTCATAAGAAATTAGGACAGGTGAGATAACACAATATTTAGGTGTTTCAACTACCTTTTCAATAATATTCATTTTTAAAAGGGTAGAGATATTGTCTTCAATATCCTTTCTCTTTGTGGGAGAAGCTGGATAAGTTTTCTTCTTTTAAGTAGGTGGTATTTCTGTCAAATGGCAAGATAATGAAAGCTTCATGTCTTCTTTTACCAATCCTAATTCATGTGACCCATGAGCAAAGGCCATAGGAAATGATTTGATCAATTCAATGATGAAATCTTTATCCTCACCAGAAAGTTGTTTTCCAAAAGAAGCATTGTCAATTTCAGACACAAGAGCAGGCATTTATTTTTTAGATCTTCCTTTATATTGAACTACAGAATGACATGTGTTAAATTCTGGCGTTAATAATTTCTTGGGGGAGGAAATTTTAAATTTTCTCTTCTCATTCATCCCCATTGTGAAGCATTGGTTTTAAGGGTCTGATTTTATGCCATATTTGATTAAAATTTCATTTCCCACAATGAACCAACTACTCAAGTTATCATTTTGCATGACAACAAAATCATGGTTATATTTGAAAAATACTGTGGCTTTGTATTTAACAATGGGGGACAAAACTGAGGCATAACCTCTCCAATTCTTAAAAATGATAGGCATAAGTTTTGATTTATAATCTTGGTCCACTAAGTGCTTTTTCAGATACTACGCTTCCTCCAGATCCAGAATCTAAAACAACCTCAATGTTGTTTTCATTTATCAAGACTGGTGCCTTGAGAGGGGCTATAATACTTGAGCTGTCCTCAAGGTTTGTTATGATCTCAGAATCCTCTACTGTAGATAAATCATTACTCTAAATATCAATATTATTTAAATAAAAAATATCCTCTTCCAGCATTAATATTTCTTGGTGAAATTCATATGAGATATTGCTGGCACAATCACTTGAAGTTTCATCCTGTGCTATTGTGTCATCAGCATGTTCCTCTGTTTGTTCAACAAGATTTATCTTCTTGTCACAAACATGGCCTTTCTTCCAAGGATTCCTGCATTTGAAGAAAGTCTCTGTTGCACACTTTTTGGGTGCAACAGGGGCAGAAGGTTTACCAACCTTTTACATAGGTTTTTGTTGGTAATTGGAGGTTTTCTCCAATGAAGCTCTAGAAATAAAACTTCAAGCCTCATACTTGTTGTTAAGAAGGATCTCATTACAAGTATTTATAAAAGAATAAGGTTCCCTTGAGGACTCAGTTCTAGAAACAATTAAGTCTCTCAGGGACATAGGTAATTTATAGAGGATCCTGTCCTTCCATAACTCAAACTCCATATCTGGGTCCATTGCCCTCAAGATTTTCACAAGTTTCATCAAGAAATCAATAGGTTTTTCAGTAGAAGAGTTATATCTGGTTTCTTCATATTTCCTTTGTTGAGCTAATCTAAACATGGAACCACCAAATTGTGCTTTAATTAATTTTTTCCAATCTTCCCATGAGTAGTCATTTTTATCCAAGAGAACAGATTCATACCACATTAGGGCTATATTTGTAAATAAAGAAAATATTTTTGACAAAAATTCCTCATCTGGGAGTTTATAAGAATTTTTTAGATTATCAATCCTGAAAATAAGCTGTTGCCAATCAGAGGAAGAGTCACCATCAAATGCTGTTACTAGTAAAGTTTTGGCCTATTCTTTTGATTTGAATTTGTTTCCTTATTACAAGCTTGTTTCTGAGTGATAAGTAGCTTTAATATCTCCAATTGTGCAGTAATTTCATTGCTTAATTCTTCTGTGGATGATCCAGGTACATCATCAGTTTTTAATGGAAACTCAGTGATATCAACAGGTATTTCTGGAACTAATTTTACTTTGGATGAACTAGGAACAGGTAAAATTGGGGTATCCTGCTCAACAGATTCTTTCAAAGAGATGTCAGAAAACTTTTGATTATATAACAATGAATTCAGTTTCTCTTCAATGGTTGTTAACCTAGTTTTTACTCTTGGAATACTAGATAAATACTCATTGATGGTTGCAAAAGATAATTGATTCTTATTTTGTAAAGATGAATAATGGTTACTCAATGTTTCTGACTTCATCTTATTTCCCTCTAGCTCCTAGCAACAGATGGACAAAGTATCTTTTAATTTAGACAAATCATTCTTGATATTTTGCCATAAAGAAACTTTCTTTTCATGAGTGACTTTGTAATGAAACAAATCATCAGAAACTCTATGTAACTCACTCTTCAATGCTTGATAACCCGGTTCAGTTAGCAAACTATTATATTTCTGAGTCAATTGAATGTGGTCCATTATATGATTTTGCTTAGCAATAATATCCCTCAAATATTCATCATTAATGTTAGCTACATCAGGAGTATTTCTTAATAGTGAACCAGAATAAATTTCCACATTCTCATAAAACTCAGGATCAAGTTTCTCATCAATAATAGCCATATCCGGACTTATCATTGAATTAGTAATTAAAACCAATGGATTAGATACATTAGAATATTGAGAAATTTGTCTACTATTCTCAGCCTCTACTTGTCTCATAGTCTCATCTCCTCTTCCAGAGTTACCTGAAAGAACTGAATCGGTTAAAAGAAATGGTACTTGAGATTCAATAGAGGGGCTTACCATGGCTTGGGCAAGACTTGGATGTGATTATTTTTTCTCTTTCTTCCTCCTTGGTATGGGTGAGCAGGTGTGGGGTTGAACTGATTGGTTCTTGAAGTACCTGCCTGAGGCACTTGTTGCTGTTGTCGTTGGGACAGATAATCCCACTGGGTGTTCAGCCACTCCCACTGCCACTTTGAGAATTCCACCTTTACTTGTTGCTGAGGGGCCAATTGTGGAAGAGCTTTTGGAGGAGGAGGTTTCCTCTTCTCTTGAAGGAAGGACTCTATATTTCTTACCTTTTCTTCTAGAGAGTCTGTTTTTGACCTCAGCTTGAGGTTTTCTGACCTCAAATCCTTGATGTGAGTGAAGAGCATTTGACTTGCTGATTCAAGGGCATATTTTTTATTTTGAAGCCTTTGGGAAGCTCTTCTTGGGGGTTGATAGAAGGCTTTTGATCCTGAGCAGTTGTCTCCACTAATATTTCAATCTCCTGCATTTATACATCCTGACTGGTCCAGTAATTGATTAATTTGAGACACTTTTGTAGTCAAAGGAGAACTTACAGAAGAAGCTTCATCATAATCAATTAAATCTAGTTCCTCATCACAGCCAGCAGAAGCCTCTTGATCAGTCATAGTTGTAATTAACCTGAACTGAGAGAAAGAAATATTTAATCAGTTATTATTTTTTACTTTATTTAAAGAAAAGTAAGGAAAAAAATTATATAAGTGATTATCAGGACTTTGTAATCAACTGGAGTAATTAAAATATAATATTTATCAGGGAAAAAAATAACTGAAATAATAATCACAATTTTATTAATTTTAAGATAATTTTATAACCAGGATTTAAAATAAATCAACTTAAATAATAAAATAATATAATAATTAGTATTATTTTGATAATTATCAGCACTAGAAGTCAACTGAAAAATTTAATTACCAGGACTTAATGTCAACTGAAAATAATTTAATTACCAGGACTTATTTTCAACTGAAATAATTTTAATTACCAGGACTTATTGTCAACTGAAATAATTTTAATTACCAGGACTAATTTTCAACTGAAATAATTTTAATAACCAGGACTTAATGTCAACTGAAATAATTTGATATAATTAATTTAATTACTTTACTGCCAGGACAATTTGTCACTGAAACAATAATATAAAATTCTAATTATCAGGACAAAAGTCAACTGAAATAATTAAGAAAAACAATATAATTAATTTAATTTTTATATCACTTCTAGGACTAAGAACAATATAGTTCTATCTTTGTCAACTATGATAAAAAATTTATTTTGCCAGACACCTCCCCCTGTAAAATGAGCAAGTTAATGTCACTTTACAGAGTGCTGAGTAAGAAAAGATGTACGTGTACAATGAAATGTGTAAAATGACTCACAAATAGTAATAAAATAATTACCACAAATATATATGACTATTGTCAATATATGAACCTAAGTTTTGGAGAGCGGTTCGACTCCCAGTGTGGTAGCCTAAAGTTTAGTATGGCACCTAAGTACGTAAATGGAGTTATTACGGCGTGCAAGATTGGCGTTATTATTTTTTTATAAAAGGGTTTTATTTAATTTATTTGAGTTTTAAATATGAAGAAATTGGTCAAGAGCAAATGCCTATGCGAAAACAATTTATTTTACGGAGAAAACTTATTTTTACGGTCTGAAGAGTTTATAAGTATCAAGTCAAGTCACTCAAGAACCTTGGGAAATTTTCCCAGAATTTTTACTATTTTTCTTATATTTTTTTAAATGAATTTTAAAGTTTTATAGAAATACTTACTTTTTTAGAAATTACTTAACTTTAATAAATTTTCACGGGGTGATTAGAGCTGCGCAGACTACGAAAATTAGTTTGGAATGTAAAGGGGGAGTGGCTCTATCATGTGTAATTTTTCTAGATTTTTTATTATAGTTTTAAAGGTTCTAATTGAGTCCGCTTGGACTCCGCTTGGACTCCGCTTGGACTCCGTACGGACTCCATACGGACTCCGCTTTGACTCCGTACGGACTCCATACGGACTCCGCTTTGACTCCGTACAGACTTCGCTTTGACTCCGTACGGACTCCGCTTCGGCTCCGTACTGACTCTGGGAGAGCTCTGGAGGGGAAAACTTAGGCACGTGACTAGGTATACTTAAGAGCCTCTCAAACTCGAAATTGAGGGGGGGGGATAAAACAAACAGCTTAATCTTTAACCACCACGGTTTCATTTTTTTATTACTCAACAAATTAAATAAAATTGTAATACCCTTATAACTTTATATTTTATATAAAACATTTTAGAAATACTACTCAACAATTTAAATCACACTTCATACAGGGTATCTTTAGAAAGGTCTTCATCACTGTGACTTGATTATTGCTGTCTCATAAAAATTCAAATTATTATAAAAACATAAAAGTCAATCTTTTCAGATCTTTCACTGGTACATCTTATTTGTTGTTATCAGTATTTCTTTTCTCAACAGCCACATTCTTTAAATCTCAATAAGCGTTAAATATTTCAGGGTTTCATTATTTTTATCAATCAGATCCAAGTAGACTGGTTAGCTTGGTGATTTAGAATTCCCATTTTGTTATTTTTATTGGAAGGACAGGGTTTTCAGCTAAATCCACATATCTCCTCCGGATTCTGCTTACAGCAAGGCGACTGTAAGAGTTTACCTTACCATAGTTGGTGCCCAACATGGGGTTCGATTTCTCTAGCTTTCTTTAAAGACTTACTTGGATCAAGAACGTTCTTAGCCTGCAAGAGGCATATTTACTGGAACTCCAATTGGATTTTTGTTATTGGCCTGCAAGAGGCTTGTTATTTTATCGATTGTTAACGCTTTTCATTACTTATTGGGATGTCTTCTTCTGCTGTTGCTTCTGGATCTTCTAACCCTCTTACTCCCTCAGTTAGAATTGTTTCTTGGGATGGCCCAAAGTTTGATGGGGAGGAGGTTAAATGGTTCATTAGCAGGTATGAAGCTGCTGCTGCTGTTGATGGTGCTTCTCATGTGGATATTGTGAAGCAAGTTAGGTTTTTATTGCTGATAGGGAGGTGGAAAAAGAGGTTATTGCTATGCAGGCATTTAAGGACAAGGATTGGGTTAAGCTTTCTAAAGCTATGGTTGATAGATGGGGTGTTAGGTTTACTATGATGGACCTCAATAAAATTGTTGGAGACTGGCAAGCAAAAGGTGGAGTTTCTTCTATGGCTGACTTCAAAAAGCTCTGTGTTCAGTTTGATGAAGTGGTGGAATATCTCATACTGGTGGATGAGTTAGTGCATGAGAACCAGGCAAAAGATTTTTTTTGGTCAGCATGCAGTAGGGATATTCAAATAGACGTCTTGAAGGATCTTTCAAGAAAAGATTTGATGAAGGAACTGCCTAATGGTGAGCAGAAACTGCCGGCTCTGGAGGTTATCAAGGACAACATTCAGGCCCATCTCAAGTTGTTAGCATTGGACAAATATCAAGAGTCCTGCACTCAATATGTTAGCAAGGTTAGCGAAGTTTTGGCCGAAAACAACAATATTATGGTCAAAGCCCAGGAGGCCAAGAAGGCACAAATGGGATTACCTGCTGCTAAAGTTGAGGGAAATGTAGATAATAAGATGGTCAATCACCTGGCCAATTTAACGAAACAATTAAAAATATTTTTTCAAGAAACTCAGAAGGCTAACAAGGCCCCAATTGCTTCTTTGTCAACATCGACTTCTTATCAGTCCAGAGGTTATGAACGTAGAAATTATAATGGCAATAATAATGGTAACCGCTTCCCAGGCAATGGGAGAAATGGTGGGAATGGTGGTAGTAGTTATAGAGGTGGCTATGATGAGCCAAAGGTGTGCTCCTATTGTAATAGGAGAGGGCACAGAGCAACAGTTTGTTTTGCTCTTGATAAGGATATGGATGCTGGGCGAGTTTTATTTGATGGTAAAGTTTATAAATTTCCTGATGGTTCATTCATCAATCCCAGTGATGGACAGTCTCCTTCTGATTTGGTCAGAAGAAGTTTAACGGCTGAAAGGAGAGCCAGATTTAAAGAGGTGACGGATGAAGATGTTAATGCCAAGGGTGGCAAAAATGGTAATGGTGGAAAAGCTGACAAAGGTAAAGAGAAAGAGGTCAGTAAAGCTAAATTTTCTACTTCTTTTGGTGGTTTAGAGCTGGCAATGGTTGCCCAGGTGGAGGGTAGCTGTATGGCTGGCGAATACGATGTTAATGCTGCTAGAAGAGCAGCTGCTACTAAGGCAAAGAGTAGCATTCAGAGCCAATTGAGGGCTAATCCTGGCAAGGCCAATAACAAAGTGAACCCTTACTCTAAGGACAAGAATTCTAGTGCTCAAACTGCCTCCAACAAATTGAACCCTTACTCTAAGGACAAATTATATAAAATGCAGAAGGGGATTGCTGATATGGGGCCCCCTAGTTATGGCAAGTTTGATTTAAATGGTGAGCCTATGCCAGAGGATGATTTGGATTCTGAGGAGGATGTACTGTTGGCGTCTCTACCCAGACCAAGTTTTAGCGGTCCCATCCCAATGGAGGGAGTAAGAAGGACTAGCGATGGATCAGGATTAGTGCAAGAAGCTGGTGACGGAGTTAGGGTTATAGAAAGTGAAGATGTTATAATGGGGGGTGAAGATGGCTCGGTTGGACCTCAAGAGGTACCCAGGGCCAAGGTTGTTAAATCAAAGGTCCAGTTTGAGCGTCCAGTACTATCTGGTCAAGCTAATGCGATGGACGTAGTTTTGAACAGGGTGAATCAACTGCAGATTCCCTTATCTTTGGGGGAGTTATTTACGATTATTCTGGCGCTTGCTGAAAAGCAAAAGAAGCATTTGACGAGGCGTCGGGTTTCCACTGGAGAGGTGGAATATATTTGTGAAAATGCGGAAAAATTTGGGGAAGATGTAGATACGCATTTTTCCGCTCCCCTGGGTTACTTGGTGGTAACTCTTAACGGTAAAGAAGTAAAGGGCTTGGTCGATTCAGGGTCTCAAATTAATTTAATTTCATTGGAGCAAGCGACAAGTATAGGCTTGCCAATTAAAAGTGGGACTGGGGGAAACCTCAGAGGTATTGGAGGGCATGCAACAGAGCTGATGGGCACAGCTGAGCATGTCAGGTTAGGCATTGGTGGATCTGTTGGTAAGGTTCACTTTTATGTGGCCAGAGGAGCAGTCAAAACTGTTCTGGGTGGTCCTTTTTTGATGGATTTTGAGGCCAGGATAGGGTATCAAGCTGGCATGGGGATTAGTTTGGAAATAACCGGTGAAGATATGCCGAGGTTACATATGCGGTTAGCGCCTCCTGGAGATGAAGGTTGGGAAACAGGGACGGGGATTACTACTCTGTGCCAGTGTTGTGTTTGCACCAAGAAGCGGCATATAAAACGGACGGCTTCTGGTGAATTATGTTTGTTGGAAAGGGATGAACGCCCTCATTTTTTGGGGTAGAAGGGGCTGATCACTCTAATGTTGTAATCTCTCCTCAGGATGAGATCCCGGATTGCAATAGGTCAGCTCACTTGGAGATAATTCAAGTGGATTCTCAATTATTTTCTGTTAATATTACTTTGGAGTGCAAATACATTTTGGACTTTTTTATATGTTTATTGGATTTACCCTGTTTTTCTATTAAATTTAAAAATGGTGAAAAAGGCAAAATGGGCCAAATTAGGTTGGATAAAGATTGGAAGGGTATGTTTTTGGGCCTCCAGCAAGAGGTTAAACTGCAAGTATCTCCTTCTATTCAGGACCTCCAGCAAGAGGGTAAACTGCGAAAATCTTATCAAAACCCAATTAAAAATCTCAGTATAATTAAAACACAAAAAAATAATTTTGGTGAAAATTCAATTCCGGTCTTCCAGCAAGAGGTTAAACTGCCAACTTTCTTTACGGGCGATTTACTGTTGGATAAGGGAAGCAAAGGTGTTGGAAAATCTGTTTATAAATTAGACGAGGGAAAGGAAAAAAGGGTAAAATTTAAAAATGAAATAAAATATTTTTCTAATTTTTCTTATTCTGATTCTGACAATGAAGAAGATTCATTTGATGAAATTTTTAATGGCGATACAAAAGAAAATGTTTTACCTCAAGTTTATTTAGATGTGGACGCAGCCAAATATAAGAAAGTAGCAAATAAAGTTCGACCTATTAATGAACCGCTACCTGCTGAATTAAATCCACCCTTGAGAAGAGCAAGGTTATCAAGAGATCCTTATGAAAGTCCCTTGGTAAAGAATCCGCCTGAATTTTCTGAGACATCAAGAATCACTTTTGAGAGACTGGGTGTTGTTAATTTTGGACCTGATGGTTGGTTGTCTGGAGAAGAGAAGAAGTTGTTGTTGGATGTGATGGTCAAGCAAGAGAAGGCCATTGCTTTTGTAGAAGAGGAGAGAAGTGTGTTGAGGCATTCCTATGGGGAGCCTTACAAGATTCCTGTGGTATGTCATGAACCGTGGCAGCAGAAACCAATTCCTATTCCGGCTGCATTAAAAGAAGCCTATATTGAAGTTGTCAGAGAACGGATACGCACTGGACTGTATGAGCAATCAACGTCAAGTTATTCTAGTCCGGTATTTTGTATCAAGAAACCGAATGGCAAGCTTAGAGTTGTTCATGATCTTAGGGAATTAAATAGGGTTACAATAAAGGATGCTGGGATACCGCCTAGTGCTGAGGAGTTTGTTGAAGCGTTTGCAGGGAGAGTGTGTTATGGTTTGGGAGATATTATGAGTGGATATGATGAGAAAGAGTTACATCCAGACTCAAGGCCTCTCACTACATTTGATACACCACTTGGACGTTTACAGTTAACAAGATTACCTCAAGGAGCAACAAATTCAGTTTCAGTTTATCAAGCTCAGATGGCTTGGATCCTTCAAGACAAAATTCCACAATATGCTGGAATCTTTATAGATGATGGAGGAATTAAGGGACCAACAACCGACTATGATAACCAGGTGTTGGAAGAGAATCCCGGGATACGCAAATTCATTTGGGAGTTTGCAATTACTTTAGAAAGAATCTTGTTTCGAATTGAAGAGGCTGGTTTAACTATTTCAGGTTCAAAATTTTCATGTTGTGTGCCAGCCTTAGAAATATTAGGCCATGTGGTATGTAGAGAGGGTAGGATTATGTCCAAGAAGAAAGTTAACAAAATTCAGTCCTGGCCAAGACCCAAGAATACAACCAAAGTTAGAGGGTTTTTAGGCGTTTGCTTATATGTTAGAATGTTTATTAAGGACTTTTCTTCATTGGCAGCTCCATTGAGATGGTTAATGAGAAAGGATGCAGACTGGGAGTGGGATGAAGAGTGTGAGAAGGCATTTGTGAAGTTGAAGGAGGTTGTGGGGAAGGATTTAGTCCTGCACAAGTTGGATTATGGAAAAGAAGCTGGCAGAATTTATTTAGCAGTTGATTCAAGTCAGATTGCATCTGGGGCGGTTTTGTCTCAGATGGATAAAGCTGGTTACATCAGGCCCGTTAGGTATGAATCTGTAGTATTTACTGAGGTCGAATCAAGATATTCTAAACCAAAATTGGAATTATGTGGTGTGGCGAAAATACTGAAGAAACTTCAGCATATTTTGTGGGGGCAACATTTTGAGTTGCAAGTGGATGCGAAATCGTTAATCCAGATGATTAATTCCCCAAGTTTACCAAACGCACCCATGTCGAGATGGGTAGCTTTTATTCAACATTTTTTGTTCGATTTAGTTCATAAGCCTGGAAAAACTTTTACTATGCCAGATGGTTTATCAAGGAGACCACCCACTGAAGAAGATTCAGACTCAGAAGAGTTCGATGAAGATATACCTATTATCAAAGCCAGCACTAAAGGAGCTGAAGAATTTCCATACCTCCCCCATGAGGTTAAAATGGCAGGACTATTGTGTTTAGATTATGGTGATGATGACCTCCACCAAGAGGATAAACTGGAAAATAGTTTTTATGTTAATAAAGGTGTTGGAAAAGGTGTAAATAAATTCGGTAGAAAGGAGGTAGAAGAAGATGTGGTGTATGTAGAGGAAGATGGATTGGTAGTGTGGGATAGTAGTAAATTAAGGAATGGTGTATATGTTGGAGAATTAGAGAATTTAAATAAAAAGGTGGATAAAGAGAAAGAGGTATCTTTGAATACGGTTTACGAAGGATCCAAAGGTTCAGAAGAAAAACGTCGACATAGCTCGATTAAAGATTTATTTAGGGGTCAAAGATTATTGGCTCATTCATGTGCAGGTGATATTGGTGATAGAGAAGTCCCTATTGATGTTATATTAATCGATTTTCAAGATGAAGTCTGGGGTCAGACTGGTTTTTATTTTTTGTTAGTCAAATATTTGTTGACTTTAGAGAGGCCAGAAGAGTGTGAAGACGATGAATGAGTGGCTATCAAGAGGAAGTCATCTACATTTTACCTATCTGGTCGACGTTTAATGAGGAGAAGGTATCCAAATCCTCAAGTGGTTATATCTCAACAGAAGGGGCAAGAATTAGTTTTGAAATCACTGCATGAAGATCTCGGGCATAGAGGCGTTGGAGAAACGTTTAGAAGAATTTCTGATCAATTTTGGTCGCCTGGCATGAAGATGGCTGTTAAAAAATGGGTTCAGTCAAGCAAAGAATGTCAAAGACGAAGTTATTTAAGGCCAAAAGAACCTGGACGTGCGACCGGTGAATATACGCTCTTTGGGAGAGTTAGTTTAGATGCCGTTCATATAAAAGAGGGACGGTATAAATATTTAATTGTGGCCAGAGATGATTTATCTGGTTGGGTAGAGGCAGCGCCTCTTATTAATTTAACTGCCAAAAATTTGGCAGAATTTTTTTTGAATAATTGGGTATATAGGTATGGGGTGATGAAGTTGGTAACGGTAGATGGAGGTCGTGAATTTGGGACAGAGTTTAAAGAGGCCGTATTGAAAGTTGGATCAAAGGTTAGGGTAGCAACCCCATATTATCCTGAAGCTGAAGGCATGGTTGAAAGAGGGCATCAAGTTATTAAGGATGCTTTAGTTAAAATGTGTGGGACAAGTGCCGAAAAGTGGAGGCACTATTTACCTTTAGTTTTATTTGCTGATCGAATCACTGCCAAAAGGACGACCGGATTTTCACCTTATGAACTTGTTTTTGGACAGAAAGCAGTTTTACCGGTTGATTTAAAAGCTGAATCATATCTTGGAGTTGACTGGGACACGGTCAAAACTACTGAAGAATTATTGTGTGCGAGAATGATGCAGCTAGAAAAGAAAGAAGAATATTTAGAAAAGGCATATTCGCGGATGATGAAGATCAGAAACCAATCAGTTAGATATTGGGATGAGCGTTTGGCACATTGATTAAGGAAACCTTTGAACCCAGGAGATATGGTCTTGGTGTATAATAGGAGTTTGGAAAGTCAGTGGGGAAAGATGTTTGCAGATAGGTGGAATGGACCGTATAAAATCAAGGAGCAAGTTTCCGGTGGTTCATATGTGTTAGAAGAGTTGGATGGAGTAGAATTGAAGAAGAGGGTAGCGGCCAATCAAGTGAAGCGGTTCTATCCTAGAGGCACCAGGAGTGCCAAAGTCTTCCTCCGCAATGAGGATAAACTATGAAATTTCTTAAATTTTATGGATCCTCCGCAATGAGGATAAACTATGATATCAATGAAATTTTATGGAACCTCCGCAATGAGGATAAACTATGACAATTATCAAATTTTATTATCCTCCGCAATGAGGATAAACTATAATACCAACAAAATTTTATGGCTACCTCCGCAATGAGGATAAACTATGATGTTTTTAAAAATCTTATCGACATCCGCAATGAGGATAAACTATCTTCTTTTTTTTTTTATCAAAAATACTTTACTATCGTTACACTGTATATGGGCGACGAAACTATGATGAAACTTAACGAAATTCAAGAAGACCTTCTTTGAAATTTTCAAAAACTTAAAATTCTTAAAGTATGGGTGAAGATAGTGTTGGAAAATTTTTAAAATTTATTGGAAGAAGTGTTCACAGGGGAACCTTCTTAATTTAATAATGGAAAGTGTGGGGGTAATTGATGGGCTGGCTGCTCTATACACAATTACCCCATAATGTTCGTTTCCAAAATTTTCCCTGTTTCTAGTTGAATCCTGGCTTTGTCTTTTAATTATAGGAAGTCCACTAAGACTATAAACTGGAACGAATCAAGAGACACGGCTCTCAATGCCAGATTCAAGATTCCTTTATTTATTTTGTTTTTGATTTTTTTATGTTAGATTGTGATTTCATTACTTTAATATATATTATAATTATTGTAAAGGTGATGCTCACTGGTGGTCTCTAATCATTTTTATAAATTGGAGGGAGCCCACCCAGTGATCATCATTATAAAAATTATCTTCTAAAAACTTTCATTTATTTTCTTTTCTTTTCAATTTCTCAAAATTGTGTAACCACATCAAGTTGCACTTGGATGTGGGTATGATGTCGAGGGTAGGGCTCATCAAATGGCCGGGGGGCATCTTTTAAAAATTTTATTTTGAAATTTTTTTATTATTATTACTTTTTTTATCTATATTTTCACATTCATTTATCTTTCTTCAAAAATTAAATTTTAACTTTTATTTCAAAAACTATCTTTTCTAAAATATTTTATTTTAAATTAAAAACAAAATTAAAATTAAAAATAAATAAAAATAAAAATAAAAATAAAAATAAAAAATAAAATAAAAAATAAAATAAAAAAAATAAATAAATAAAGAAATAAAAAAATAAAAAAATAAATAAAAATAAGATAATAAAATAAAATAAAAAAAAATAAAAAAAAAATTTATTAATTAAATCAAAAATATTATTATATTTCTTAGTTTTATTTTTCAGTCATCATTTTTTTTAGTTTTATTCATTTAGGTTAGACAGGAAACAGGGTCTAGGGGAACTTAAAACCTATGGGATTTTACTTCAAGATATCTGTTAGTCCTCCAAGACTTTAAACTGGCTACTGTTCAAGACGTTCTTTAAGATTTTTTATATGTATTTGGATCTGTTAGTCCTCCAAGACTTTAAACTGGCTACTGTTCAAGACGTTCTTTAAGGTTTTTTATACATATTTTGGATCTGTTAGTCCTCCAAGACTTTAAACTGGCTACTGTTCAAGACTTTCCTTAAGGTTTTTTTTATACGAATTTTGGAGCTGTTAGTCCTCCAAGACTTTAAACTGGCTTATTTTCAAGACTTTCATTAAGGATAATTTTCTTTATCTTGACATCTGTTAGTCCTCCAAGACTTTAAACTGGCTACTGTTCAAGACATTCTTTAAGGTTTTTTATACATATTTTGGATTTGTTAGTCCTCCAAGACTTTAAACTGGCTACTCTTCAAGATGTTCTTTAAGGTTTTTTACACGTATTTTGGATCTGTTAGTCCTCCAAGACTTTAAACTGGCTAATTTTCAAGACTGTCATTAAAGATTTTATATTGGAGCTGTTAGTCCTTCAAGACTTTAAACTGAATTTCAAGGATGATTAAGATTTTATGGATATTTTCGGAGACAGATTTTTTTTATATAAATCAAATGATAGGTCCACCAAGACCTTAAACTGGAGTGTTATCAAATGATAGGTCCACCAAGACCCTAAACTGGACTATTATAAAGCTGTTGGGTCCACCATGACCTTAAACTGGATTTCTTATCGATCAAATGTTTGGTCCACCATGACGTTAAACTGGTAGTTCATTCATTGTTTAGTCCACTATGACTTTAAACTGGAAAATTAATATCTGCAGGATAATTCAACATTCATGGGTCCACCATGACCTTAAACTGGATCTCTTGTCGATCAAATGTTTGGTCCACTATGACGTTAAACTGGATTATCAAGTTTATTCAATCTTTGGTCAAGCCTAGGCCTTATTTAGGAATATTTCAAGTTATTTATGCACTTAAACGATCTTTGGTCCACCAAGACCATGAACTGGCAATCAATTATATGTTTGGTCCACCAAGACTTTAAACTGGAATGTCATTCTTGTTTGGATAACTCAATTCAATCTTTTAATTTATCACTGTCCACTAAGACTCTAAACTGGTTATTCAATTATTTCTGGAATTGGGTGCTGATAAGCTTTAGGAGGTTAAAATTTTAGGTGGTGATGATGCTAAGGAAAGCATAATGAGTAATTAGGTGAAATTTGTGGCGCTTTAACATGGTCTAAAGTTAATATTATTATTGGAAGCCTGGCAAAAGTATTTTATGGGTTTTCTGTATAGCAAAGTTTGAAAATTGTGATGAAGGAATCAGAAGTTAGGATGGTAGTTGGATTTTAGGGAATGATTCATTTTAGTGCCTCATTGTTAGGCCATTTTTGGTTTGAAGCTTGGAGGACCTTATGGCGAGAATGGAATCATAGAATTCGGCTCAGTGGGGGGCCCTATGAGGTTGGAATCAGGAGTATTTGGCTCATAGGAAGATCCACTCTCTCAATGCTGTGACAAGAAGGAAGACTGGTTAATGGGAGTCTGAAGGGATTCAAACCTTGCTCTCGTAGTGGAATCATCACAAGATTTATATTATTTTATTTTATGTTATATCAAGCCAGAGAAGAAGAAACAACGTTTTTATTATAAAGAATTAAAAGAAGACCAGCTAAAACAAGTTTATCAAATTATTTTATTAGAAAAGATAATTCTTTTGGAATTGCTCAACCACTTATGCAAAGTTATAAGAATGGGGACATTCTCAATTGGAGGGAGGATGTGGTAGCCTAAAGTTTAGTATGGCACCTAAGTACGTAAATGGAGTTATTACGGCGTGCAAGATTGGCGTTATTATTTTTTTATAAAAGGGTTTTATTTAATTTATTTGAGTTTTATTAAATATGAAGAAATTGGTCAAGAGCAAATGCCTACGCGAAAACAATTTATTTTACGGAGAAAACTTATTTTTACGGTCTGAAGAGTTTATAAGTATCAAGTCGAGTCAATCAAGAACCTTGGGAAATTTTCCCAGAATTTTTACTATTTTTCTTATATTTTTTTTAAATGAATTTTAAAGTTTTATAGAAATACTTACGTTTTTAGAAATTACTTAACTTTAATGAATTTTCATGGGGTGATTAGAGCTGCGCAGACTACGAAAATTAGTTTGGAATGTAAAGGGGAAGTGGCTCTATCATGTGTAATTTTTCTAGATTTTTTATTATAGTTTTAAAGGTTCTAATTGAGTCCGCTTGGACTCCGTACGGACTCCGTACGGGCTCCGGATTGACTCTGGGAGAGCTCTGGAGGGGAAAACTTAGGCACGTGACTAGGTATACTTAAGAGCCTCTCAAACTCGAAATTGAGGGGGGGGGGGATACAACATACAGCTTAATCTTTAACCACCACGGTTTCATTTTTTTATTACTCAACAAATTAAATAAAATTGTAATACCCTTATAACTTTATATTTTATATAAAACATTTTAGAAATACTACTCAACAATTTAAATCACACTTCATACAGGGTATCTTTAGAAAGGTCTTCATCACTGTGACTTGATTATTGCTGTCTCATAAAAACTCAAATTATTATAAAAACATAAAAGTCAATCTTTTCAGATCTTTCACTGGTACACCTTAATTGTTGTTATCAGTATTTCTTTTCTCAACAGCCACATTCTTTAAATCTCAATAAGCGTTAAATATTTCAGGGTTTCATTATTTTTATCAATCAGATCCAAGTAGACTGGTTAGCTTAGTGATTTAGAATTCCCATTTTGTTATTTTTATTGGAAGGACGGGGTTTTCAGCTAAATCCACATATCTCCTGCGGATTCTGCTTACAGCAAGGCGACTGTAAGAGTTTACCTTACCATACCGGTCGTAGAAAAAATGTAAGTCATGTGGCTGATGACGCTCATTGTTCTTGTCGTTTACTCTTCCTATTGGCACCTCGTTGTCAATGGTCCCTCGGTTTCCGGCTTCAAGATATCAGTGCGCCGTTGACTATTAGGAAAGAGACTCAATTTTCAGGAGGTCTTTTACGTCTAGAAGATTTTGGCCGAGGTCCAACAGTAGTATTGGGGAGATTTTGGGATTCTCAAAGTGTGAGTACGTATAGTTATCTTTCTATTTGGATTACTAAAATTAAAGAGGTAAAATAATTTATAATTATTATTATAATTAATGGAGTAGTAGTATGTTGTTGTAAATACTAGAACAATTAACAGATAGTAATAAATATTTTAGTATAGTAATTTGGTGTAATAAAAATAAGTGAGTAATGAATGTTTCAAAACAACCAAAAAGGGAGGCCTTAGATAGGAAAAGGAGAGAAAAAGCATGATATTAAAATTATAAATCAAGTAGTATGAGAGAGAAAAAAAGAATAATCCAGAAGGAATATTTTCAAATAATAAAGTTGTTCCAAAAAGAAGGCGTCAGAAAAGTGAATTTACAGAATATGACAGGAATAAATTAATTTATTTAAAATTTACTGTAAAGGTCAATTCTAAATAAGAAATTTGAATTTTTTGTATATATTTATTTTTATTTGAATATTAAATTTTTATCTGAATTTAAAATTTATTTAATATTAATTTTTATTTCTTTTAATCTGTCAATGAGCACAGTGATAGAAAATAAAAATACAAGGGACATTTTAATATTAATTTTAATTATTCACTAACTTTATCCCTTTTTTAATTAATTAGTTTATTATAGGTAAATTTAATGTAAATACATTATAGTTAATAAAATTAAAAAAATAAGGCATGGCTTAATCCCAGTAATTAATTAATTATTTTACTGGGTAAGTCTTGCAGCCTGCCTGACACTAGTCCCAACACTGGTGGATTTCAAATGTGAAAAAGTCACTTATTTCACTCAAATCTGCACTATCTCAACCAAAAGTGCTGGTTTCACCATTCCGCACAACTCACTGATTTTTCAGCATCATCTCATTTATACGCAGCACTCCGCAGCATAACACTTCTCATTCACACACAGCACAACACAGCATAACACTTCATATCTCTTAACATTGTGCATCATCTTCATTTTTCTATCACATAAGAGTCATGCTTTCCTCAACTCAAGTTGTAATAAGCTACATCAAGAAATTTTGGTCATAGCTCTTGATCTGATCTTAGACTCTGATTTCAAATCTGATTCTGACCTTGATGAAGATTTTCTTTTTTTATCTAAAATGACCAAGAAATGTTACCTTCACCACAGAAAATCTGGGGGTGAACTGCTAGCAGTTCCCTCTATTTGAAACTATCAGGAATTTATCAGGAAACAGTTGGGAAAACATCCTGAAACTGTCAGAAATATGTTTTTAATTCAGATGAAAAAACATTGAAAAAATAAACTGTCACAGATTGAACCCAGAACAATCCCTCCTTGAGCAGAGCTTAGGAACCACATTGAACAACAGTCAATCTCAGGTTTGTCAAAAGGTTGAACAACATCACTTAGCATACCTTAATATTCAAATATTAAACTTGAATATATGTTGTGTGTTTGATATAGATGCATATGCATTTGAATTTGCATGGTGGATACTTATTGCATGTTGAAAATTGATGTGAAATGCCTATCCAAAGTGTATGCATAATGACTATGAAGAATTAATATGCATAAAAATATGCATAAAAATATGAATAGTGATTATGCATAAAAATATGCATAAAAATGCATATTGAATATGCAAAAAAATATGAAAATTGAATATGCATTAAAAATATACATATTGAATATGCAAAAAAAAGGTGCATATATGTATATAAATAAAATATATTAATATGCATATAAATCTGTATAATGAATATGCATATGCATATGCATAAATATGCATTATGAATAAAATATGCAAAAAAATGATGCTTAACAAGTATATTTTATGCATAAATAGAAATATGCAATATGAATTCATATTGCATACAAATAACACTGGTAAACCAACTTGACCAAAACTCATACTAAATTATCATTCTGGACTAAATAGGTGTGAGGGAAAGAAGAAAAACAGTCTGACAGTAGAAAAATGCTATATGCACTCATTTTGTGGCAGAGCAAATGAGAAGTGCTGAATTATGGTTGGTGCCCATAATTTAGTATGATATCATAATTTTATTTAATTGTTTTCCATATTGAAAAGACTTTTGGTTGCTTGGTATGGATCTAGCTGTGCCAGGGTCTAATCTAATTATTTTAACAATTTCTTAATAATTAACGGGTTTTAATACAAAAACAGGTTGTATTTTTTGTGAGATATTGGATATGATAAGGTCTTTTGTAAACAAACTTATATTGTCTAAAAATATTTGTGAATCAGATGTGGGATAATCACTACAAAATATTGTAGTACTGTGGGCAATAAAATATATGCACAAGCAGTAAAGAAAGGACTGAGTGCACCCTTTTTGTGCAGTGGGAATCATTAGGGTGGAATTGTGGATGAAAAATATAATTCAAGTGCCAACCTGAGGTTTAACAAAACTTCAGCAGAACCATTTGGCCATATCAAACAACTTCTAGTGAAATTATTGAGAGAGAATTGATCACATCAGACTGCATGTAACCGAAATTGTCCAGCACAAGTTTGGCCAAACTTGTGCTGGACACATTTATGATGGAGAGTAGCTAGGGTGGAATTTTTCTTCAGTTCATCTGGTATTTCTTATAAATATGTCCATTGGTATTTGTTCTTTCTGCCTCACTCATATATATCATTTGATTAATTTATTTTCACCATTATATTATTAATATTATAAGTATAGAAAAAACTCATGTGTCAAATGCATACCAGGTGATGTAACATCTTTTATAATATTATGAAATAAAGGTAAGGAAATATGAAAATGATTAGCTTTACAATAATTTAAATAGATATTTTTAAAAAAAAAGAGAAATAAAAAAGTAAAATTAACCTCAAAGAGATCAATTATGAAAAACAAAATACTAGCAAAATTCTTGCACTCAAGAGCCAGTAGAAGTGTTGAAAAAAATGGGAGCCATCAGGGCTAAATTGTAATAAGTGACCTTTTTTTTAAAGATAAAAAATTATACACTTGAGGTTGGAAAGAACGACAGGTGGATTATTCAGCTAAACAAAACTACTTGTAGTGAAGATTGATAATAAAAAGTGTTTTTTGTTGCCATAGAGAGAAATGATCCCATCTGACTGCACATGACCAAAAGTGTCAAGCACAAGTTTGGCAAACTTGTGCTGGACAATTTTATGATAGAGAGTAGCTAAGGTAGAATTTTTCTTCAGTTCATCTGGTATTTCTTACAAACATGTCTACTGGTATTTTATCTTTGTGCCTCACTCATAAATATCATTTGATTAATTTGGTCACCATTATATTATTAATTTTATTAGTATAGCAAAAACTTGTGTACCAAATGCATACCGGGTGAAGTTACACTGTGGTCTTCCAACATTGGCAGGGGCCTTTGTTGTGTGTTTTGGCGCTGTTTGTGCATGTCTTAATTGACATCTGTTGAAGAATTGGGTATTTTTCTGGTTTTATTCCGTGGATATTTGGCCTGCGGGTATTTGGGTACTATCATTGGATAGCCCCAGTTTTTCTATATATTTCATGTCTTGATAATATTTTTCATATTCTAAGTTTCAAGGGGTCAATTCCTCATTCTTCAGTTACAAAAGATAGCTGTTTAATTTTGTTTTTTGTGTTTTACAGGATAACCGTAAGTCTTAGGGTTAAGTACTTAGTACCATTGGATAGGGCTAATTTAGCTCTATATTTCATGTCTCAATGTTGTTATAGTGAAATTCTGTGTTTTAAAGGTTTTAGTAGTTGTAGCTAATTTTTCTAAGTAGGTTAGGTGTTTTTATTGGTTTTCTGGCTTCAGGGAAGCTGGGCCACTTCAGGCGGCACCTCCGACATCGGGCTGCCTGCCCGCCTCTGTTTTAAAAGGTTGGGGAGCGCTTCTGGAGGGTTTTTTATTCAATTTGGCTGGTACAGGCGCCAAATTTGTTGGTGTGAATATGCTCTTAGTTAGTGGTCTGTGTGTACATAGTGAATAAGACAGTCTGGGGCAACTTTAATTATCATACAACCATCCGGAGGTGATATCCTTGTTCCTCACTCAGTTTTCACTGTTTTTTGGCCACAATTGGCTGTGTTTGTTGCAAGGTTAGTTCTTCATTTAACTCAACTTTGGAAACTGTTTTCTATGGTGTAGTCTTGCAAGCTATATCAAGTATTATTGCTGTCTCTGGTGTGGATTTGCAACCTACATCAAGTATCATTGCTTTCTCTGGTGTGGACATTGGTCTACATTTCAGTTCTTTGGTCTGGTAGTCTGTCTGGGGACTACTTTCTTGGCTCATCAAGCAGTCAATTGTGTTGAAAAAGGGGCTTTAGCAAACAGGAACCAACTTACTTTAGCAAGTAAATCTCACTCTATTTGTCTAAAGGGACAGGGGATTTTCTCTCTGGTTTTTCTCCAACTCCCTTGGTCAAGGCCTATAGCTAGTACTATAGGATTGTCTACATTTCTGGCGCCCAAAGTGGGGTGAACTTGCTAGTTTTTTGTAAAATCTCTGTTTTCTTTGGTTGGCTCTTTTTGGTGTTTTGGTTTGGAGGAATGGATTCTGGTTCCTCTTTTCCTGTGGTGACTATCAGTGGGGGAGATGGTCCTCCTGCTGTGATGGTCAAGGAGTGTGTAAGGATTAAAACTTGGGATGGTACCAAGTTTATTTGGGAGCATGTCAAGTGGTTTCTAGAGAAGTATAAAATTGCTGCTGGAGTGCATGGTGCTTCCTACCTGGACATGGTGAAGCAGATTATCTTCTTCATTGGTGATAGGGCAGTGGAGAAGGAGACTGTGGCCATGTCTGGCTACAAGAAGAGGGATTGGAAGTTATTGTGTAGAGAGATGGTAGATAGATGGGGTGTCAGGTTCACTATGGTGGATCTGAACAAGGCTCTCAGTGAATGGCAATCTTATGGTGGTGTTGGTAACTTGCATAGTTACAGAAAGTTTCTGCTACAGTTTGATCCTGTGGTGGAATACTTGGTGGAAGTGGAGGAGCTGGCACATGAAAATGCTGCCAAGGATCTTTTTTGGTCTACCCTGGCTAGAGATGTCAGGATGGATGTGTTGAAGGAGCTCTCAAGGAAGGACTTGATGAAGACTCTTTCTAATGGGGAGCAGAAGTTGCCTGACTTGGATAAGGTGAAGAAGGCTGTTGAGGCCCGTTTGAAGTTATTGGCTGTGGACACCTATCAGGAGGGGTGTGCCAAATATGTCAGCAAAGTCAGTGAGGCTTTGGCTGAAGAGGAAGTTAGGGTGAAGAAGGAGGATAAGAATATGGTGCAGGTTCCCAAACAGGAGAGGGACCCAATGGTGGAGCAGTTGGCTGATATCACAAAGCAGCTGCATATTTTTGTTTAGGAGGCTGAGAAGGTCAATAAGGCACCTTCTCAGCCCAGAGATTTTGATAGGAGGGCTGGTAGGAGTGATCCTTGGGTCTGCTCTTATTGCAGCAGGAGGGGGAACAGGTCCATTGTTGGGCATTGAACAGGGATGTGTCTGAAGGAAAGGTGGAATTTGATGGCAGGGTTTTAAAGTTCCCTGACGGTTCATTTGTGAAGCCCAGTGAGGGGCAGGCTCCTGTTGATTTTGTCAGGAGAAGGGGTGGTCTCAATCAAACGAGACCAAGGTTTGAGGAGATTTCTGAGCAGGGGAAGTCTTCTGGTATAGTGGATGATGACGTCAAGGGAAAGAGGAAGGAGGTCAATAAGGTCTCTTTTTCTACTTCCTTTGGCGGTTTGGAGTTGTATTCCTGTGGTGGACAGTCAAGTGGAGAATTCTTGGCTGGTGTTTATGATGTGGAAGCAGGGAAGGTGGGTAGGCCTAAGAGCAGCTCTCAGGCCCAACCAAAGCCAAATGCTTCAAAGGTGGATCCTATGGTGAGTGCAGCTAGGAAGAGGTACAGCAAAGAGGATCTGTACAAGATGCAGAAGGGTATGGCTGACATGGGCCCCCCTAGTTTTGGTGCATTGGACATGAATGGTGAGCCAATGCCAATGGAGGTTGATTCTGACTCTGAGGAGGATGTCCCTTTGGCTTCATTGCCAAAGCGTGCCAGAGTTAGAGGTTCTGGGGAGGGATCTGGTTTGGACCCTGTTAATGGTAAATGTGTTGGTGATGTTGGTCCTCAAGAAGCTTCTAGGACCAAGGTAGTGAAGCAAAGAGCTCACTTTGAGAGGCCAGTAGTTTCTGGTCAAGTTAATGTTATGGACTCTGTCCTGGAAAGGATGAATCAGGGTCAGGTTTCCCTTTCTTATGGGGAATTGTATGCTATCAGTCCAGGGTTGGCTGATAGACAAAAAAAGTTGTTGACCAGGAGAAGAATTTCTTCTGGGGAGGTGGAATACATCTGTGATTCTGCCCAAAGGTTTGGTGAGGGGTTGGAAACTCATTTTTCTGCTCCTCTGGGATATGTCAATGTCACTCTGAATGGCAGGGAGGCAAGGGCATTGGTGGATTCAGGTTCTCAGATAAACCTGATTTCTTTGTTTGAGGCAACACATTTGGGCCTCCCCATCAAAACTGGTATTGGTGGGAATTTGAGAGGGATTGGTGGCCATGTCACTGAATTGGTTGGAACTTCTGAGTTTGTGAAGTTAGATGTTGGTGGAGCCTCAGGGAAGGTTCATTTTTATATTTCTAAGGGAACAGTTAAAGCTGTTTTGGGTGGGCCATTCTTGATGGATTTTCAAGCAAAAATTGGTTATCAATTTGATTAGGGAATCAGTTTGGAGTTGAATGGTGAAGATGAAAGGAGACTTCACATGAGGTTATCATCCCCTGGAGAGGATGGTTGGGAGACCAGGCCTGGTTTATCTTCAATGTGCCAGTGCATGGATTGTTGCAGGAGAAGGAAAGAAGTTGGTTCCGCCTCTGGGTTTTTGGAGTGTGGCTCAGGCTCTATTGAGAGTCTGTCTTTTTTAGAGTAATAAGGGCTGATCAACCTAGTGCTACAACCTCCCCCCAAGATGAGGAAATCCCAGGTTGTAGTAGGTCAGCTCCCTTGGAGATATACCAAGTGGATTTTCAACTTTCTCTTTTTAATGTTTCTTTTCTCTGCAAGTATTCATCAAGTTTTTTATCAAGTCTCTGTTCTCTCTCAAGATTCTCAATTATTTTTAATTTAAGCTCAAGGAAGAAGATTGGTTATATATCTTTATTGAAAGATATGCAGAAAAGTTTTGGAGTGGTGAGATTGGGGTCTAAAAGTAAGTCCTCTCAATTGTGCACTGCTAGGGTTTCTTCTACACCTTTCAAAAACATTACCTGGGCCACACCTGTGAGCATTGGGGAAACCCCTGGTTATTTTTGTAGGTCAGAAGAAAACTCAATAAAAGAAGATAAAAATTTCAAGATAATTCAAGAAAATCAAGAAAAAAATCTGAAGATAATGAAGAAAGAAGATCATCAAGATCAATTTTTGGGCCTCCAGCATGAGGTTAAACTGCAGAAAATTATAAAGAAAGAAGATCATCAAGATCAATTTTTGGGCCTCCAGCATATGGATAAACTGCACAATTTTAAAAGAGTTGATTCTGAAGATGAATCAATATTTGAAGATTTGGAAGACAGAAGTGAAGATGAAGATTTGGTATTGCGGAAAAGTTTTGGAGTGGTGAAAATGGGGCCTAAAAGTAAGTCCTCTCAATTGTGCACTGCTAGGGTTTCTTTTACACCTTTCAAAAACATTACCTTGGCCACACATGTGAGCAATGGGGAAACCCTTGGTTTTTGTTCCAGGTCTGGTGGTAAAGATTTCCTGAAGATCCCTCAAGTTGAAGGTGGAGTGGTGAAGTATAAGAAGGTAGCACAGAAGATTAGGCCTGTCAATGAGCCTATGCCTGTGGGTTTGAATACACCCTTGAAGAGACCTCCTTTGTCAAGAGATCCGTACTGTACTCCTTTGGTGAAGAATCCTCCAGAATTTGTAGAGACGGCTAGGGTGACTGTGGAAAGGTTGAAAGTTGTTAATTTTGGTCCTGATGGGTGGTTGTCTGAAGAAGAAAGGAAGTTGTTGTTGCACATTATTGTGCTAAGGGAAAAAGCTGTGGCTTTTGTTGAGGAGGAAAGGGGTGTGTTGAAGCACTCTTACAGGGAACCTTACTTGATTCCTATGGTTTGACATGAACCTTGGCAAATCAAACCTATTCCAATTCCAGCTGCTATAAGAGAGGATTTTGTGGAGATTGTTAGGGAAAGAGTCAGGAATGGGTTATAAAAACAATCAACATCCAGTTACTCAAGTCCGGTTTTCTGTGTAAAGAAGCAGAATGGGAAGTTGAGGGTGGTTCATGATCTTAGAGCCTTGAATAGAGTCACTATCAAGGATGCTGGTATGCCACCAAGTGCAGAGGATTTTGTTGAAGATTTTGCTGGAAGGGTGTGTTATGATTTGGGTGATATTATTGGTGGTTATGATAAGAGGGAACTTCATACGGATTCAAGGCCTCTCACAAATTTTGAGACTCTTTTGGGAAGATTTCAGCTCACTAGGTTGCCTCAAGGAGAAACTAATTCAGTGGCGGTATATCAAGCACAGATGGCTTAGATTTTTCAGGATGAGGTTCCTTCTCATGCTGGTATTTTTATTGATGATGGTGGAATTAAAGGACCATCCACTGATTATGGTAATGAGGTGTTAGCGGAGAACCCTGGCATAAGGAGGTTTGTTTGGGAATATGCAATAACTCTAGAGAGAGTGTTGTTTAGGATTGAAGAGGCTGGTTTGACCATTTCAGGGTCGAAATTCTGTTGTTGTGTTCCTGTTTGGAAATTCTGGGTCATGTGGTATGTAAAGAGGGAAGGATTATGACGAAGAGAATGATTAATAAAATTCAGTCATGGCCAAGGCCTAAAAATACTACTGAAGTCAGGGGATTTTTGGGTGTGTGTGTATATGTCAGGATTTTTATTAAAGATTTTTCTTTGTTGGCTTCACCTTTAAGGAGGTTGACCAGGAAAGATGCAGATTGGGAATGGACAGAAGAGTGTGAAGAGGCTTTTCAGAAGTTGAAAAATGTTGTTGGGGAAGATATTGTTCTTCACAAGTTGGATTATGGTGTTGGTGCTGGAAAAATTCATCTGGCAGTAGACTCAAGCTATATTGCTGCTGGTGCTGTTTTGTCTCAGGAAGATAAAACTGGGAGGGTCAGGCCAGTGAGATATGAGTCTGTGGTGTTTAATGAGGTGGAATCTAGGTATTCTCAACCTAAGTTGGAATTGTGTGGTGTAGCAAAAATTTTAAAGAAGCTACAGACGATTTTGTGGGGGCAGCATTTTGAGCTGCAGGTGGATTCAAAATCTTTGGTTCAGATGATCAATACCCCTAGTCTTCCAAATGCTCCAATGACTAGGTGGGTGGAATTTATTCAAAATTTCTCTTTTGACCTGGTACACAAACCAGGTAAAACTTTTACAATGCCTGATGGATTATTAAGGAGGCCACCTACAGATGAAGATTCTGAGGCGGAAGAGTTTGATGAAGATGTTCAAGTGGTTAGGGCCAGCACTAAGGGTGCTGAAGATTTTTCTGACCTCCCCCAAGAGGCTAAACTGGCTGGATCTGATCTTGATTCTGGTGATCGGGATGTTTTTGTTGATGAAGATGGATTTGTTGTTTGGGACAGCTCAAATTTGAAAAAGGGTGTTTTTGTTAGTGAACTAGATTCTCACAAGGTTCAGTGGAAAGAGAAGGACATGCCAAAATTTAAGGATTGGTGTCCTGGTTGGGCTGGTAAACTGGCTCATGTTCAAACTGGTGATTTTTATGACAGAGTTGTACCCTTGGATGTTGTTTTGTTGGATTTTGAAGATGAGACCTGGGGTCAGCCTGGGTTTTATTTTATTATGGTGAAATATCATTTGACCTTGGAGAGGCCAGATAGCTGTGATGATGATACTTGGTTGGCAATTAAGAAGAAGAGTCCTGGATTTTATGTGTCAGGAAGAAGGTTGATGAGGAGAAGGCATCCTAATCCTCAAGTTGTGGTGACTCAGAAGAAGGGTCAAGAAGTTGTGTTGAAGTCTTTTCATGAAGACATTGGTCATAGAGGCTTTGGGGAGACTTATAGAAGAGTAGCTGACAGATTTTGGTGGCCAGGTATGAAGTTGGCTGTGCAGGGTTGGGTTCAATCTTGTGAAGAATGTCAAAGAAGAAGTCACTTGAAACCTAAAGAGGTCGGCCGTGCTACTGGTGAAACAACTGTTTTTGGAAGAGTCAGTCTGGATGCTGTCCATGTTAAAGAGGGCAGGTATAAATATTTAATTGTTTCCAGGGATGATTTGTCTGGTTGGATTGAGGCAGCGCCTCTGGTTAATTTGACTGCCAAGAATGTGGCAGAGTTTTTGAAGAAGGAGTGGATTTATAGGTATGGGTTGATGAAGTTGGTGACTGTTGATGGTGGGCCAGAGTTTGGTGCCAAATTTAAAGAAGCTGTGGCTAGTGTTGGTTCTAAAGTTAGAGTGGCTACACCTTATTATCCTGAAGCTGAAGGCATGGTTGAATGAGGCCATCAAGTTATCAAGAATGCTTTGGTAAAGATGTGTGGAGATAGTGCTGAAAAGTGGAGGCATTATTTACCCTTGGTGTAATTTGCTGATAGGGTCACTGTGAAGAGGACAACTGGCTATTCTCCTTATGAGTTAATGTTTGGTCAGAAAGCTGTTCTACCAGTGGACTTGGAAGCTGTCTTTTATCTTGGAATTGATTGGGATGATGTGCACTCAACAGAGAAATTGCTCTGTGACAGGATGCAACAGTTGGAATGTAGAGAGGAATGTCAAGAGAAGGCATACTCTAGAATGATGAAGATTAGGAATCAATCATTCAGATAATGGGACAAGAAGTTGGCTCATAAACTCAGGAATCACTTGAAACCTGGTTGTTTGGTTTTGGTGTATAATAGAAGTTTGGAGAGTCAGTGGGGAAAAATTTTTTCTGACAGATGGAATGGACCTTACAGAGTCAGATCTCAGGTGTCTGGAGGTTCTTATGTTTCGGAAGAGTTGGATGGTGCAGTCTTGAAGAAGAGAGTGGCTGCAGACCAGGTGAAGAGGTTCTATCCCAGAGGCACTAGACATGAAGAAGATTGACTCTTCAATGAGGATAAACTATGGAACTTTCTTTAAATTTTGGAATTTTTGGTGTTGCAGAGCAACTTTTGTGTTGGAAACTTTTTGTTAGAAGGTACCCATGGGTGGGGCTTCTAGATTTGATCTTGGCAAGTGTAGGGGTAACTGATGGGCTGGCTGCTCTGTAGAACAGTTACCCCAGATTGTCTGTTTCCAACCCTTTCTCTTAATTTGGTTGAACCCTAGTATTGGTTTCTTTTCACAGGTTTTAGTCCTCTATGACTTTAAGCTGGAATTTTCTTTGGTTTTCAAGTGCTGGACTCTTCAATCTTATTGATTTTGTTTTATTGTGTTGGATGATGTGTTTTTGTTAGAAGGTACCCAGGGGGGGCATCTAGATTTTATTTTGGCAAGTGTGGGGGTAACTGATGAGCTGGCTGCTCTGTAGAACAGTTACCCCAGAATGTCTGTCTCAAGTGTTTTGTTTTTACTAGTAAAATTCTAGTTCTGTTGTTTATTATTCAGGTTTCAAGTCCACTATGACTTTAAACTGGTTTGGGACTGGCTTCTTTATCTTTGATTTTTTTTGGATTGGTGGTGGATCACTGGTGTTCTGCCATCATTTTTACATATTGGAGGGAGCCCACCCAGTGATCATTTCTATGGACTGGACTTTCTCTTACTGGACCCTCTTTTAATCTGGACCATCCATGGATCTGGACTTTCTTTGATTTTTTAGTTATGATTTTGCTAGATAGTAGTTTCAGATTATTTTCTTTTTTCTCTTTTTTTCTTTTAATTTTTTACGGAGGTTGTTAAAATTATAAAATCAAAAAAATATAGGGTGTTACCACATCAGGGTCACCTGGATGTGGGCAAGCATTGGTGGGGAAAGGCTCATCAATTGGCTGGGAAATGCTATTTTATCATTTTAGTTTATTTTATTTTTATTTTCATTAATTTCATTTTTATTTTTTATTCTCATTATTACCCTTAATTTATGTTTCTTATTTCAAATTATTTAAATTATTTAAGGTGTATCCACATCAAGGTGCACTTGGATGTGGGCAAGGTATCAGGGGATCAGCTCATCAATTGGCTGGGGGATACCATTTGTGTTATTTTTTATTTTTTATCTTTTATTTTATTTCATTTATCAATTTTTAATTTTAGTATGTTAGTAGATTAAAAAAAATAGAATTTATAGTTATTAATTGTTTTTTATTATTTATTTATTATTATGTTTCTAATCTTTTTGCAGGAGCTCATTGTCTGGATGATGAAGTTTCTGGAGGCTGGTCTGGATTATGATGTCGTTTTTGTTTTTTGTTGGGGTTGTTGGAAGCACTGTGTTCTTTGAAGTGCATCCTGCTGGAGAGTTTATATGGATTATAATGGGCAGAAATGGGTTTGTGTGGAAGTTCAGAAGAGGAAGAAGAAGAGGCAGGAATGGATTGTTGGAAGGTGTGCTTAATGATCCTAGAAATCTTCCAGTGGTCGTCCAGTAGTTGTTTCCTCAAGGTTTTCTCAAAGTCATTTAAAGGTCCATGGAGGGCAAAGGCTTTCAGCATGTTTTAACACATGGTGCTGAGGTGTTGTTTCATGTCTCCATAATCCAGGGTCAAAGAAGTTTCTAGAGGTTGGCCAACTCCAATAGTAGATTCAGGAGGAGGAGTGCCAACTAGACAAGAAGAATTGGATCAGTAATTATTTTTGTTGAATAAATTGAATGAATTAATGTAGTACTTACAGATCAGAAGCTCATCAAATTTGTAAGCGGCCAGAATTTGGACTTCTGAAGATTTTGGAATGGTGATAGTAGGTTGATGAATCAGGGAAAGATATGGATTCTCTTGGTCTTCCTCTGAAAGGTTTTGAGAAGGTGAACTAGGAGACTGATGTTCCTGGGGCCTAGTTGGAGCAGCAGGTCTGCCGTTGCTGTTGTTAATATTCCTGCTTGATTAAGTTGGATGAGGTGCTGTTGATGGAGTACAAGGGTTGTTATAAGATGGAGCAGGAGAGGGTGATTTGGAAGTGGATTGATCTCTTCTGGATGGAGCTTTTAAAGGAAAGGAACTGTCAGAAGAATAGTTGGCTGACAGAGGAGAGGTGTAGTTTCGTTGCCTTAACTGGGGACAAAGTTGTTGCTTTGGTGCAGTGTTGGGTTCTCTGGTGTCTTCCTGGGGTCCTCTGGCAGATCTCCTAGAGGTTTGGGAAATTTTGAATTATTTGGACCTTGGAAGGGTTGGCTGCATTGCTCTAGGAGCAGTGGGAGGTAATTGTGTGGAGTTGTTTTTGTTAATTGGAGGAATTCGGCTGTTTTCTGGTTGTTTTTGGAGGTTTTGAGCCTGATTTTCACTGTCTAGTGAGGCGGGAAGGCCGCCTGACGTCAGCTGGGCCACCTGGACGCGGTCTAGAAGCCTAGGAGCTAGTTTATCAGAGATAAAAGCTCTTTCTTGGGAAGTTAACGCAGGCCTTTTTGGGAGAGTTCTGGAAACTGAGTTCCGGGATCTTCTGGATGGTGCTGAGGATAAAGATGAAGAGGCTGGACCAAGCTCTGGGGATCTGGTAGGGGATCTGGAGAGGTATTTATGAGAAGGTGAAAAAGGAGGAATAGGGTTGTTGGAATCTCTGTCACATTTCTTCTTTTTGGAGTAGCAAGAATCACAAGCCCTGTTGTAGAATTTGGCTTCAGGAGTTGGAAGAGTGAATGTGCAAGGTCTGCACATGTGGATGCACTGTTTGCAGGCATAATCCTTGGGAGCAGTGAAGCAAGGAAGAGTAGAGGAGTCAACATCAGGGGATCCAGCCATGATCTGTGGTGAGAAAAGATGATGGAAAGAGATAAGAAGGAGATTTTTGTCAGTGATGGGTAGATGATGAAGTGAAGGTGGAAGTTCAGCAGTTTGGCTGTAGGTGTGTTCCGTATGAAATTGGCTGCGGTTATTTTATGCAAAACTCTGGTAGCTCTCTAAGACTTTAAACTGGCTGGTTTCAAGAATAGTCCATCAAGACTTTAGACTGAAAAATCTATGGCTTCAAGATTAGTCCCCCAAGACTTTAAACTGAGGGCTGTTAGTCCCCCAAAACTTTAAACTAGGCTTGTTTGATGGTGTAGTCCCCCAAGACTATAAACTGAGGAATGGGTTTGAAAGATTGGCTGAGGGTATCCACAGGGGGAGCCTCTGAATTTAGCAAAGGCAAGTTTGGGGGTAATTGATGGGCTGGCAGCTCTATTAACAATTACCCCAGAATATTAGTTTTTTCTCTGTATCTTAATGTGGTTGATCTCTGGTTCTGGGTTTATGATTTAGGTTTTTGAGTCCCCCAAGACTTTAAACTGAGGGTTTTTGAGTCCCCCAAGACTATAAAATGAGGATGGTCCCCCAAGACTTAAAACTGAGGGTTGTTTGTGGTTACATCCTATAGAGGGTGTGGTCAATTTTTCTTTTCTGAATCAAACTCAAGTACTAGTGGAATTACAGAGGGAATCAAGAGATGAAATGAAGCGTTCAGAATTAGCCTTGAACTGGTGAATGAGGTGTCTTTGTTCTCAATGTCCTGTGGATCTCTAGCAGAAGGTGTTTCTGTTGAGATTTGTGTTGTTGGAACTTGGCCTTAATTGTGGGCAAGTGGTTTGGTGTTGTTGGCTCAATGGATCCTACATTGTTATCATCACTGTCACAAGACAAAGGAACTGAGAGGTCGTCAGTTTTAAAAAGTGGAAAGAAGAAATAGAATTTTTTACCATCAGATGGACCAGGGATGGTGGAACTTGTTGTTTTTGTGGTTTTGGCACTCTTTTGGGAAGGGTGTAGCTTTGTGATTAATCCGGGAATCAAGAGAGATGGCCTAGCTCTTTTGATGCTGGTAGAAGATGGACCAGGTTGAGGTGGAGGTGAAGCTGTTGCAGAAGATAATGGAGCAGGTCTGTAGCAGGACTTTTTTCTGGAGTGGCAGACATCACAGGATGTTCTGTATGGGTAGACAGGAGGTGTGATGGTGCAGATTAAATTATTGTCGATGCAGTATTGGCAAGGACCCATTTCAGAGGCAGATTTGGGAAGAAGGTTGAACATGGTGGTTTGATGAAGAAAGAATGTGGACATTCTTAATTGGAGGGAGGATGTGGTCTTCTAACATTGGCAGGGGCCTTTGTTGTGTGTTTTGGCGCTGTTTGTGCATGTCTTAATTGACATCTGTTGAAAAATTGGGTATTTTTCTGGTTTTATTCCATGGATATTGGGCCTGTGTGTATGTGGGTACTATCATTGGATAGCCCCGGTTTTTCTATATATTTCATGTCTTGATAATATTTTTCATATTCTAAGTTTTAAGGGATCAATTCCTCATTCTTCAGTTACAAAAGATAGCTGTTTAATTTTGTTTTTTGTGTTTTACAGGCTAACCTTAAGTCTTAGGATTAAGTACTTAGTACCATTGGATAGGGCTAATTTAGCTCTATATTTCATGTCTCAATGTCGTTATAGTGAAATTCTGTGTTTTAAAGGTTTTAGTAGTTGTAGCTATTGTTTCTAAGTAGATTAGGTGTTTTTATTGGTTTTCTGGCTTCAGGGAGACCGGGACGCTTCAGGGGGAACCCCTGACGCCGGGCAGCCCGCCCGCCTCTGTTTTAGAAGGTTGGGAAGCGCTTCTGGAGGGTTTTTTATTCAATTTGGCTGGTACAGGCGCCAAATTTGTTGGTGTGAATATGCTCTTAGTTAGTGGTCTGTGTGTACATAGTGAATAAGACAGTCTGTGTCAGTATAGTCTAGTATATAAGTATGATATAATAGTGTTATTTTATGGTCCTACTACTTATTAATAAATGATTTAGTGATTAAACCTCAGGGGAAGACTAATAGAATAGTTATACTCAAATAAAACTCACAATACTTGGATTTAAATGCGTGCTAGTGGTGGAAAATAGAAGAATAAAATATAGTTATAACTTTTATAAAGATAATATCAATTTATAAGGGCTTTATAATATATTTCTGAATACTAATAATTGTATTGTAGTGTTTGTTTGAAGTGTAGTAATTGAATGATGATAATAAACCGTCAAAATCCCTTCTTACTTATACCCAAATCCACTGGAGTGCACAGACCTTCAATCCAGATGATGTCACTACTATCCCCAGCAATTACAGCACTGTGAGGGCCCATCACCTCCCCATGGCGTCCACTTCAAGCAGTTTCAACACCTAGACCTCCAGTAAGGACCCTCCATCACTATTAATAATAACACAGAGTCATACCATAAATAGAAAACCCAGATAAAAGCGGATACCATAAAGAAACAGGAAAAATAAATGATCAAAAAGAGATTTAGTGAAACTAAAAGCATATAAAGGAAACAAATAAAATGTCCAAGCCCCCAATAACATCCCCAAGCATCCACATTAACCCAAAAACATCTTTCCAACCCATAAATCCGTGAATAACCATCCAAGGAATAATTTTAGTTGTCCAAACTGGGTGTATGCGCCTGATATGGGTGTCTATGCTTCTGTAGGCGTTGTGAGTCCACTTATTTCGTCCATATGACCTAAAATAAGCAGAAAAACAAAGGTTATAGGCTATTAAGGGGCTAAAACCCACTTATATACCTAAATATACATAATATACTGCATATTTCACTGAATATGAGATTTATGTATACATATAAGCTTATGTATGTCAATAATTACTTCATATCACTTAAGATAAGTATATTATGACTCCATTAACACCTTAATAAGTATTATTAGGCCATGGATAAGCTATTTAAACTATTATAAATTATATAATAGAATAATAATTATATATATATATAATAAAATAATATATATTATTATTTTAACCTTATTTTTAAGATATAAGCTTAATCTAGTTAAGGTTATCTTATTTTAAGCATAAGAAATACTCAGTCCTAAGGATATTTAGGCTGACACTCCCTCACCCCAAAAAAAACAATAAAAAAAATGTTAAGACATTTTAATTAATCTTAAGGAATGAAATAATAAAAAAAATAATTTTTATAATACATATACTGAATGAACAGTATTATTTAGATTTAAATTTTTTCAAGAGATTTTTAAGATCAGAGATTTCATTTTCTGGAATCCACTGGTCATATTCACTTGATTTATTTTTAAATCTTAATAGATACTCAACTCCCTTTTCTTTAGTAAGGTGTCTCTTTTTAAGTATCTTTTCAATTTCTGCTTTTTCCACTATTTCTTCAGGTTGCTGTTTATGCCTTCCTGATCTTCTTGGAAAGAGAGCAGTATCATTAGAATGGTATGGTTTTATAAGAGAAATAGGAAATACTGGATGTTTTCTATCATAAGGTGCATATAGAATAACCTCAACAGCATTATTACCAACCATCTTTTTAACTACAAATGGTCCAATGAATGGATCCTTCAATTTAACATTACCATTTAAATTGAAATGTAGCGTTGAAATAAGGACTTCATCACCCTCTTTGAACATTTGTTCTTTATGGGCTTTATCCCATCTTTTCTTTTCATACTCAAAAGCCTTATTTATACATTCTTGAGCATGTTTTCTGCATAATTCCTGCATCTGAAGAAAAGATTTAGTACCTGGATGAATATCCAATCTAGGTAACTTATTAAGAGTTTTAGCAGGGGTATTAGGTACATAACCCAACCATAACTCAAATGGCTTTTTGCCAGTGACAGAATGTACTGTACTATTATATGCAAATTCTAAACCTGGGATAAGGGTTACCCAATCATGCGTGAATTTGTCATTGTCTTTAAAATTAAGACCAAAAGCACAATATCTTCTTATCATATCTTCTAAGGTTTGTATCATTCTTTCTGCTAGCCCATCAGTTTGTGGATGGTGTGCTGTAGAAAGTTTTAATTGTCACCCTGAAACATCCATAAGTGACGTCCAGAACTCAGAAGTAAATTTAGGATCTCTGTCAGAAACTATTGCTTTGGGGAAACCTGCTGTATTTAACATTTGTGTCCACCATAAAAAAGCTAAGTCCTTTGCAGAAACCTCTTTGTGGGTAGGAATAAATTTACACATCTTTGTAAATCTATCTACAATTTTCAGCAGGAGTTATAACTCTTATGCCCTGCTATTGGCAAACCTGTTACAAAGTCCATGTTAATGATTTCCCATGGAGCTTTTGGTTGCTCAATTCGTTGTAATAAACCAGCTCTTTTTCCTGTTAATCTTTTAGATTTTTGACAAGAATCACATGTTTCAACATATTTCTGAACATCCTCAGACATGTTGATCCACCAAGCTGTGTTTTTTACTCTGGTTAATGTTTTATGGTAGTCAAAATGACCTGCTAATATATCATCATGACATATACTTAACATAAACTCCTTCATTGAAGGGGGAATTACAATTACATTACTTAATTTTTTCCTGTAATATATAAAACCATCCTCAATGGAAAATTTTCCTTTCTCTAATGCCTCTTTATACTTATTTGGTAATGTTTTTATTAAAACATTCATTGAAGCATTAGATGGATCATTTAATATTGTAGTTAATTTACTTAATTCAGGATCTGAATTATAATTATCAAGAATTGATTGCATAAATTCATCCTCAAGATCTACAATATAAATGCCATAATTGCTAATAATCTCTGATTCAGGAACATAAGCAGGATTATCATCATTATTAGGCAGAGGTACTCTAGATAACAGATCTACATTAGAGTGCAAGGTTCCTGCTCCATGTGTAATAGTCATCCGTCCTCTGTATTCTTGTACAGCTAATTGCCATCTAAACATGTGTCTATTAGGGGTTTTCATGTTTAAGAGTGACTTAACTGCACTACAGTCAGTTATTAACTCAAATTTTTGGTCTTCAAGGTAATAATGTAGCTTTTCAAGAGCCCATACTACTGCCAAACATTCAAGTTGAGTAGCACCATATTTCAATTCACCACTTCTCAGAGTACGTTATGGTAAGGTAAACTCTTACAGTCGCCTTGCTGTAAGCAGAATCCGGAGGAGATATGTGGATTTAGCTGAAAACCCCGTCCTTCCAATAAAAATAACAAAATGGGAATTCTAAATCACTAAGCTAACCAATCTACTTGAATCCGATTGATAAAATAATGAAACTCTAAAATAATTAACGCTTATTGAGATTTAAAGAAAGTGGCTGTTGAGAAAGAAATAATGATAACAACAATTAAGGTGTACCAGTGAAAGATCTGTAAAGATTGACTTTTATGTTTTTATAATAATTTGAATTTTTATGAGACAGCAATAATCGAGTCCCAGCGACGAAGACCTTTCTAAAGATACCCTGTATGAAGTGTTATTTAAACTGTTGAATTGTATTTCTAAAATGTTATGTAAAAAATAATAATGTTATAAGGGTATTACAAGTTATTTTAATTTGTTGAGTAATAAAAAATGAGACTGTGGTGGTTAAAGATTAAGCTGTATGATGTGTCCCCCCTCTCAATTTCGAGTTTGAGAGTCGCTTAAGTATTCCTAGTCACGTGCCTAAGTTTTCCCCTCCAGAGCTCTTCCAGAGTCGATCCGGAGCCCGTACGGAGTCCGTACGGAGTCCGTACGGAGTCTGTACGGAGTCGAAACGGAGTCCGTCCGGACTTCCGGACTCAATTTAGAACCTTAAAACCATAATAAAAAATCTAGAAAAATTACACATAATAGAGCTACTTCCCCTTTACATACCAAACTAATTTTCGTAGTCTGCGCAGCTCTAATTACCCCGTGAAAATTCATTAAAGTTAAGTAATTTTTGAAAACGTAAATATTTCTATAAAACTTTAAAATTCATTTAAAAATATAAGAAAAATAGTAAAAATTCTGGGAAAATTTCCCAAGGTTCTTGAGTGACTCGACTTAATACTTATAAATTTTTCAGACCGTAAAAATAAGTTTTTTCCGTAAAATAAATTGTTTTTGTGTAGGCATTTGCTCGTGACCAATTTCTTCATATTTAAAACTCCAATAAATTAAATAAAACCCTTTTATAAAAAATAATAACGCCAATCTTGCACGCCGTAATAACTCCATTTACGTACATAGGTGCCGTACTAAACTTTAGGCTACCACATCCTCCCTCCAATCGAGAATGTCCCCATTCTTAAAACTTTGCATAAGTGGTCGAACACAATATTCATCTTTAACCTTCAACCACCATCTTCTTTAATCAACTATAAAATTCATCTTCATCAATATGTCTTCCAAAGAACTTGTCGCTCCATGTGAACTCTGCGCTCGATACCAGGTACCTTGTTTAATGTCCAACCCTAATCTTCCTGGCAGAACAGCTTGCGACTTATGCCGTGTGAAAAAAGTCAAATGCAACTGGCCAATAGTTCCTTCTAAAACAAACATATATTTAGGACCAGCAGCTCTCCCTGATCCCTCAACTTCTAAAAAGCGATCCAAAATTCCTGTCTTCTTAAAACGAATAAGATCAAAAACAGCTTCAAAAGTTCAATCTTCATCAACAGATCCCGGCCTAATTTTACCTTCACAAGATCCTAATCCTATAACGCCAGTACCCCCAACTAACTTTGCTGAGACTATGTTTCCTGGCTCTAAATGTAAGACCCTATTTATCTTACTAAAAAAACTTTTAATCAAAATTGACTAAACCTATGACTTAATAACATATTTGAACTTCTAGCTGTCGAAATAACCAACACTGATGATGTTGGTAGAGTGAAGACGGACTATATCAATCATTACCCAAATTTTCATCGCTATCTTTTTCTTGACTTTACTAATGAGTTGAAATGAAAAATGCTGGCCTATTTTCAAGAAACTCCAGCTAATAACCATGAAGACCTCATGAAAAGAAGAATTTTAATGCAAAGCTTTGATAATGATGTTGAACAATTTCAAAGAAATTATCTTTTCTAACAGTATAACTTGATAAAATTTTGTTTTTGCTTGGTCTTCTTAAACTTTCAACATAAATGATGTTTTCTTTCTTCTCTGGCCTGATATAACATAAAATAAAATAATATAAATCTTGTGATGATTCCACTACTGAGAGCAAGGTTTTAATCCCTTCAGACTCCCATATACCAGTCTTCCTTCTTGTCACAGCATTGAGAGAGTGGATCTTCCTATGAGCCGAATACTCCTGATTCCAACCTCATAGGGCCCCCCACTGAGCCGAATTCTATGATTCCAATCTCGCCATAAGGTCCTCCAAGCTTCACACCAAAAAAAATGGCCTAACTATGAGGCACTAAAAAAAATCATTCCCTAAAATCCAACTACCATCCTAACTTCTGATTCCTTCATCACAATTTTCAAACTTTGCTATACAGCAAACCCATAAAATACTTTTGCCAGGCTTCCAATAATAATATTAACTTTAGAACATGTTAAAGCGCCACAAATTTCACCTAATTAACCATTATGCTTTCCTTAGCATCATCACCACCTAAAATTTTAGCCTCCTAAAGCTTATCAACACCCAATTCCAGAAATAATTGAATAACCAGTTTAGAGTCTTAGTGGACAGTGATAAATTAAAAGATTGAATTGAGTTATCCAAACAAGAATGACATTCCAGTTTAAAGTCTTGGTGGACCAAACATATAATTGATTGCCAGTTTATGGTCTTGGTGGACCAAAGATCGTTTAAGTGCATAAATATCTTGATATATTCCTAAGTAAGGCCTAGGCTTGACCAAAGATTGAATAAATTTGATAATCCAGTTTAATGTCATAGTGGACCAAACATTTGATCGAAAAGTAATCCAGTATAAGGCCATAGTGGTCCAATGAATGTTGAATTATCCTGCAGATATTAATTTTCCAGTTTAAAGTCATAGTGGACTAAACAATGAATGAACTACCAGTTTAAAGTCATGGTGGACCAAACATTTAATCGATAAGAAATCCAGTTTAAGGTCATGGTGGACCCAACAGCTTGATAACAGTCCAGTTTAAGGTCTTGGTGGACCTCCAAAATTCGTATATAAAAAAAAACCTTAAAGAACGTCTTGAGGAGTAGCCAGTTTAAAGTGTTGGAGGACTAACAGCTCCAAAATTCGTATAAAAAACTTAAGGAAAGTCTTGAACAGTAGCCAGTTTAAAGTCTTGGAGGACTAACAGATGTCAAGATAAAGAAAATTATCCTTAATGAAAGTCTTGAAAAGTAGCCAGTTTAAAGTCTTGGAGGACTAACAGATGTCTTGAAGTAAAATCCCATATGTATTGAGTTCCCCTAGACCCTGTTTCCTGTCTAAACTAAATGAATAAAACTAAAAAAAATATAACTGAGAAATATAATAATTTTGATTTAACTAATTAATTTTTTTTTTTTAATATTTTATTTTTATTTTATTTTATTTTATTTTTATTTTTATTTTTATTTTTATTTTTATTTTTATTTTTATTTTTATTTTTATTTTTATTTTTATTTTTATTTTTATTTTTATTTTTATTTTTATTTTTATTTTTATTTTTATTTTTATTTTTATTTTTATTTTTATTTTTATTTTTATTTTTATTTTTATTTTTATTTTTATTTATTTATTTATTTTTTTATTTCTTTATTTATTTATTTTTTTTATTTTATTTTTTATTTTATTTTTTATTTTTATTTTTATTTTTATTTTTATTTATTTTTAATTTTAATTTTGTTTTTAATTTAAAATAAAATATTTTAGAAAAGATAGTTTTTGAAATAAAAGTTAAAATTTAATTTTTGAAGAAAGATAAATGAATGTGAAAATATAGATAAAAAAAGTAATAATAATAAAAAAATTTCAAAATAAAATTTTTAAAAGATGCCCCCCGGCCATTTGATGAGCCCTACCCTCGACATCATACCCACATCCAAGTGCAACTTGATGTGGTTACACAATTTTGAGAAATTGTAAAGAAAAGAAAATAAATGAAAGTTTTTTAGAAGATAATTTTTATAATGATGATCACTGGGTGGGCTCCCTCCAATTTATAAAAATGATTAGAGACCACCAGTGAGCATCACCTTTACATTAATTCATAATATATATTTAAAGAAAAGAAATCACAATCTAACATAAAAAAATCAAAAACAAAATAAAAAAATCTTGAATCCGGCGTTGAGAGCAGTGTCTCTTGATTCGTTCCAGTTTATAGTCTTAGTGGACTTCCTAAAATTAAAAGACAAAGCCAGGATTCAACTAGAAACAGGGAAAATTTTAGAAACGAACATTATGGGGTAATTGTGTATAGAGCAGCCAGCCCATCAATTACCCCCACACTTGCCAATATTAAATTAAGAAGGTTCCCCTGTGAACACTTCTTCCAATAAATTTTAAAAATTTTCCAACACTATCTTCACCCATATTTTAAGAATTTTAAGTTTTCGAAAATTTCAAAGAAGGTCTTCTTGCATTTCGTTAAGTTTCATCACAGTTTTGTTGACCATATACAGTGTAACAATAGTAAAGTATTTTGATAAAAAAAGAAGATAGTTTATACTTGTTGCGGAGGAATCCATAAAATTTTGTAGATATCATAGTTTATCCTCATTGCGGAGGAATCCATAAAATTTCATCAATATCATAGTTTATCCTCATTGCGGAGGTATCCATAAAATTTGATAAATGTCATTAAAATTGTAGTTTATCCTCATTTCGGAGTTGATAAAATTTAAGAAATTTCATAGTTTATCCTCATTGCGGAGGAATCCATAAAATTTCATAAATGTCATAGTTTATCCTCATTGCGGAGGAATCCATAAAATTTGATAAATGTCATTAAAATTGTAGTTTACCCTCATTTCAGAGTTAGACTTCGGCACTCTTGGTGCCTCTAGGATAGAACCGTTTCACTTGATCGGCCGCTACCCTCTTCTTCAATACTACTCCATCCAACTCTTCTAGCACATATGAACCGCCGGAAACTTGCTCCTTGATTTTATACGGTCCATTCCACCTATCTGCAAACATTTTTCCCCACTGACTTTCCAAACTCCTATTATACACCAGGACCATATCACCTGGGTTCAAAGGTTTCCTTAATCGATGTGCCAACCGCTCATCCCAATATCTGACTGATTGATTTTGGATCTTCATCATCCGCGAATATGCCTTTTCTAAATATTCTTCTTTCTTTTCTAGCTGCATCATTCTTGCACACAATAATTCTTCAGTAGTTTTGACCGTGTCCCAGTCAACTCCAAGATATGATTCAGCTTTTAAATCAACCGGTAAAACTGCTTTCTGTCCAAAAACAAGTTCATAAGGTGAAAATCCGGTCGTCCTTTTGGCAGTGATTCGATCAGCAAATAAAACTAAAGGTAAATAGTGCCTCCATTTTTCGGCACTTGTCCCACACATTTTAACTAAAGAATCCTTGATAACTTGATGCCCTCTTTCAACCATGCCTTCAGCTTCAGGATAATATGGGGTTGCTACCCTAACCTTTTATCCAACTTTCAATACGGCCTCTTTAAACTCTGTCCCAAATTCAGGACCTCCATCTACCGTTACCAACTTCATCACCCCATACCTATATACCCAATTATTCAAAAAAAATTCTGCCACATTTTTGGCAGTTAGATAAATAAGAGGCGCTGCCTCTACCCAACCAGATAAATCATCTCTGGCCACAATTAAATATTTATACCGTCCCTCTTTTATATGAACAGCATCTAAACTAACTCTCCCAAAGAGCGTATATTCACCGGTCGCGCGTCCAGGTTCTTTTGGCCTTAAATAACTTTGTCTTTGACATTCTTCGCATGACTGAACCCACTGTTTAACAGCCATCTTCATGCCAGGCCACCAAAATCGATCAGAAATTCTTCTAAATGTTTCTCCAACGCCTCTATGCCCGAGATCTTCATGCAGTGATTTCAAAACTAATTCTTGCCCCTTCTGTTGAGTTATAACTACTTGAGGATTTGGATACCTCCTCCTCATTAAACGTCGACCAGATAGGTAAAACGTAGATGACTTCCTCTTGATAGCCACCCATTCATTGTCTTCACAATCTTCTGGCCTCTCTAAAGTCAACAAATATTTGACTAACAAAAAATAAAAACCAGTCTGACCCCAGACTTCATCTTGAAAATCGATTAATATAACATCAATAGGGACTTCTCTATCACCAATATCACCTGCACATGAATGAGCCAATAAGCGTTGACCCCTAAATAAATCTTTAATCGAGCTATGTCGACGTTTTTCTTCTGAACCTTTGGATCCTTCGAAAACCGTATTTGAAAATACCTCTTTCTCTTTATCCACCTTTTTATTTAAGTTCTCTAATTCTCCAACATATACACCATTCCTTAATTTACTACTATCCCACACTACCAATCCATTTTCCTCTACATACACCACATCTTCTTCTACCTCCTCTCTGCCGAATTTATCTACACCTTTTACAACACCTTTATTAACATAAAAACTATTTTCCAGTTTATCCTCTTGGTGGAGGTCATCAACACCATAATCTAAACACAATAGTCCTGCCAGTTTAACCTCATGGGGGAGGTATGGAAAGTCTTCAGCTCCTTTAGTGCTGGCTTTGATAATAGGTATATCTTCATCGAACTCTTCTGAGTTTGAATCTTCTTCAGTGGGTGGTCTCCTTGATAAACCATCTGGCATAGTAAAAGTTTTGCCAGGCTTATGAACTAAATCAAACAAAAAATGTTGAATAAAAGCTACCCATCTCGTCATGGGTGCATTCGGTCAACTTGGGGAATTAATCATCTGGATTAACGATTTCGCATCCACTTGCAACTCAAAATGTTGCCCCCACAAAATATGCTGAAGTTTCTTCAGTATTTTCGCCACACCACATAATTCCAATTTTGGTTGAGAATATCTTGATTCGACCTCAGTAAATACTACAGATTCATACCTAACTGGCCTGATGTAACCAGCTTTATCCATCTGAGACAAAACCGCCCCAGCTGCAATCTGACTTGAATCAACTGCTAAATAAATTCTGCCAGCATCTTTTCCATAATCCAACTTGTGCAGGACTAAATCCTTCCCCACAACCTCCTTCAACTTCACAAACGCCTTCTCACACTCTTCATCCCACTCCCAGTCTGCATCCTTTCTCATTAACCGTCTCAATGGAGCTGCCAATGAAGAAAAGTCCTTGATAAACATTCTTACATATACGCAAACGCCTAAAAACCCTCTAACTTCGGTCGTATTCTTGGGTCTTGGCCAGGACTGAATTTTGTTAACTTTCTTCTTGGTCATAATCCTACCCTCTCTACATACCACATGGCCTAATATTTCTAAGGCTGGCACACAACAGGAAAATTTTGAGCCTGAAATAGTTAACCCAGCCTCTTCAATTCGAAACAAGATTCTTTCTAAAGTAATTGCAAACTCCCAAATGAATTTGCGTATCCCGGGATTCTCTTCCAACACCTGGTTATCATAGTCGGTTGTTGGTCCCTTAATCCCTCCATCATCTATAAAGATTCCAGCATATTGTGGAATTTCATCTTGAAGGATCCAAGCCATCTGAGCTTGATAAACTGCAACCAAATTTGTTGCTCCTTGAGGTAATCTTGTTAACTGTAAACGTCCAAGTGGCGTATCGAATGTAGTGAGAGGCCTTGAGTCCGGATGTAACTCTCTCTCATCATATCCACCCATAATATCTCCCAAACCATAACACACTCTCCCTGCAAACGCTTCAACAAACTCCTCAGCACTAGGCGGTATCCCAGCATCCTTTATTGTAACCCTATTTAATTCCCTAAGATCATGAACAACTCTAAGCTTGCCATTCGGTTTCTTGATACAAAATACCAGACTAGAATAACTTGACGTTGATTGCTCATACAGTCCAGTGCGTATCCGTTCTCTGACAACTTCAATATAGGCTTCTTTTAATGCAGCCGGAATAGGAATCGGTTTCTGCTGCCACGGTTCATGACCTACCACAGGAATCTTGTAAGGCTCCCCATAGGAATGCTTCAACACACCCCTCTCCTCTTCTACAAAAGCAATGGCCTTCTCTCGCTTGACCATCACATCCAACAACAACTTCTTCTCTTCTCCAGACAACCAACCATCAGGTCCAAAATTAACAACACCCAGTCTCTCAAAAGTGATTCTTGACGTCTCAGAAAATTCAGGCGGATTCTTTACCAAGGGACTTTCATAAGGATCTCTTGATAACCTTGCTCTTCTCAAGGGTGGATTTAATTCAGCAGGTAGCGGTTCATTAATAGGTCGAACTTTATTTGCTACTTTCTTATATTTGGCTGCGTCCACATCTAAATAAACTTGAGGTAAAACATCACCATTAAAACTTTCATCAAATGAATCTTCTTCATCGTCAGAATTGGAATAAGAAAAATTAGAAAAATATTTTATTTCATTTTTAAATTTTACCCTTTTCTCCTTTCCCTCGTCTAATTTATAAACAGATTTTCCAACACCTTTGCTTCCCTTATCCAACAGTAAATCACCCGTAAAGAAAGTCGGCAGTTTAACCTCTTGCTGGAGGACCGGAATTGAATTTTCACAAAAATTATTTTTTTGAGTTTTAATTATACTAAGATTTTTAATCGGATTTGGATAAGATTTTCGCAGTTTACCCTCTTGCTGGAGGTCCAAAATAGAAGGAGATAATTGCAGTTTAACCTCTTGCTGGAGGCCCAAAATCACATTTTCACATAAATTATTTTTTTGTGTTTTAATTATACCAAGATTTTTAGTCGTATTTTGATAAGATTTTTGCAGTTTAACCTCTTGCTGGAGGTCCATAATAGAAGGAGATAATTGCAGTTTAATCTCTTGCTGGAGGCCCGGAATAACATTTTCACATAAATTATTTTTTTGTGTTTTAATTATACCAAGATTTTTAATCGGATTTTGATGTGATATTTGCAGTTTACCCTCTTGCTGGAGGTCCATAAACATACCCTTCCAATTTTTATCCAACCTAATTTGGCCCATTTTGCCTTTTTTACCATTTTTAAATTTAATAGAAAAACCAGGTAAATCCAATAAACATATAGAAAAGTCCAAAACGTATTTGCACTCCAAAGTAATATTAACAGAAAATAATTGAGAATCCACTTGAATTATCTCCAAGTGAGCTGACCTATTGAAATCCGGGATCTCATCCTGAGGAGAGATTACAACATTAGAGCGATCAGCCCCTGCTACCCCAAAAAATGAGGGCATCCATAATAATTTGAATCCTAAATAAATTGAAGACATAACGATAAAAAAAAAATTTCAGCCGAGTTTAGGTAGTTTATCCTCATTTCGGAGGAATTATATTCTTGATATCCCCTGGAGATAATCCATAATTTTGCCCCAAGGGCTTATCCACCGATTCCATAAAACCCAAAAATAAACCCCCATAATTTGTCCTACCATTGGACATAAAAAATAAACAACCCTTTTCCAAAATATGAGTGCATCCAATTTATGCACTCTATTATCAAACGCCACTACACTCTTTATTAGTGCAGGGAAAACCATATCCTCCATAAAAATCTCTTCCTGAGATTGAAACAAATCCAACATATCCATATCTTCATTGCAGACAGTCTCTGCTTCTAAAGACAAAACCTGAGGCAAGAAATCCTCTAAATCAAATTCCAAATTATCCAAAACAAAATTATCCCCAACATCCAAATTTTCTTCATCAGTGACAATAATATCTTCATCTTCAGAAACCTCTTCTTTCCAAATAGAAGATTCAACAAAAATAATATCTTCAGGCTGGACAAAATCTTCAGGAATGGCTGAATCCGAAATTTCATCAGAAAATAGTTCTTTTAAACCATCCTCTTCTATCTCTTGAGCGACCTCAGTGTCTTCTTCAGAGTCCAAATCAACAGAGTTATGAGTATCCAGATGTTCCAAAATAACCTTCTTTAGCACCTCCATACCAGGAATCCTAGTTTCTCCATCGGGAAGATCCTTCATTAAATTCGCATTAATAAGCACCATCAAAACATCTTTCTTAACCTTTTCCCCCATAGCATCCCAAAAAATATACTTTGATGCATTATCATGAAATAAAATTTCATACTCCAACAAATAATCCAGAACCACCTGAAATTCAACCATAAACTGATGATACTGATGCAGAGATGTTACACCACCTTTTGATTCCCATTTCCTAGCTATATCCTTTAGATCCTCCAATGAATAAACTTTTGGCCACCTTTTTCCCATTTCCATCTTGAGCTTTCTCCAATCTTGATCTTTATAACCATCCATAGAAATAACCTCCTTTTCCACCTCCCTATCAGCAATAAAAAACCTAACTTGCTTCACCATATCCACATGGGAAGCACCATCAACAACAGCAGCAGCTTCATACCTGCTAATGAACCATTTAACCTCCTCCCCATCAAACTTTGGGCCATCCCAAGAAACAATTCTAACTGAGGGAGTAAGAGGGTTAGAAGATCCAGAAGCAACAGCAGAAGAAGACATCCCAATAAGTAATGAAAAGCATTAACAATCGATAAAATAACAAGCCTCTTGCAGGCCAATAACAAAGATCCAATTAGAGTTCCAGAAAATAAGCCTCTTGCAGGCTAATAACGTTCTTGATCCAAGTAAGTCTTTTAAAGAAAGCTAGAGAAATCGAACCCCACGTTGGGCGCCAACTATGGTAAGGTAAACTCTTCCAGTCGCCTTGCTGTAAGCAGAATCCGGAGGAGATATGTGGATTTAGCTGAAAACCCCGTCCTTCCAATAAAAATAACAAAATGGGAATTCTAAATCACTAAGCTAACCAATCTACTTGAATCCGATTGATAAAATAATGAAACTCTAAAATAATTAACGCTTATTGAGATTTAAAGAAAGTGGCTGTTGAGAAAGAAATACTGATAACAACAATTAAGGTGTACCAGTGAAAGATCTGTAAAGATTGACTTTTATGTTTTTATAATAATTTGAATTTTTATGAGACAGCAATAATCGAGTCCCAGCGACGAAGACCTTTCTAAAGATACCCTGTATGAAGTGTTATTTAAACTGTTGAATTGTATTTCTAAAATGTTATGTAAAAAATAATAATGTTATAAGGGTATTACAAGTTATTTTAATTTGTTGAGTAATAAAAAATGAGACTGTGGTGGTTAAAGATTAAGCTGTATGATGTGTCCCCCCTCTCAATTTCGAGTTTGAGAGTCGCTTAAGTATTCCTAGTCACGTGCCTAAGTTTTCCCCTCCAGAGCTCTTCCAGAGTCGATCCGGAGCCCGTACGGAGTCCGTATGGAGTCCGTACGGAGTCGAAACGGAGTCCGTCCGGACTTCCAGACTCAATTTAGAACCTTAAAACCATAATAAAAAATCTAGAAAAATTACACATAATAGAGCTACTTCCCCTTTACATACCAAACTAATTTTCGTAGTCTGCGCAGCTCTAATTACCCCGTGAAAATTCATCAAAGTTAAGTAATTTTTGAAAACGTAAATATTTCTATAAAACTTTAAAATTCATTTAAAAATATAAGAAAAATAGTGAAAATTCTGGGAAAATTTCCCAAGGTTCTTGAGTGACTCGACTTAATACTTATAAATTTTTCAGACCGTAAAAATAAGTTTTTTCCGTAAAATAAATTGTTTTCGTGTAGGCATTTGCTCGTGACCAATTTCTTCATATTTAAAACTCCAATAAATTAAATAAAACCCTTTTATAAAAAATAATAACGCCAATCTTGCACGCCGTAATAACTCCATTTACGTACTTAGGTGCCGTACTAAACTTTAGGCTACCACAACGTGAAATATAGCAGATTACTACTTCTGACATTTTACCTTCAATAAGTTGTTTTTGATGCAAAGCAGCACCCAGTCCAATAAAACTTGCATCTGTATATAATACAAAAGGTAATTGGAAATCTGGTAATCCCAAGATAGGAGCTGTCATTAAACATTCTTTCAACTTATTAAAAGCTTGTTGTCTTTCATTATTCCAAATGAAAGCTTCTGATTTCTTTATCAGTGTGGTCAGTGGTGCAGCAATTGATTGGTAGTTTTTTATATATTGTCTATAATAACCACACATTCCAAGAAAAGATTGTACATCCTTCACATTTTGAGGAATGCCAATATTCTTTATTGCAGCCACTTTATTTTGGTCTACACATATTTGTAAGCCAGATACAATATGACCAAGCACTTTTAAAGATTCAAACCCAAATTTGCATTTTTTCAATGCAAGGGTCATTTTTATTTCATCCATTTTCTGAAATACTTTCCTTAAATGGATTAAGTGTTCATTAAAAGTTTTAGAGAACACTATGATGTCATCAATGTATACCATTTACCATCCCTCAATCATTTCATTATGGAATGTTATATCCATTAACTTCTGAAATACTGATGGAGCATTTTTTGGTCCAAATGGCATTCTGACATACTTATAAATTCCCATGTGTGTTGTTATCAACAAAAAGTTCTGTGAATTCTTTTCAACAGGAATTTGATGGTACCCTTTATTTCCATCTAGGAAACTTATATATCTAGCACCTTTAAGGGTAGCATGTATAGAGGCAATCCTTGGCAAGGGATAAATATCATCTACTGTAAATGTATTTAATGCTCTATAATCACCGCACAGTCTTGCTTTATCTTCTTCATAAGAAATCAGCACTGGTGATATTACACAATATTTTGGTGTAGTTTCAACCTTCTCAAGAATGTTCATTTTTAATAACATCTTAATATTATCCTCTATGTCTTTCCTCTTCATTGGTGAAGCAGGGTATGGTTTCTTTTTAAGACTAGCAGGAATATTATCCATATCACAGGTTAAACTAATTTTCATTTCATGATCTTTTACAAGGCCAAGTTCATTTGTACCATGTGCAAAAGCCATTGGAAAAGCTTTAATTAATTCCAAAATATTATCTTTCTCAGTTTTACTTATCTGAGTGCCAAATGATGCTTTTGAAATTTCTGTTTTCAGAAGTTCCAACTCATTGGATTCTCTTCCTTTAGACAGGGAATTTGTTACTGACTCAATGTGTAAGACTGTGTTAAAAGAATTTATTTTAAATTTCCTTTTACCATTCATGCCAATTGTAAAATTGTTATTAGCAGGGTCTAATTTTACACCAAATTTAGTAAGAATATCATTTCCAATGATAAAACAGTTACTACAATTTGTATTATCCATTACTACAAAGTCACAAGTTACCCTTACATAACCATGTTGGTGTTTAAAGAAAACAGCAGCTTTGTATTTACCAATGGGGTGTAGTACTGATCCAAAACCTCTCCAATTTTTATTCTGAAGTGGTTCAAGCTTAAACTTATATTCACTATCAATTTTCTGTAATGTATTAGTGGAAAAAACTGAACCAGCAGCTCCTGTGTCCAATACTATATTAACTTTTTCACCAGAAATGATAGCTGGAACCGTGATAGGTGTCATTCTAAAGTTATCAGCTTGTATATCCTTAATGATTTCAGCATCCTCAAAATTCATTAAAGATTCATTTGAGTCCATATTTAATATTGGATTTTCAAAGATGGACAAATCATCTTCCAACATACAGACTTCATTTTCATCACCATATGAGATATTGCTGTCATAATCACTTTATTCTTTACTTTTTTCAGTTTCAGTTTCAGATTCACGTTGATTTTCAACAATATTTATGTTTTTCTCACATTTGTGACCTTTGACCCAAGGTTTGTTACACTTATAACAAGTATTTGTTTCATACTTTTTAGGTACTACAGGTGCAGTAGGTTTTTTCTGCTTCTCCTGAAGTGTTTTTGAATTCTGAGTTTTTACAGGTTCAACATTTTGCTTATAAGTGGAATACCTTGATTCATACTTATGGTTTAATAATATTTCATTGCAAATTTTAATAAAGTCAGAATATTCAGTAACATTTAATGTTCTAGCTACAACAATGTCTCTGACAGATATAGGTGATTTGTATATTATCTTATCTTTCCATAAGTTAAAATCCATATGAGGCTCAATGGCTTTTAATATTTTGTTTAAATTCATTAAAAATACCATAGGTTTGTCACCATTCAACGGATTATACCTAGTCTTCTCATACAGTCTCTGCTGAGTAAGCCTGAATTTAGAACCTCCAAATTGTTTTTCAATAAGTTGTTTCCATTCAGCCCAAGAGTAGTCTCTACCCTCACTTAAGACAGCTTCAAACCATAATAAAGCAACATCCTTAAATAAAGAAATTAATTTTGATGTTATCTCTTCATCTGGTAACTTATATGAGAATTTCAAGTTGTCAATTCTTTGAATAAAATGTTGCCAATCAGAGCTGGCTTCCCCATCATAATTTGGGTACTGATCTATTTTAGGCCAGTTCTTCTGATTGGATTTTATCTCACTAATCTCAGGTAAATTCAACAACTCATTCACTTTTGATAAATGGTCTTGTATTTCTTCCTGCACAGATTTGTGACTTACATTTTCAGATTTGACACTACCACCAGATGGTTTTAATTGTGGTGGTACAGGGAAGGAATGAGATTCACTTTTGCCAATGAAAGGATTATTATTATATTGATTATACTTATGATTATCCTGGTTCATCAGTAGATTGGCAGTTTCAATCTCAACTTTAGTTAATCTTTGTAGCAGCTTAGAGACACTTTGATTTGTCTGTGCAAAAGATAACTTTGTTCTTGATTCAGTCTTTAATAAGTGTGTTTCATATAATTTTTCTAACTCACGAAATTTGTTTGAAAGGTCATAATATTTATTACTCAATGAATCATATTTAAGAGTTAGAGACAAATGTTCTTTCTCTAATTCTTTATTACGTGTTGCTAATTGAGAAATGTTCAATGTCAAGGATGAAATTGTATCACTAGTGAGCTTAACTGTCTGTTCCTCACAATCAGTCATTCTATTCCACAATGCTGAAACAATTCTATGGACAGTTGGATTATTGTTAAAATATTCCATGTCCTCCTTTTCAATTCTCTCACTCTCCTGTGAACTTCTCATCTCACTAGTAGGTGGTTGCAACTGAGGATTAACTGTATTATCATTGTACATAGTACTGTTATTATGGACAAAAGACAAGTCAGGTGTATCTACCCTAAAACCTAAATTTCTTAAATCCTCCTCTATTTGTTGTACAGATTTAACATCAATAGAATTACCTATATTGTAATTATCAGTATTATGTCTAATCTGAGAGGGTAAGTTACTTACCAAGGGATGGTTGCCAGTCCTGATTTTTGGCGCTTTTTTCCTTGTAAGGGTGAGCTGAGGAAGTCAGATGAGGGGGCAGATCCCTGTTGCAACTGTGGCTTGTCCACTGTTGGTGAAACCAGTCCCATTTCCATTTGTCTACCAGGATTTTCTCCTGGGAGTGAGTGGACCCTCCTTGGGTAGGGGGTTGCTGATTTGATTGACTGGGCTGGCCTCCCTTTAATTCTGCCATTGCCTGATTCATCTGCTGAAATCCTACCTTGCAATTGTTTTGCAACTGC